>SKCR01018443.1:0-536077 GCA_019454045.1 Zanthoxylum bungeanum | reverse complement strand
TAATCAAATTGATCAACCAATCATCAATTAAACATGTATTAAGCATACTTAATCATCCAATTCATAATTGCATGCTCAAATCAATTTTACCCAATTAAAGTTTCATGACATACTTGGAAATTTGGGGATTTTTCGTCCAAATCGAATTCAATCCAATTGATTCCACAATTGACGTTAAATCATCATCCCGAATGATTTCCAACACTTCCAATTGTCAAAAATCAAAAATCCCAAGACAATTAAATCATTAAAGTTTCGGCCAAGGTAGTAATTTGGGGAAAAAATGATCCAATCATATTTTCATCAAATTGACCTAATCAATCTTCAATTCAAACACAATTAAGCATACAAATCCATCCAATTTAATTTATCATGCTCAAATTCAAGTTTGCCCAAATTTTAGCCCAACATTTTTCATGCTTTTAACCTAAGCTCTTGATGCCATTGTTGGAGTTTCTAGAGGTCCCAAGATCAAAACTCAAGCATGAATCATAAGCGAATACAACGATTAAGTGCGGAATACTTACATCGAGCGGTTGAGAGACGATTTGGAAACAAAAACGAACTGAAATTTTTGCTCACTGCCCACTGCTCATGTGCGCCCACTGCAGCAGTTTGTGCTTCTGTTTTGCTCCATTTTGATCAAGAAAAACGAGCTCCAAGCTTCATCAAAACATTCCTTGCTCATGGGTATACTTCCCTTATCACCTTGGCATGATCCCGGAGTGTGCTAGCACTCTTGTTTTGCCACAAAACACACTTGCTTCCCTCCATTTCCTTTGTTCTGTTCGGCAGTTCACTGCCCCTTGAAAACCAGAAAATGGCGTGAGAGAAGAGAGGAGAAGAAGAGGAGAGAGTTTGCTTTTCAATTTCCTTTTTATTTTGTTTTTCAAAACCGTAAGTCAAGAAAAAGAAAAGCAATAATAATGTATCTAATACCAAAATGAATTTTTAAGATAAAAAACTCTTCAAAAAACGTGAAAAGTTTTCCCTCCAAAAGAAAATTCATCATTTGCCATCATTACCTCACATTGAGAATAGAGACAATGTATCATCCCTCAAATGTGTCTAGATACATCCATCATCTATTCGTGTCAAGTAATGAGATATCGCGATGTGATTTGCGGATTCCACCCGTTTCAAAATACGAATGTGTCCGCAAACACTTTCGGGCCCAAATTCGCTAATTCCGAATTAACTAATTTCCGTCGCGACGAGAATTAAATAATTACGCCTAGCGGAATTATTATTCACGTCGCTAACGAATTAATTCTAAATTAATTCGCTTGCCCGAATTAAAATCTAATTTTAATTCCGCGTCGAAATCTAATTTCGTTTAATATATCAAATATATTAATTCCTCGATTAATTCCAAATCAATGTTTCTCTCTCTTCAATTGATATTTTATCCTAGATAAAGTGTCTCCGAAATTAATCCCAGATTAATTCTCTCTCTCAACATATTAATCCCAGATTAATATAAGTGCGAGTCATACGTCATCGGTGAATCTTTGGAAAGCGACCCATGAGATCCCCGGATATGTTGGCAGTAAATACGGTCGTCGGGTTATCCGAATCACGTAATACCAAGTACTACGTTCTACCGATTTACGAGACAAGGTCGACTCTAGCAAAGCACCAAGTCTTCCAATTCTCCGGACATATTCTCATAAGAATATTAAGATCTGTATCAAGCGTAGTATACGATTGTATTGTGCATATCGGCCCAGTATCGGATAGTCACGTGCTAGGCCTGGGGCTGGATAATTGTCTGCCCCGTACGAAGCACATGTCGGATGTCTGGTAACTAGTCTATAATCGGATATACATGACCTTGTCATAATATCCCGATGGCCGCGCAGCACTTAAGAGCACTAATACCGTATCCTGCGTGACATCATCTCCAATATGACTGAAGTGATACTTCCGTCTTGACATCACACCCAATACTCTACGACTCTCTGATAAACCCAGAAGTGGTGTACTCAGAACCCGTTTAAAGTCCCCCACCACCAAGACCAAAGTCTATCGATTATCGTAAGTATTAGCGATGTAAGTCTCAGGTTAAGACCATACACACCTACCTTGATTTCGGCCTCCCATAGACACATAGTCATAATACCAATGGGATTCCGAGGGGTCTATCCAGAGCGAAGCTGTTTCCCGTACCGTCGGTGAAACACGACCTCCTATCGCACTTGCATAAGTATCAATACTTATATATATGAGAACTATGCCGTTGTGCCCTCACAAACGGGCACAAGTGCAATACTAGCCTATTCCGTATTATCGATGTCCAGTCTCGATAATACTACGGCTAGGGATATTTAATGATTAAACCTTCGGGGACTGATACTGTCTCATATCATTCTCAGTCCAGGTACTAATCATAGGGACCTCTCTTCATTTATATATCTATGGTGATCTAATCACAAATGATGAGAGTGTAATTTCTTTGTCACATAGTTAATTTGCTACAACAACACAATGATCTGTACAAATAGTGACGCTATGGGTCATAATGTCCAACACTCTTATCATTTTTCGTCAATATAAATTAATTTATTAGTTGGACTAATAATTAATGTTGTTTTAAATAAACAGTTGGACTGCATTCAAACTATTTCAATTAATAGTTGATTTTATAATTGGATTATAGTAATCAATATAATTGAATTAACCAATTAAATTATAGTTGATTATATAGTTAGACTATAGTAATCATTATAATAAATTGTACCTAAAATCGTTGATTAAATAGTTGGACTATTAGAATCAAGATAAATTGAAAGATTAGTGTTTAAAACATAATCCTGGGTGAAAAATGTTTTAAACGACTTTAATTTTCAAATTGGGAATAATATCAGGATGGTCCTAAGCCTGGAAGTTACTTTATTTGATAAAATAACATCTTAGGCCTAAGCCTGGAATTAAGCAAATAGTAGAACATGATATTTGGAATATTCATGTGATGATAACTTTAGTGCTTAATCCAATAAGCTTGCCAAAAAGAATCCTTAATTTCTTAATCAAAACTAAGGATTAGATCCTTAAAGTATGATAATGAAATTGAATGATCTTCATAGATCTATTTTAGATCTTTGAAGTACTGAATTGCAATAGTAAACTCTTGGAGAGTTAATGGCTATACTCAAGGAGTCAAAGCCAAACTTTGCAATATGGCGAGAAGCGCAAGGCGCATCTTACTTCGACATCACAGAAGGCCAATGCTAGGCCGAAGGCCTATGGAGTGTCGAAAATGGCAAAGGTAAAATCATTATAATCTTCTGGGAAGATAAAGGACATATCCCAAAATGTCTGCCTAAACTGTGGCAAACGGGGACACGGAAGCGTGACTGCCGTGTGGACAAGGCAGACATGAAGGAATTGAAGAACGGGCAAGGCTCTGACTTCAAATATGTTTGTCATTAAATATGTTCGCTACTAGTATTAAAATTGGATTTTAGATACTGGAAGTGGTACATAAATATGTATTGATGTGCAGAATCTGCTGAGAGCAGGATACTGACTTCAGTTGAGATTAATCTGCGAATTGAAAACGGGACGAAAGTCGTTGTTTTAACCGTAGATACCTAAGTTTAGGAACTACCCTCGGGTGTGTACTTAAATTATGAAACTGTTAATTGTAACTAGTTTGACTAGATACATTATCTCTATATCATGGTTTAATCCGTTGCAAGTATACCTTTATATTCTAGAACACTAAAGTGTTTTATTATATAAAGATGATATAAAGATAAACAAATTAGATGTGAAAAATAGTATTTATATTTTGAATATAAATAAATCTCAAAGATATAACATGACAAACAAATAGCTCAAACTGATTTGATCAGTTAAAACTTATATGTGGCATTGTTGTCTGGGACACAATTAAACAAGAATCGTATATCCACACTTTTTGAAGAGTGGGTACTAGGACAAATTTGATTCCATTCAAATAATGTCTACGAATCTAGTTTATTGGGCAAAGTGCCTAAAACACTATTTACTTGGTAAAAGTGTGAATGCCACCGATCTGATAGCCCTGGTTCATAGTGACGGAGGTGGGCCCATGTCTAGCTAGGCTAGATGTGGATATGAATGTTTCGTGACCTTTATGGATGTGGCATCGCATTATGGTTATGTGTTTCTTTTGAAACACAAATCGGAAACTTTTAGAGTTTCGACACGAAATAGTCAGACAGATCGGCTAAAGTATTAAACCGTCACGGTTAGACCATGATGGAGAATAATTAAGCAATAAGTTTCTCAAATACTTTAAAGATTATAATATTCTTTCATTGAGGACTCCTCCCGAACACGTCAGTTTGACGGTGTATCCGAACGGAGAAACCGAATTTTGTTGGACATGATAAGGTTAATCATGAGTCGCTCTGAGGTACCATTTCCTTCAACGGATACGCATGTACAGTGTAGAACATATTTTGAATAAGGTTCCATAGAAATCTGTTAGACAGACTTCATATTAGATATGAACAGGAAAGAAACAGGGTTTTCTCATTCCTGAAGATTTGGGTATGCTAGGAATATGTTTGGATGATACCAAACTAGAACCCAATCCGGATAAGTGCCCAATTGTAGGTTATCCTAGGGAAACCAAAGTATAGTACTTATACTATACAACTAGAGAACAATTAATATTGCTCACCATATATTTGCCATCCTATTTTTCCTGAGAGGAATACCTATATGCAGTGGTAAGTGGGAGGAAAGTAAAACTCGATGAAAATTGGAGTAATACTATTCCAGGCACCGATTCCTTAATGGAACACAAATAGTTCATCAAGGATGAAACTATACCATTATCTTCGAATACACAAGAACCGCGTAAGTCAGAGAGAGTCAGAAAATAACCTGGGGTCTGGGTTTCTAATCTCACCTCATAAAGATGTCAATCTTATTGAGGAATACGAACTGACTATGTATAAGGAAGTGATACAAGGTATCGATTTCCTATTATGGCAAAGTGCCATGAAATCTGAAATGGATTCCATGTATACCAATTATGTTTAGACACTGGTTGTACCGCCAGGCATTGTGCCTATTGGTACTATATAAGTCTTCAAGGAAGAGATACATGGATGGCAACATACCAATGTACTAAGCTAGGCTTGTAGCGAAAAGGTATCGTTATCAACATTGTGTCGATTACGACGAAACCTTTTACCTGTTGCCACGGTAAATCCATTTGGATAATGCTTGCTAATGTTTCATGTTTCATTTATGAAATATGGCAGCTGAATGCCAAAATCGCTTTCCTTAACGGAAACCTTTTGGAGGATATTTATAACATCCTGACGGTTTTATCGTACCAAAACTAGCAAACAAGGTTTGGAGGTTATTCGATCCATGTATGTATTGAAGCAAACATAATGTTCTTGGAATTATCGTTTTGATGTAATCATAATGGTATATGATTTAATTCAAAACGAAAATGATTCTTGTGTATATAATAAGGTTAGTGGGAGCGCACTGATAGTGATGTCCTATAAAATAATGACATGTCATTTCTTGGAAATGATATTCCCATAAAATATTCAATGAAAGCTTGGCTTTCATGAAAATTCTCCGTAGAATTCTTGGGAGAAACAACCTTTATTCTAGGAATAAAGATCTACTGGGATAGATCTAAAAGTTGTTAATACTCTCTGAGAACTCGTGCATTGAAAAATGTACGTGACCTGGTGTCTCATATGCTTTGAGCATATGGAGTCACAATCAGGCCAATCCAAGTGATAGTCATTGGATTGATGCTAAGAACATCCTTTACTATCTTAGAGGAACTAAGGATGCTGTCTTATACTATGGAGAAGGAGAACTTGAAGTGACTGGGTTCACTGCTGCAAGTTTCCTAACCGATAATAACGACTATAAGTCGTAACAACGGTACTATATAGTTTGTATAATGGAACAGTGAGCTGGAAATCTTCCATGCAAGATACTGTTACCGAATAAACAACACAAGCGGGTTATTGCTGTAGCTGAGGCAGCAAAACAAGCCTTTTCGATCGATAATAATCTAATTAGATTAGATATAGTTCTGTTAGCAGCTGAGCTAGGCTACAGCGCAGGCTAAAGAATTAATGGTCTCATCAACGATCCAGATATATACTTCATATATTCATCTGATTCGTTCGTATCATACATCATGGCGATGTGATGATCGAATAAATCAGATCAGATGATAACCTTGCAAATCCGCTGATGAAAGCCTTTCATCAGCAGAAGTTTGAGCGAACCATACATAGTTCGGGTGTATGACACTTGAGTGATTGGCTATAGGCCAAGTGGGAGATTGTTGGACAGTTATGACCCAAAACATCACTATTTGTACAGATCATGGTATTGTTGTACAAATTAACTATGTGACAAAGGAAATTGCTCTTTTATCATTTGTAATTAGATTACCAAGATGTATAAATGATGAAAGATCCATATGATTAGTTCCGGAATGATAAGATATGAGACAGTATCAATCCATGAAGGTTTAATCATTAAATATCCCTAGTCGTAGTATTATCGAGACTGGACATCGATAATGCGGAGTAGACTAGTATTACACTTGTGCGCGTTGTGGGAGTATAACTGCATTGTTCTCATATATTTGGGTATATGATACTCATGCAAGTGTAATAGGAGGTTGTGTTTACCGATGGTACGGGAACAGCTTCGCTCTGGATAGACCCCTCAGAATTCCATTGGTAGTATGACTATGTGTCTATGGAAGTCCGAATCAGGGTAGGTGTATTTGGTCTTAACCTGAGACTTGCACCGCTAATACTTGCGACAATCAATATACTTTGGTTTTGGTCATCCAGGGCTTTAACAGGTTCTGTGTATGCCTCTTCTGGGTATATTGAGAATTGTAGTGTATTGGGTGTGATGTCGAGATGGAAGTATGACTCCAGTCATAGTGGAGTTGATGATCACGTAGGATACGGAACTGGTTCTCTTATATGTTGCAGCTATCGGGATATTATGACTAGGTCAAGTTTATCCGATTATAGAGACTGGTTACCAGAGATCTGATATGTGCTTCGTACGAGGCAGACACATTTCCACCTCAGGCTTGCAGTGACATCCGATGTTGGATCGAATACGCAAACTACTACTACGTATACTACGCCTGATATAGATCACATATTCCAGTAAGAATATTTATGGAGAATTGGGTAGGCACGGTGCTTTACTAGAAGCCAACCTTGTCTTGTAAATCGGTACAAACGTAGTACTAGGTACTTACGTGTTTGGATAGTCCGACGACCGGATTTACTACCAACATATCCGGGGATCTCATGGGTCGCTTCCCGAAGATTCACCGATGACGTATAACTCGTACTTTATTAATCTGGGATTAATTAAACGAGAGAGAAAATTAATCTAGGATTAATTATGGAGATATTTATCTGGGATAAAATATTATATAAAGAGAGAAAACGATTAATTTGGAATTAATCGATAAAATATTATATTCGATATATTATAAGAAATTGGATTTTGACGTAGAATTGAAATTAGATTTTAATTCGGGCGAACGAGTTAATTTAGAATTAATCCGTTAGCGATGTGAATAGTAATTTTGCTAGGAAAAGTTATTTAATTAAATTAGATTTAGTTTCGTCGCAACATAAAATTCGTTAATTTGGAATTAGCGAACCCGAGCCCGGGAGTGTTTGCGGGCGGACTCGCATTGCGAATTTAAGTGCGGCCCACAAGTCACATCAAGCGTCAAATCATTAGTCACATCAAGCGTCAAATCACTTGTCACTTTGAGTGATGTGACAATTTGTCACTTGATTGATTGATGGAAGTGGTTGGAAAGAATTAATTGCTTTTGGCTCCAAAATTGTGTTTGAATTTTTGGAAATTTTTTTTACAATTTTGGATTTGATAAAAGTGTATTAGATATGTTTGAATGATACCAAACTAGAACCCAAATCGGATAAGTGCCTGATTTGTGGTTTATCCTAGGGTAACCAAAGTATAGTACTTATACAACTCACAAGAGAACAATGTAATTGTTGCTCGCCATGCGGTTTTCCTAAGAGGAATACCTATATGTAGTGGTAAGTGGGAGGAAAGTAAAACTCGATGAAAATCAGAGTAATATTGTTCCAGACATCGATTATTTAACAGAACACAAATAGTTCATCAGGGATGAAACTGTACCACAATCTTCGAATATACAAGAACCGCGTAAGTCAGAGAGAGTCAGAAAACAACTTGGGAGGTATGGGTTTCTGATCTCACCTCGTAACGATGTCAATCTTATTGAGGAATATGAACTGGGTACGTATAAGGAAGTGATACAAGGTATCGACTCCCTATTATGGCAAAGTGCCGTGAAGTCCGAAATGGATTCCATGTATACCAACCAAGTTTGGACACTGGTTGATGTATCGGAAGGCATTATGCCTATTGGTACTATATGAGTCTTCAAGGAAAACATACATGGATGGAAACATACCAACGTACAAAGCTAGGCTTGTAGCGAAAAGGTATCGTTATCAACATTGTGTCGATTATGATGAAACCTTTCATCCATTGCCATGCCTAAATCCATTTGGATAATGCTTGCTAATGTTGCATGTTTCATTTATGAAATATGGCAGCTGAACGTCAAAACTGCTTTCCTTAAACGGAAACCTTTTGGAGGATATTTACAACATCCTGACGGTTTTGTCGTACCAAAACAAGCAAACACGGTTTGCAAGTTAATTCGATCTATTTATAGATTGAAGCAAGCATTACGTTCTTGGAACTAACGTTTTGATAAGATCATAATGGTATATGATTTAAATCAAAACGAAAATGATTCTTGTGTATATAAGAAGGTTAGTGGGAGCGCACTGACAATGATTGTCTTATATAATGATGACATATCATTTCTTGGAAATGATATTCCCATAAAATAATTGGTGAAAGCTTGGCTTTCATTAAAATTCTTCGTAGATTACTTGGGAGATACAACCTTTATTCTAGGAATAAGGATCTACTAGAATGGATCTAAAGGTTGTTGGCACTCTCTGAGAACTCGTACATTTAAATATATGTACGCGACCTGGTGTCTCGTATGCTTTGAGGATATGGAGTCACAATCAGGCCAATCCAAGTGATAGTCACTGGATTGATGTTAAGAACATCCTTAAGTATCTTAGATGAACTAAGGATGCTTTCTTAAGCTATGAAGAATGAGAACTTGAAGTGACTGGGTTCAATGCTGCAAGTTTCCAAACCAAAAAAAATGACTATAAGTCGTAATAAGGGTACTATTGTTGGACAATTATGACACATATATGTCTATCCTGTAAAGAAATCTATTAAAGGGTTATCTATCCTCAAGGAAGATCGTGGGTTATTAAGTCTAAGGCTGAAACCTAAAATCCCTATGTCTAGTTCATTTTAGATTTACCACATCAATCTTATTGGTGATCAGACAACAAGAAGCATTAAGCTTAAGACTTAATAAGTAAACCTTTAAATTACCCAAACTATAAAATAACCCCTTATAAACCGGTGATATTAGAATTCATCACAACCCCAGATAACTAACACATAACTAGGGCTAGTAAAAACTTAAAGTAAAAGACATAAAATAAAAATACTGAAATGTAAAAGACATAAAGTAAAAGCTAAAAAGTAAAATAAAATAAAATGCTAAGGTAAAATGAATTACTTTTACTATTTACTATTTTAGATATCTCCCATAAAATAATATATAAACTTGTGATAATATTACCAACCGACCAATCTAGCGGTATCCTTTATTAGTCAGGTTTAAACCAGATTAAAATGAATTACCAACCGACCAATCTGGCGGTATCCTTTTTAAATCAATATTTTAAATAGTGAATATATTATTTTTAAGGGAGATTAATCTAAATAGTAACAGTAAAAGAATTACCTTTCACCCTAGCTGGGGAAGTTACCTCCTCATGGTAAATAGTAAAAATTGTAAAAAGTAAAAAAGTAAATTACTATATTAACAAAACGTAATTAAAATTATTTACAAAACTAAAAATTAAAAACTAAAAAACTAAAAAAAACTAAAAGAATCTAGAGAGAGACTCTCTCTTTAGATAGAATAGAAAAGAGAGAGTGGTACAATGAATTCTGAAATCTCGAGCTCAATTTATAGGCCTTGGTAGTCTTCCAGCATCGCGACGCCAAGGCCTCTGGCGTCGCTACGCCAGCTTTTGTCGACGTGGCACTCTCTGGTTCGCCGGTTTGCAGATTCTGGATAAGCTGATAAGATGACACGTGGCGAGGTGGTTGGGCTTCAATTACTGTGACACGTGGCGGCTTCTGATTGGTCGATGAGATTCTTATCCGCCACGTGTCAGATAAGGATTAGATACTCAATAATTGATGCTGACGTGGCGGTGACGTGGCGATGACGTGGCGGTGACGTGGCGACACGTGGGAAAGAGACTGTCGGCACCGTAGGATTGCGACACGTGGCACTTCCTGATTGGCTGATGATGAAGTGGCGGTGAGGTGGCAATGTTGACTTGTTGACCTGCTGACGTGGCTGATGACATGGAAATGACCTGGAGTGACACGTGGCGATGGCGACTGTCGGCACCGTAGGATGCTGACACGTGGCACGTCGTATGTTAGTAGATCGGCTGTGATGGTGCCACGTGGCACAGCACACGTTAGCAAAGTCAAACTTTTCTCAGATTCTGATTTGTGGACCCGGCGCACGTTAGCACTGTTCGGCGCATGTTAGACGTCGCGACGCGGAAGGTCTTGGCGTCGTGACGCGGTAATTTACCAAAATGCCCTTTTCGTCCAATTTTCACTATTTTGGCCCAAATCACCTCCAGAATGTCCTGAAACTTTATTTATCTACAAAATAACACAAAACATATCAAAACGTTCACAAAACTCAAGAAACTATACAAAATATTAGGTTAAATGAGTGGGAAATATTGATATAAATACCACTCATCACACCCCCAAACCTAACATTTTGATAGTACTCGAGCAAAACATAGAGTAAAATAACATAAATAAATTAACTAAGCCACTTTCGTAGGGATCACAGTTGCATTTAGCTTTTGCAACAAGCCTTTAAACCCCTACGTGTCCCTAGTGGACGAGTTGTAGTCTCGTGAGGGTTTACAGCAATGATACCCACAAACATTTTACAAAAGTAAAAAGGTAGTAAAACTAATGCACACAAAAGCAAAAAGACAAGCGAAAAGAGAATAAAGAAGTTATTGACTAATCAGGTGAAATTTCTACTCCAAGTTATTAGTTGTTTTGTTTCTTTCTAAATTACCGAATAAGTAAATTCTCCGATTATATTTTCCATTCTTCATATACATAGCCAACAAAATATTAAACAACTTATTTTTGCCCACAACAGTCATAAGTGCAGTTGATAAGAGAGTAAAATTTTTGTCCTAAAGTTCTATCAGATTCACACCTTTTTGGAGCAATGGAATAATTTTTCGGATTTTTCAGATTTTTTTCTTGATTTTTTCTCTATTTTTTATTTATATACAATACCTTCCGTCTATGTAGCGAGTGTTGGGTCGGTGACTCCCAAACCAGATGGCTTTAGGGCACCAGGTGTTAAGACACCCCTACGAACTTAATTACTCAGACTTCATATATATATATATATATATTTTTGCAGCATCTTCGATCCATGTAACGAGCTTTGGGCCAGTGACTCCCAAACCAGTTGGCTTTAGAGCACTAGGTGTTAAAACACCCTTACAGACTTAATAACTCGGATCTCAGACGTTATATTTTTTTTTTTACTCCATTGCTTTTTTGAGATGTTTCCTCCAATTAAACTAGAGCACTGAATATTACAAACTTTTCAATTTAGCTCATGTCCGTATGTTACTATATATGTTGATAATATCTGCTAACCGAACATATGAAGATTCTTTTTAGTCCGTTTTAAGGAGAATTCACAAATTAAATAATTCAAAAGGAAATAAACAAAAATTAACTGGTTTCGAAATAGGTTTGAGATACGTCTCAGGAGTGGAAACTCCTTACTCAGCTATCTCTTACCAATTTCACATTTTTAGTCAAATAAAAATGCAAAATATTTTTGTAATTTTTTGAAAATTTTCCAATTTTTTATTTTTATTTTTCGAAAAATTTTGGACTAAAAATAAAAATAACACACAAACTAAAAACAAAGTACTGATTAACTAATTCCCTCCCCCAAACCTAAATGAGACATTGTCCCCAATGTCTTAAACAGTAAAAGGAGAGTTAAGAAGGTCGTACCTGGTTAGCTGAAATCTACAGGAAATTAAAGGTTAAGATCCAGATTAATCCGACGCCTCTTACCACGATCGTCCTCGAACCAATTTATCTTTGAAATGATAGGGTCAACTTGTGGTTCATAGGCTATGAGTTGGTCTATTAGATCCGGAGCAGTTTTGGCAGTGAAGAGGAGTTCTTTCATAGGTTTTGACACGAACCCATTTCTCCGAGCATCATCAAGAAACACACAAAGAAAATCATAAAATCCATCAACATTAAACAGTCCAAGCGGTTTCTGGTGTATGTTCAGGTTCGCCCAAGATAGAACTATAAAAATTTCCTCCAATGTACCCAAGCAACCTGGCAAAGCGATAAAAGCATCAGCACGGTTAATCATTTCTACCAGTCGTTCATACATACCTGGCACGATCAGTTCCTCTCCGTTTGATGATCCAATAAGATTTGCCTCTGCCAAGGGTTTTGGGATGATTCCCAAAACATGACTGCCTCCCTCCTGTACAGCCTTTGAAACGATCCCCATAAGTCCGAGATTTCCTCCGCCATATATTAAGTGCATATTCCTTGCAGCTAAGACTTGACCCAATTCCTGTGCTGCTTCTACGTATTGTGGCTTAATACCAACACTAGTACCGCAAAACACACAGATGTTTTCAACTCGTCTTCTTGAAGTGGCTTCCATTTTTTATGTATTTCTTTCTCAACTTTGGATGCCTTCAAAAGTGCAATGACGGGCTGAATTTATAGTACCTGAAAAAGGGTAAGTAATAATAGCACTAATATCTTCCAAAGGACGATGGTTAGCTAAACAACAAAAGGAATCGTGAAAAGTCAAAAAGTCTGGATCCTGTCTACGAAAATAAAGATAATTACAACTGAAAAGCGAATCAAAGCAATAATTAAGGCAACGGAATTGTGTACGCAATACTCCACTCGCTTAGTATAAATTCATTAGGATGCGTCTCAAGATTTCATTCCTTACTCAGCCATCGCTAATGAATTGTTTCTCATCTTTGATTGCCAAACATAATTCCTTCTGTCTTAAAATGCTTCGTTTGTGTCTTTCCTTACAAAAATAACACACAAAATTAAAAAGTTCACACAAAATATGAAAACAAATATTACAAATTGCATGGGTTGCCTCCCTACTAGCGCTAAATTTTTCGTCTTCAGCCAGACATGACTGAAATCTGTTGGACAAAATGACCCATAGCGTCACTATTTGCACAGATCATTGTGTTGTTGTAGCAAATTAACTATGTGACAAGGAAATTGCACTCTCATCATTTGTGATTAGATCACCATAGATATATAAATGAAGAGAGGTCCCTATGATTAATTCCTGGATTGAGAATGATATGAGACAGTATCAATCCCCGAAGGATTAATCATTAAATATCCCTAGCCGGAGTATTATCGAGACTGGACATCGATAATGCGGAATGGGCTAGTATTGCACTTGTGTGCGTTGTGAGGGCACAACGGCATAGTTCTCATATATATAAGTATCAGATACTTATGCAAGTGCGATAGGAGGTCGTGTTTCACCGATAGTACGGGAAACAGCTTCGCTCTGGATAGACCCCTCGGAATCCCATTGGTATTATGACTATGTGTCTATGGGAGGCCGAATTCAAGGTAGGTGTGTATAGTCTTAACCTGAGACTTACATCGCTAATACTTACGATAATCGATAGACTTTGGTCTTGGTGGTACAGGGCTTTAACCGGATCTGCGTACACCACTTCTTGGTTTATCAGAGAGTCGTAGTGTATTGGGTGTGATGTCAAGACGGAAGTATCACTTCAATCATAGTGGAGATGATGTCACGCAGGATACGGTACTAGTGCTCTTGAGTGATGTGCATCCAATCAGGATATTGTGACCAGGTCATGAATATCCGATTATAGAGACTATGTTACCAGACATCCGATATGTGTTTCGGACGGCGCAGACACTTATCCAGCCTCAGCCCTAGCACGTGACTATCTGATACTGGACCGATATACACAATACAATGGTATACTACGCTTGATACAGATCTTAATATTCTTAAATGAATATGACCGGAGAATTTGGTAGACATCGTGCTTTGCTAGGAGCCGACCTTGTCTCGTAAATCGGTAGAACGTAGTACTTGGTACGTACGTGATTCGGATACACCGACGACCGTATTTACTGCCAACGTATCCGGAGATCTCATGGGTCGCTTCCCGATAATGCACCGATGACGCATAACTCGCACTCATTAATAATCTGGGATTATATAGAAGAAAGAGAAAATTAATCTAGGATTAATTACAGAGATATTTTATCTATGATAAAATATCGTCTAGAGAGAGATAACGATTAATTTGGAATTAATCGGTAAATTAATATATTCGATATATTAAATGAAATTAGATTTCGACGCGGAATTAAAATTAGATTTTAATTCGGGCGAACGAATTAATTTAGAATTAATTCGTTAGCGACATGAATAGTGAATTCGCTAGGCCTAATCATTTAATTACGACGCAACGGAAAATTCGCTAATTGAGAATTAGCGAACCCGAGCCCGAGTGTGATTGCGAGCGCATTCGTATTTCGAATTCGAGTGCGGCAACGCAAGTCGCATCAAGCGTCAAATCAATCGTCACATCAAGCGTCAAATCAAAATTTGCTTTGAGTGATTGATTGATTGATTGATTGATTGATGGATGGATTGATGGATTGACTTGCATCACATCACTTTATTAAAGTGACATGTGAATAGTGATGTAAGTGGGTGGAATAGTAACCTTGATGGATGTGTAATTGATTTACATAGATTTTATTGGATAAAATAAATGGAAAAGGCTTATTATTTTTGAAAAAATATATAAGTCATTCTTGTAAATCATTTATACAATTTAATCCATTTACACCTTTTAGCTTTTCTTCCTTCTCTCTCACGCCCTTGGGGCTTCTCTTCTCTTCACTGCACAGCTCACAGGCGTGAGCTTTGGGGAGGCAATGAGTGGATTTTTCATGGACAAATCCAAGTGCTAGCACACTTGTGACTATTGCGAAGGTGTTAGGGAGGTTCACCCATGAGGCGGGACTCATCGACGGAGTTTGGAGCTTCGAAATGAGACCCGAATTAGCTCAAACCAGTGAGCAAATCTGCACAGTGGCGTGAGCAAGACAGTGGGCTTTATGGCTTGATTCGTCTTCAAATCGACATAACCGATCAATGTAAGTATTCCGCTATCTTCGTTGGTGTATTCGCACATTAATTTCATATCTTATTTGATCTTGGGACCTAGATAATAACCATCAATGGCATCAAGAGCTATAGGTTCAAGCATGAAATTGTAGGGCTTAAAATTTGGGTAAATGTGTGTTGAGCATGATTTGAATAAATTGATTGTTTAAGTATGCTTATAACATGTATAATTTCATTTTGGTTGGACCAATTTGTTGAAAAATGATTTGGAATTATTTTCCCCAAATATTTGACCTTGGCCGAATGTGAATGTGATTTTGGGTTCTTGGAAATTTTTGATTTTTAATTCATTTGATGAGTTACAATCATTTAGGTTGATGTTATTTTGAATCGAATTGGATTGGATTTCGAATTGGACAAAAACCCCAAAAATTCTATGTTGGCCGAATGGTTGATTGCCCTAATGTCTTGGTAATTTTGATTTTGTGACATTGGATGTGTATGAAATCAAATTGGATGGTGATTTGATGTCGATTGTGGGTTCGATTGGATCGAAACCGAATCGGACACAAAATCCCTCCTTTGGCCGAGAGCATTAAAAGCATGTAATGGGTTTGATTTTTCAATTTGTGTGTTGGACATATAATAATGAATTGAGTATGATTAATTGGACTAATTTAGTGTTTGGAAATGTTGATTTAGTTGATTAATCATGTAATGCACTTTAGGTAATTAAATTGCGGAATTGGATTCATGAAATTTAATTATTTAGGCTTAAATTGGATTTGGTCTTCTAATGTTGTATTTGGGCCTATTGGGCTTGATTTATCAAGTTTGGTTAGGCCAAGTGGATTGGATCCAATTGGGCCCAAAACCTTAACCATAAAGCCCAAATGCGACTAATGAACCTTAAAAGTTCAATTGGGCCTAATGGGCCTAAATTGATTCTAGGCTTATGGGGTTACTCCTTGATTGGGCTTTGGTTGCCGAAGCCCATGCCTTAGAGAAATTAATTAAAGCCCATTGGACTTCAATTGAATTGACGTTGGACGTTAATCGGGCTTTGAGACCCGACGCGATTAAATTTGGAATTTAAGTCGAAAAGGTTTATTAAATAAAGTGCAATATTTAATTTGGAATTGAATAGTGAATTAGTACTAAATACATGTTAAATTAGATTTAATGATGTAGTTTAATTTAATTAATGAATTCGTACTTTAAGTACTTATTCGCAAAAACGAGTTTGACTCCAACAAAATCAAATCGTTGTTTGAACATTGGATGATCACTTAATTATCAGATTAATTAATTTGATTAGATTGATTGATAGCATGCTTATGTGTGTGAATACGTGGTTGTGTTGTATGTATAATGTATATCGGATGGATATTAGATGGGTGGGCAATTTTAGAAATTGTTGTAATAAATTCGATTTATTAAATTGGACCTGCGTGTCCAGCCTTATCACCTTCATTCTCTTTGTATTCTCTTCTCACCTATTCCCCTCTATGTATATGAGGTTTCTTTAGAAGTGTAGTGTAACGGGTAGAAGTAATACAAGTGCTAGCTTGAGTGAGAAAGTGAGAGATTTGATCTAGGATCAATGTGTTAAGTATCCATCCGCATATCATTATTATTTATTTTCATACTCGCTTTATTATGTATTTAGAATGCATGTTTAAGGGTGTATGATGATGAGACCTTAACAAAGATAATTAAATTGGTAGCCAATTTGCACACGAAAATCCCTCAATAAATATCAAGCGTTTATTTTCCTTCCATTGAGTGATTCTTGCTCAAGATCCGATATTGGCGGGGGTTGTTGGCCAAAGTCAAGCCCTTGTCCGTCGAAGATGTGTTTTAATCACGAGGTTTTGTTCCATATCGGTGTCGTGTCCAAGTTGTGGTTTGTTGGCCAAAGTCAAGACCACTTCTTGTCCACCGACATTGATTACGAAGCTTCCATGTCAATGGGTCCGCGTGTGACTGGGATCACTAGGTTTGTTGTGCCAAAGCCAAGGCCTAGTTGATTCAGAGGAAAAAAGGTTAGGGTATATATTCGATATATAGGCATATATTAGATATATGTTTGGGACTTGGATGTCCACCTACTGGATCTAGGAGTTGGATGAGATCCAATTGATCTTCGAGATCTACCTAGTTAATTATCATACAATTTGTTGGCCAAAGTCAAGATTGTGTGATATTTAACGGGATCCTAGCCCACTAGGAAACACGGTTTCCCGAGTACTCGACAGATGGTTAGAGGCTCGACGAAAAATAGTGGGAGGCAAGTATTGAATTTGCAACATTCGTTCGAATACTCGCTAAACGCGCTCATCTATATTTTACTCGTCATATTAATCAAAAGTATTAGTTGGACTAATATTTTATGTTGTTTTAAATATATATAATTGTTGGACTATATACAAACTGTTCAAATATAGTTGATTTATAATGGATTATAGTAATCAATATATGAATTAAAATAATAGTTGGTTTTATATTGGATTATGGTAATCAATATAAAATTATAGTTGATTAAATAATTGATTATTGTCATCATTATAATGAATAATACCTTATTAAATTGATTAAATAGTTGGACTATTGAAATCAAGAAAGAATTGAAAAGTTGAATATTTAAAATATATAATCCTTGGATTAAATGTTTTAAATGATTTAATTTTCATATTGGGAATA
Source organism: Zanthoxylum bungeanum (assembly GCA_019454045.1). NCBI lineage: Eukaryota > Viridiplantae > Streptophyta > Magnoliopsida > Sapindales > Rutaceae > Zanthoxylum > Zanthoxylum bungeanum. The sequence goes on along the minus strand of SKCR01018443.1, from coordinate 517,908 downwards.
AATAATAGGTTACTTTATTTGATAAAAAACTTATTATACCTAAGCCCAAAATTAAGCAATAAGTAGAGCAAAATCTTTGGAAGATTTATGTGATGATGACTTTAGTGCTTAATTTAATATACTTGACAATAAGTCTATTTTAAAGTATTAAGTTGCAATTAATAATTCCTGGAGAATTAATTGACTATTCTAGTGGAGAAAAGTCAAAGTTTGCAATTGGGCATGTTGCACAAGGTGCACATCATTTCGATATTCTAAAACCAAGGCTTGGCCAAAGGTTTGTGAAATATTGAAAAGATAATTGACATATCCCAAAGTGACTACCATTTGGATATGGCAGACACGAAGGAATTAAAGAAAGGGCGAGGCTCTGACTTTAAAATATTTGTCAAAGTTATGTTCACTACTAGTATTGAAATGGATTTTAAATACTTAGTATGGTACATAAAATATATGTATTGATGTTCAGAATCCGCTATGAGCTGGATACTGACTTCAAGCCGAGGATTTCTCTGCGAATCGGAAACGGGACGAAAGTCGCTGTTTCGACCATAGATACCTAAGTTTAGGAACTACCCTTTGGGTATTTACTTAAATTAGGAAATGTTATGATGTAACTAGTTTGACTAGAGACATTATCTCTATATCAGTGTTTTATCCATTGTGGATGAACCTTTATATTCTAGAACACTAAGTGTTTCATTATATAAAGATGATACTGAGATAAACACATTAGATGTGAATAACAGAATTTATATTTTGAATATAATTAAAATCTCAAACATATAAAATGACAAATAAATAGCTCAAATTGATTTGATCAATAGAGACTTATTTGTGGCATTGTTGTCTAGGACACAATTAAACGAGACTCGTATATCCACACTTTTGAAGAGTGGGTACTAGGACTGATTTGACTATTCAAATAAGGTCTGCGAATCTAGTTTATTAGGTAAAGTACCTAAAATACTATTTACTTGGTAATAGTAAAAGGGCCACCGATCTGTTAGCCATATTCATGGTGAAGTTAGTGGGCCCATATCTAGTTGGGCTAGATGTGGACATGAATATTTCGTGACCTTAACGGATGTGGCATCACGTTATGGTTATGTGTTTCTTTTGAAGAACACAGATCGGAAACTTTTGAAGTTTCGACACGAAGTAAATAAACAGATCGGCTATAGTATTATTCCGCCACGGTAAGACCGTAATGGAAAATACTTAAGCGGTAAGTTTCATACATACATGAAAGAGTATGGTATTCTTTCAGATGAGGACTCCTCCCGAGACACGTCAGTTAGACGGTGTGTCCGAACCAAAAACCAAATTTTGTTGGACATGATATGGTTTATCACGAGTCGCTCTGAGCTACTATTTCCTTCAATAGGACATGTATAAACAGTGCAAAACTTATTTAGAATAAGGTTCCATATAAATCTGTTTGACAGATGTCATGTAGGATATGAACAGGGAAGAAACGAGGTTTCTCATTCCTGATAATTTGGGTATGCCAGGCATAACGTTTGGATGATACCAAACTAAGGACCCAAATTGGACGTTTGGATGATACCAAACTAAGGACCCAAATTGGACAAGTGCCAATATAGGTTTTCCTAAGGGAAACCATAAGTATAGTACTTATAAATCTCACATGAGAACAATGTGATTGTTGCTCACCATGCATTTTTCCTGAGAGGAATACCGATATGCAGTGGTCAGTGGGAGGATAGTGATACTCGATGAAAATCAGAGTAATATTGTTCAAGGCACGAAGTCCTTAATGGAACACAAATAGTTCATCTATGATGAATCTATACCATTAATCTTCAAATACACAAGAAACTAGTAGATCGGATAGAGTCAGAAAACAACCTAGGGTATGGGTTTCTGATCTAACCTCATAAAGATGTCAATCTTATGAAGGTATATCCATCGACTACGTTTTGAGAAAGTGATACGAGGTATCGACTCCCTATTATGGCAAAGTGCCATGAGTCCGAAATGGATTCCATGTATAACAACTATTTTGGATACTAGTTGTTGTACCACAAGGCATTGTGCCTATTGGTACATTAAACGTCTTCAAGGAAGACATACATGGAAGGCAACATACCAACGTACAAAGCTGGGCTTTTGACGGAAAGGTATCGCTATCAACATTGTGTTAATAACGGTTCAACCTTTTACCTGTTGCCATGGTAAATCCATTTTGAAGATGCTTGTTGATAACTGTGTATTTCATTTATGAAATGTGTCAGTTATAGATCAAAATCGCTTTCCTGAAAAGGAAACCTTTTGGAGGATGTTTACAACATCCTGACGATTTTGTATAACCGACAAACAAGGTTTGCGGGTTATTCGATCCATGTTTGGATTAATGCAAGCATAAGGTTCTTGGAACTGTCATTTTGAAATAATCATAATAGTTTATGATTTGACTCAAAACGAAATAATTCTTGTGTATATAAGGAGGTTAGTGGGAGAGCGCACTGACAACGATATTCCCATAAAGCTATTGTGAAAGCTTGGATTTCATAGAAATTCTCCGTAGAATTCTGGGGAGTAACAACCTTTATTCGAGGAATAAAGATCTACTGGGACAGATTTGGAGTTGGTTAACACTCTCTGGAAATTGTACATTTAAAATGTGCTTGATTTGGTGTCTCATACGCTTCGAGCATATGGAGTCACAATCGGGTCAATCCAAGTGACAGTCACTGGATTGAAGTTAAGAACATCTGTTAGTATCTCAGAGAACTAAAGATGTTGTCTTAATCTATGGAGAAGGAGAACTTGAAGTGACTGGGATCACCGCAACAAGTTTCCAAAAGATTAAATAATACGGTACTATTAAGTTTGAACACTGGGACAGTGAGCTGGAAATAATCCGAGCAAGATAACTGTTGCCGAATAAACAACAAATGCGGATTATTGCTACAGCTCAGGCAGCAAAAGAAGCCATTTGGATCGAAAATAAATCTAATTAGATTAGATATAGTTTTGTTAGCAACTGAGCTAGGCGTCAGCACAGGCTAAGGAATTGAAGGTCTCATCGACGATCCAGATATATACTTCTATATCATCCGATTCGTTCGGATCACACATCGTGGCGATGTGATGATCGTATAAATCGCGTCAGACGATTATCAAACAAATTCGCTGACGAAAACCTTCCTCAGCAATTTGAGCGAACCGTACATAGTTCGGGTGTGGGACACTTGAGTGACTCGCTACGTGCCAAGTGGGAGATTGTTGGACAAAATGACCCATAGCGTCACTATTTGCACAGATCATTGTGTTGTTGTAGCAAATTAACTATGTAAAAAGGAAATTGCACTCTCATCATTTGTGATTAGATCACCATAGATATATAAATGAAGAGAGGTCCATATGATTAATTCCTGGATTGAGAATGATATGAGACAGTATCAATCCCCGAAGGATTAATCATTAAATATCCCTAGCCGGAGTATTATCGAGACTGGACATCGATAATGCGGAATAGGCTAGTATTGCACTTGTGTGCGTTGTGAGGGCACAACGACATAGTTCTCATATATATAAGTATCGGATACTTATGCAAGTGCGATAGGAGGTCGTGTTTCACCGATAGTTCGGGAAACAGCTTCGCTCTGGATAGACCCCTCGGAATCCCATTGGTATTATGACTATGTGTCTATGGGAGGCCGAATTCAAGGTAGGTGTGTATAGTCTTAACCTGAGACTTACATCGCTAATACTTACGATAATCGATAGACTTTGGTCTTGGTGGTACAGGGCTTTAACCGATTCTGCGTACACCACTTCTGGGTTTATCAGAGAGTCGTAGTGTATTGGGTGTGATGTCAAGACGGAAGTATCACTTCAGTCATAGTGGAGATGATGTCACGCAGGATACGGTACTAGTGCTCTTGAGTGATGTGCATCCAATCAGGATATTGTGACCAGGTCATGAATATCCGATTATAGAGACTATGTTACCAGACATCCGATATGTGTTTCGGACGGGGCAGACACTTATCCAGCCCCAGCCCTAGAACGTGACTATCCGATACTGGACCGATATACACAATACAATGGTATACTACGCTTGATACAGATCTTAATATTCTTAAATGAATATGACCGGAGAATTTGGTAGACATCGTGTTTTGCTAGGAGCCGACCTTGTCTCGTAAATCGGTAGAACGTAGTACTTGGTACGTACGTGATTCGGATACACCGACGACCGTATTTACTGCCAACGTATCCGGAGATCTCATGGGTCGCTTCCCGATAATGCACCGATGACGCATAACTCGCACTCATTAATAATCTGGGATTATATAGAAGAAAGAGAAAATTAATCTAGGATTAATTACAGAGATATTTTATCTAGGATAAAATATCGTCTAGAGAGAGATAACGATTAATTTGGAATTAATCGGTAAATTAATATATTCGATATATTAAATGAAATTAGATTTCGACGCGGAATTAAAATTAGATTTTAATTCGGGCGAACGAATTAATTTAGAATTAATTCGTTAGCGACGTGAATAGTGAATTCGCTAGGCCTAATCATTTAATTACGACGCAACGGAAAATTCGCTAATTGAGAATTAGCAAACCCGAGCACGAGTGTGATTGCGAGCGCATTCGTATTTCGAATTCGAGTGCGGCAACGCAAGTCGCATCAAGCGTCAAATCAATCGTCACATCAAGCGTCAAATCAAAAGTCACTTTGAGTGATTGATTGATTGATGGATTGATGGATTGACTTGCATCACATCACTTTATTAAAGTGACATGTGAATAGTGATGCAAGTGGGTGGAATAGTAACCTTGATGGATGTGTAATTGATTTAGATAGATTTTATGGATAAAATAAATGGAAAAGGCTTATTATTTTTTGAAAAAATATATAAGTCATTCTTGTAAATCATTTATACAATTAATCCATTTACACCTTTTAGCTTTTCTTCCTTCTCTCTCACGCCCTTGGGGCTTCTCTTCTCTTCACTGCACAGCTCACAGGCGTGAGCTTTGGGGAGGCAATGAGTGGATTTTTCATGGACAAATCCAAGTGCTAGCACACTTGCGACTATTGCGAAGGTGTTAGGGAGGTTCACCCATGAGGCGGGACTCATCCGACGGAGTTTGGAGCTTCGAAATGAGACCCGAATTAGCTCAAACCAGTGAGCAAATCTGCACAGTGGCGTGAGCAAAGCAGTGGGCTTTATGGCTTGATTTGTCTTCAAATCGACATAACCGATCAATGTAAGTATTCCGCTATCTTCGTTGGTGTATTCGCACATTAATTTCATGTCTTGTTTGATCTTGGGACCTAGATAATAACCATCAAAATCCATATGTCAAGGAGGTTTCAATGTCGTTTTGGATGTCCGATTAAAGACAATCCTGTGAGCGTTGCTTTTGAAGGGTCTCTTCCAACGGTAAAGTGGCAAAAAGTGTTTTGTCTCATTCAGTGCTCGTGCCACCTTTTTGCTCCTTGTTGTTCCAGTGATTCCTGCAAAGAAAGAAAGAAAATCAGGAGGTCTCATATGGTGCTTGACTTGGAATGGAAGTTCCATTCTGTCAAGCTTCTGGGTGATATCTTTGATTTGTACTCCCCAAAACAGTGATGTTGCTCCTGAATGCTCTGGATTTTCAATTTGGTCCGATAGTTGCTCCTCCATTTGCTCTGCTTCTTGTTCCACATTTTCTTCACAGATGTATTGTAAAATATTTTTGTATTCAGCTCTATATCTGTCATCTGTGAAATACATGCTTCAAAATTGTCAACCTGAGGATGCAAAGATGTTTCTGACATTAGGTTTTCATCCTCTAATACGACTGGAATGGATGGTTCAGATAGATCTTCTTCAAACTTCATGGTAAAACATGCTCCAAGATCTTCATTTTGAGGATTGAAAGTTTGATCCTCCGTTGTTGGTGCAGTTGGTACAAATAGATCAGCTTCATCCTCGTCAGAATCTGAATAATAAAAGTCAAATTGAGACTCTGCCGGTTCGGGCTCCTGAACTGATACCTCTGGTTGTTGATACTGCTCAGCCTTCTCCTCTGTTGAAGTGTCATTGTGAAATGATTGGTACTCGAAGGCTTCATCAGTGTCATCTGAAACTGGTTCTTGATGTATGTAGTTCTGGTTTTCTGTGAATTGTCTCATTTGATCTGTTATCCTCTGAATGGATTCTGATTGTCTCTGAATACTTTCGAGTTGATTCTGGAATGTTGCAAGCATTGTATCCATCTTTTCTTCTTGTTTCTTGAACACATCTTTGAGCATGTCAATCATCTTAACTTTTTCTGATTTTTCTGATTGTTGATGAAGATCATTGTAGGTGGGTGGTGGATAAGATGGAAAATGTGATGGTTTTTCGTACCATGAAGGATTTTGATAGCTCTGCCACCCTGGATGGTAGTTGTATTCACAATAATCTCTAGGGTGGTTACCATTACACATGTCACATCTCCCAATTGCGTTCTGTTGAGCAAATGTGGTATTGCTTGGTTCTGGCATCCAGTGATAGTTGTTGGACTGGACAACAGGCCTCAGAAAACCAGACTGTTGTTCCCAGATGTGGGGTGTATCTTCTTGTAAAGCTCGTAATCTTTCAATCTCCCAGTAGTGTTCCATTTTTCAATCACCTGAAAAAGAAAGAAATAAAAATTACAGATAAAAATAAAGAAAATTAGATACAAGTAATTTAGATAGCTTCAAAATTAATAACTCAAGAAATATAAGTCCCACACAACGGCGCCAAAAACTTGACCGGCGTAAACACACACGTATAACGCAAGCGCACGTATCGTTCAAGTAGTATAAAAATATCGATCCCACAAGGACTTAATTCCTACTATTGTTATTAATTATTGAATCTATTTATTTACAGATATCTAATTGAGGGTGAAGAGAATGATTGTTTGATTGGTTGAATGTGGTTTTCCTTAATTTAAAATAAATAAAATAAACAAAAGAAAATACTAAGAAAATAACAAAAGACACAAAGATCTAGGGTTGTGAATCCTTCTAATATCTTTTAAAAGATGAAGTGATTATTTTAAAGTTGGGTAATAAATCAGTTTACTAACCTGGAACACTAAATTATGCAAAAGCCTATGTCGATGGTCAGACGCAAATACCCAGTTTAACCCAATTGAACCATATGTCTATGTCAACCAAATTATCTGGATTCATTAAGTTTAAGTTCCAATTATGGCTACCCCCGCCCGAAAGGTATATGTCTATCCTGTAAAGAAATCTATTAAAGGGTTATCTATCCTTAAGGAAGATCGTGAGCTATTAAGTCTAAGGCTGAAATCTAAAATCCCTATGTCTAGTTCATTTTAGATTTACCATATCAATCTTATTGGTGATCAGACAACAAGAAGCATTAAGCTTAAGACTTAATAAGTAAACCTTTAAATTACCCAAACTATAAAATAACCCCTTATAAATCGGTGATATTAGAATTCATCACAACCCCAGATAACTAACACATAACTAGGGCTAGTAAAAACTTAAAAGTAAAAGACATAAAATAAAAATACTGAAAAGTAAAAGACATAAAGTAAAAGCTAAAAAGTAAAATAAAATAAAATGCTAAGGTAAAATGAATTACTTTTACTATTTACTATTTTAGATATCTCCCATAAAATAATATATAAACTTGTGATAATATTACCAACCGACCAATCTGGCGGTATCCTTTATTAGTCAGGTTTAAACCAGATTAAAATGAATTACCAACCGACCAATCTGGCGGTATCCTTTTTAAGTCAATATTTTAAATAGTGAATATATTATTTTTAAGGGAGATTAATCTAAATAGTAACAGTAAAAGAATTACCTTTCACCATAGCTGGGGAAGTTACCTCCTCATGGTAAATAGTAAAAACTGTAAAAAGTAAAAAAGTAAATTACTATATTAACAAAACGTAATTAAAATTATTTACAAAACTAAAAATTAAAAACTAAAAAACTAAAAAAACTAAAAGACTCTAGAGAGAGAAACTTTCTCTTTAGATAGAATAGAAGAGAGAGAGTGGTACAATGAATTCTGAAATCTCGAGCTCAATTTATAGGCCTCGGTAGGCTTCCAGCGTCGCTACGCCAAGGCCTCTGGCGTCGCTACGCCAGCTTTTGTCGACATGGCACGCTCTGGTTCGCCGGTTTGCAGATTCTGGATAAGCTTATAAGATGACACGTGGCGAGGTGGTTGGGCTTCAATTATTGGGACACGTGGCGGATTCTGATTGGTCGATGAGATTCTTATCCGCCACGTGTCAGATAAGGATTAGATACTCAATGATTGATGCTGACGTGGCGCTGACGTGGCGATGACGTGGCGACACGTGGGAAAGAGACTGTCGGCACCGTAGGATTGCGACACGTGGCACTTCCTGATTGGCTGATGATGACGTGGCGGTGAGGTGGCAATGTTGACTTGTTGACTTGCTGACGTGGCTGATGACATGGAAATGACCTGGAGTGACACGTGGCACACGTGGCGATGGCGACTGTCGGCACCGTAGGATGCTGACACGTGGCACGACGCATGTTAGTAGATCGGCTGTGATGGTGACACGTGGCACGGCGCATGTTAGCAAAGTCAAAATTTTCTCAGATTCTGATTTGTGGACCCGGCGCACGTTAGCCCTGTTCGGCGCATGTTAGACGTCGCGACGCGGAAGGTCTTGGCGTCGCGACGCGGGAATTTACCAAAATGCCCTTTTCGTCTAATTTTCAATGTTTTGGCCCAAATCACTTCCAGAATGTCCTGAAACTTTATTTATCTACAAAATAACACAAAACATATCAAAACGTTCACAAAACTCAAGAAACTATACAAAATATTAGGTTAAATGAGTGGGAAATAGTGATATAAATACCACTCATCAACGAGCAAGGCTCTGACTTCAAATATGTTTGTCATTATTATGTTCATTACTAGTATTGAAATTGGATTTGAAATACTTAGTGTGGTACATAAAATATATGTATTGATGTTCAGAATCTGCTATGAGCAGGATACTGACCTCAATTGAGATTTAATCTGCGGATTGCAAACGGGATGAAAATCGCTGTTTTAACCGTAGATACCTAAATTTAGGAACTACCCTTCGGGTGTGTACCTATATTTGGAAACTGTTATAATGTAACTAGTTTGACTAGAAACATTATCTTTATATCAGTGTTTAATCCATTGCGGATTGACCTTTATATTCTAGAACACTAAAGTGTTTTATTGTATAAAGATGATATTGAGATAAACACATTAGATGTGAATAACAGAATTTATATTTTGAATATAAATAAATCTCAAATATATAACATGACAAACAAATAGCTCAAACTGATTTGATCAGAAGAAACTAATTTGTGGCATTATTGTCTGGGACACAATTAACAAGAATCGTATATCCATACTTTCGAATAGTGGGTACTCGGACTGATTTGATTCTACTCAAATAAAGTCTACGAATCTAGTTTATTGGGCAATGTGCCTAAAACACCTTTACTTGGTAAAAGTGTAAGTGCCACCGATCTATTAGCCCTAATTCATAGTGAAGCAAGTGGGCCCATGTCTAGCTAGGCTAGAGGTGGATATGAATATTTCGTGACCTTTACGGATGTGGCATCGCGTTATGGTTATGTGTTTCCTTTGAAACACAAATCGGAAACTTTTAAAGTTTTCGACACGAAATAGACAAACAGATCGGCTAAAGTATTAAACCGTCACGGTAAGACCGTAATGGAAAATACTTAAGAAATGAGTTTCTAATATACTTAAAAGAGTACAGTATTCTTTCAATGAGGATTCCTCCCGGAACACGTCAGTTTAACTGTGTGTCCGAATTGAGTAACTGAATTTTGTTGGACATGATAAAGTTAATCATGAGTCGCTATGAGCTACCATTTCCTTCAACAGGATAAGCATTTACAGTGCAGAATTTATTTAGAATAAAGTTCCATAAAAATCTGTTTGACAGACTTCATATTAGATATAAATAGGAAAGAAACCGGGTTTCTCATTCCTGATAATTTGGGTATGCTAGGCATATGTTTAGATTATACCAAACTAGAACCCAAATTGGATAAGTGTCTAATTGTAGGTTATCATAGGGATACCAAAGTATAGTACTTATACATCTCACAATAGAACAATTTAATTTTTGCTCGCCATGCGGTTTTCCTAAGAGGAATACCTATATGCAGTGGTAAGTGGGAGGATAGTAAAACTCGATGAAAATCAGAGTAATACTATTCTAGGCACTGAATCTTAATGGAACATAAATAGTTCATCAAGGATGAAACTATACCATAATCTTCGAATACAGAAGAACCGCGTATGTCAGAGAGAGTCAGAAAACAACCTGGGGTATGGGTTTCTGATCTCACCTCGAAAATATGTCAATCTTATTGAGGAACACCAACTGACTACGTATGAGGAAGTGATACAAGGTATCGACTCCCTAATTATGGCAAAGTATCATGACATCCGAAATGGATTCTATGTATATCAACTATGTTTGGATACTAGTTGATGTACCGCAAGACATTGTGCCTATTGGTACTATATAAGTCTTCAAGGAAGACATACATGGAAGGGAACATACCAACGTATAAAGCTAGGCTTTTAGCGGAAAGGTATCATTATCAGCATTGTGTCGATTACGATTCAACCTTTTAACTATTGCTATGGTAAATACATTTGGATAATGCTTGCTAAAGCTGCGTGTTTCATTTATGAAATATGACAGCTTTACGGGAAAATCGCTTTCCTGAAAAGGAAACCTTTTGGAGGATGTTTACAACATTCTGTCGGTTTTGTCGTACCATAACAACCAAACAAGGTTTGCAGGTTATTCGATCCATGTTTGGATTGAAGCAAGCATAGGTTCTTAGAATTATCGTTTTGATGTAATCATAATAGTTTATGATTTAATTCAAAACGAAATGATTCTTATGTATATAAAAGGGTTAATGGGAGCGCACTAACTGTGGCTGTCCTATAAAATAATTATAATATGTCATTTCTTGGAAATGATATTCCCATAAAACTATCGGTGAAAGTTTGGCTTTCAGAAAACTCTCCGAGAACTCGTACATTGAAAAATATATGCTACCTGGTGTCTCATACGCTTTGAGCATATGGATTCACAATTAGGCCAATCCATGTGATAGTCACTGGATTGATGTTAAGAACATCCGTTAGTATCTTAGAGAACAAAGGATGCTGTCTTAATCTATGGAGAAGGAGAACTTGAAGTGACTAGGATCACTGTAGTAAGTTTCCTAACCGATTAAACGACTATAAGTCGTAAAACGGTACTATACAGTTTGAATAACGGAATAGTGAGCTAGAAATCTTCCAAGCAACATACTGTTACCGAATAAACAACAAATACGGGTTATTGCTGCATCTGAGGCAGCAATAGAAGCCATTTCGGTCGATAATAAATCTAATTAGATTAGATATAGTTCTATTAGCAGTTGAGCTAGGCTACAACGCAAGCTAAAGAATTAATGGTCTCATCAACGATCCAGATATATACTTCGACTATTCATCTGATTCGTTTGGATCATACATCGTGGCGATGTGATAATCGTATAAATCGCATCAGACGATAATCATGAAAATTCGCTGACGAAAGCCTTTTCTGAGCAGTTTGAGCCAACCGTACATAGTTCGGGTGTTAGACATTCGAGTGACTGGCTATAGGCCAAGTGGGAGATTGTTGGACAATTATGACCCATAGCGTCACTATTTATACAGATCATGGTGTTGTTGTACAAATTAACTATGTGACAAAGGAGATTGCTCTCTTATCATTTGTGATTAGATCACCAAGAAGTATAAATGATATGAGGTCCTTATGATTTGTTCCTGGATTGAGAATGATATGAGACAGTATCAATCCACGAAGGATAAATCATTAAATATCCCTAGTCAGAGTACTATCGAGATTGGACATCGATAAATGCGTAAAAGACTAGTATTACACTTGTGCGCGTTGTGAAGGCACAAACGACATAGTTCTCATATATTTGGGTATAGGACACTCATGCAAGTATAATAGGAGGTTGTGTTTTACCGATGGTACGGGAAACAGCTTCGCTCTGGATAGACCCCCTCGAAATTCCATTGGTAGTATGACTATGTGTCTATGGAAGTCCGAAATCAGGGTAGGTGTATTTGGTCTTAAACTGAGACTTGCATCGCTAATACTTGCGACAATCGATATACTTTGGTTATGGTCGTCTAGGGCTTTAACCGGTTCTGTGTACGCCTCTGCTGGGTATATTGAGAATTGTAGTGTTTTGGGTGTGATGTCGAGACGGAAGTGTCACTCCAGTCATATGGAGTTGATGATCGCGTAGGGATACAGAAATGGTTCTCTAAAGGGTTGCAACCATCGGGATAATATGACTTGGTCATGATTATACGATAATAAAGAGACTAGTTGCTCGTAATCCGATATATGCTTCGTACGGGGCAAACACTGTACCAGCCCCTGGCCTTGCATGTGATCATCCGATACTGGATCGAAATACGCAATACTACGTATACTATGCCTGATATAGATCCTATACTCGTGTAAGGATATTTCTGGAGAATTGGGTAGGCATGGCGCTTTGCTAGAAGCCAACCTTGTCTTGTAAATCGGTACAAGCGTAGTACTAGGTACTTACGTGTTCGGATAGTCCGACGACCGAATTTACTGCCAACATATCCGGGGATCTCATGGGTCGCTTCCCGAAGATTCACCAATGACGTATGACTCGCACTTTAATTCATCTGGGATTAATTAGATGAGAGAGAAAATTAATCTGAGATTAATTACGGAGATATTTTCTCTCCCTGCCGCCGCTCTCCGGCGTTTAAGCGTCGTCGCCGGCCACCCATTGGACGCACGGTGGCCAGACGCTCCTATCTGGACGGTCGCGCCGGCCGGCGGTGGCCGGCAAACCACCGGCGCTACCAAAACGCATCATCACGTACAAATGGTCGTAGAGGGGGGGAAATAGGGGTTTTGGGAATTTTTACCATTTAACAATTTTGAAAACCTTGAGGCTTTAAATACTGTCCTGGAAAATATCAAATGAGTCCCCGCGAATTTGCTGTTTAGCCCTTATAATATAACTTTCTGGAATTCCATATTTTTGGAGCCCTTCTGACGTGATTTTCGAAATATGCTCAACACAAAAGTTGTTCGTCTCGGAAAAACGGGTTCGGTGGTTCAAGAATCAACTCGATCGGAGTTCGTTTACAACTTCTATGACCAAAACTATAAATTTTACACGTTTTACAAAAAATCGCGTAACTGACTTTTAATCCCAAGCGTTTTCCAACGCAACGAATATTCATAATATAATATTCTAACCCATATAACATCGATCGAACTCTTATTCTTAATTTTTATCATACTCCGAGACTATAACATCAGTCCGGGAATCTTCTAGAATAGTCCCGAAAATCTGGGATGTTACAGATCTGTACAAATAGTGACGCTATGGGTCATAATTGTCCAACAATCTCCCACTTGGCCTATAGCCAGTCACTCGAGTGTCTTACACCCGAACTATGTACGGTTGGCTCAAATTGCTGAGAAATTCTTTCGTCAGAGGATTTGCATGATTATCGTCTGATGCGATTTATTCGATCATCACATCGCCACGATGTATGATCCGAACGAATCAGATGAATATCGAAGTATGTATCTGGATCGTTGATGAGACCATTAATTCTTTAGCCTGCGCTGACGCATAGCTCAGCTGCTAACAAAATTATATCTAATCTAATTAGATTATTATCGACCCAGAAGGCTTCTATTGCTGCCTCAGCTGCAGCAATAACCCGCATTTGTTGTTTTTTTAGTAATAGTATCTTGCTTGGAAGATTTCCAACTCATTGTTCCGTTATTCAAACTGTATAGTACCGTTTGCGACTTATAGTCATTTTTATCGGTTTTGGAAACTTGCAGTAGTGATCCTCGTCACTTCAAGTTCTCCATCCATAGATTAAGACAGCATCCTTAGTTCTCTAAGATACTAATGGATGTTCTTAACATCAATCCAGTGACTATCACTTGGATTGGCCTGTCTGACTTCATATGCTCAAAGCGTATGAGACATCAGGTAACGTACATTTTTCAATGTACGAATTCTCGGAGAGTTTTTCATAAAAGCCAAGCTTTCACCGATTGTTTTTATGGGAATATCATTTCCAAGAAATGACATATATTATCATTATTTATAGGACAACCACTGTCAGTGCGCTCCCACTAACCTTCTTATATACACAAGAATCATTTCGTTTTGAATTAAATCATAAACCATTATGATTACATCAAAACGATAATTCCAAGAACCTTATGCTTGCTTCAATCCAAACATGGATCGAATAACCTGCAAACCTTGTTTGCTAGTTTTGGTACGACAAAACCGGCAGGATATTGCAAACATCCTCCGAAAGGTTTCCTTTTCAGGAAAGCGATTTTCCCGTTAAGCTGACATATTTCGTAAATAAAACATGCAACATTAGCAAGCATTATCCAAATGGATTTACTGTGGCAACAGGTAAAAGGTTGAATCGTAATCAACACAATGTTGATAACAATACCTTTCCGCTAAAAGCCTAGCTTTATACGTTGGTATGTTGCCATCCATGTATGTCTTCCTTGAAGACTTATATAGTACCAATAGGCACAATGCCTTGTGGTACATCAACTAGTATCCAAACATAGTTGATATACATGAAATCCATTTTGGACTCATGGCACTTTGCCATATTTGGGAGTTGATACTTTGTATCACTTCCTCATACGTAGTCAGTTGGTATACCTCAATAAGACAGACATCTTTATGAGGTGAGATCAGAAACACATACCCCAGGTTGTTTTCTGACTCTCTCCGACCTACGCGGTTCTTGTGTATTCGAAGATTATTGGTAATAGTTTCATCCTTGATGAACTATTTATATTCCATTAAGATTCGGTGCCTACGACAGTATTACTCCGATTTTTATCAAGTTTTACTATTCTCCCACTTTCCACTGCATATCGGTATTCCTCTTAGGAAAACCATATGGTGAGCAACAATCTAATTTTTCTCTAGTGAGTTGTATAAGTACTATACTTATGGTACCCCTAGGATAACCTACAATTGGCACTTATCCAATTTGGGTTTTAGTTTGGTACCATCCAAACATATGCCTAGCATACCCAAATATACAGGAATGTGAAACCCGGTTTCTTTCCCGTTCATATCTAATATGAAATTTGTCAAACAGATTATTATGGAACCTTATTCAAAATAAGTTTTGCACTGTTTATGCTTATCCGTTGAAGGAAATGGTAGCTCAGAGCGACTCATGATTAACCTTATCATGTCCAACAAATTTCGGTTACTCTGTTCATACACACCGTCAAACTGACGTGTTCCGGGAGGAGTCCTCATTTGAAAGAATACTTTACTCTTTCAAGTATAATATAAACTTATTGCTTAAGTATTTTCCATTACGGTCTTACCGTGATGGTATAATACTATAGCCGATCTGTTTGTCTTTTTTCGTGTCGAGAACTCTAAAAGTTTCCGATTTGTGTTCCATTAAGAGACACATAACCATAACGCGATGCCACATCCGTATAGGTCACGAAACATCCATATCCATCTCTAGCCTAGCTATAGATGGGCCCACTTACTTCACTATGAACTAGGGCTAACAGATTGGTGGCATTTACACTTTTACCAAGTAAATAGTGTTATAGGCACATTGCCCAATAAACTAGATTCGTAGACTTTATTTGAATGGAATCAAAACAGTCCTAGTATCCACTCTTCAAAAGTATGGATATACGATTCTTGTTTAATTGTGTCCGAGACCTCAAAGCCACAATTGAGTTTCTTCTGATCAAATCAGTTGAGCTATTTGTTTGTCATATTATATATTCGAGATTTATTTATATTCAAAATATAAATGCTGTTATTCACATCTAATGTGTTTATCTCAATATCATCTTTATATAATAAAACACTTTAGTGTTCTAGAATATAAAGGTTCACCCGAAGCGGGTCAAACACTGATATAGAGATAATGTCTCTAGTCAAACTAGTTACATTATAACAGTTTCTAAATTTAGGTACAAACCCGAGGGTAGTTCCTAAAATTTAGGTACCTGCGGTTAAAATAGCGACTTTCGTCCCGTTTTCAATTCGCAGATAAATCTCAAACTGAAGTCAGTATCCTGCTTATAGCAGATTCTGATCATCAGTACATATTTATGTACCACACTAAGTATTTAAAATCCAATTTTAATACTGGTAATGAACATAATCTTGACAAACATATTTGAAGTCAGAGCCTTGCCTAGTCTTCAATTCCTTCATGTCTGCTTTGTCCAAACGGCAGTCACGCTTCCGTGATCCCGTTTGCCACAATTTAGGCAGACATTTTGGGATATGTCATTTATCTTCCCAGAAGACTATAATGATCTTGCCTTTGCCCTTTTTCACACTCCAGAAGCCTTTGGCCAAGCCGTGGGTTTCTAGAATATCGAAATAAGGTGCGCCTTGCGCTACTTGCCTATTGCAAACTTTGACTTTATCTCCTTGAGAATAGTCATTAACTCTCCAAGAGTTATTTTTACAATTTAGTACTTCTAAGATCTAAGTATAGATCTATGAAGATCCTTCAATTTCAATATCATACCTTAAGGATCTAATCCTTAGTTCTTATTAAGAAATTAAGGAGTCTACTGCGACAAGTTTAATGGATTAAGCACTTAAGTTATCATCACATAAATCTTCCAAAGATTATGCTCTACTATTTGCTTAACGCTGGGCTTTAAGCTTAATATGTTATTTTATCAAATAAAGTAACTATTTATATTTCAGGACTATCCTGAAATTATTCCCAATTTGAAAATTAAACCATTTAAATACATTTTCCCTATGATTATATTTTAAATGTCAATCTTTCAATTTTATCTTGATTCTAATAGTCCAACTATTTAATCAACTATAATTTAATAGATTAAAATCAATTATATTGATTACTATAATCCAATTATAAAATCAACCATAAATGAATAGTTTAAATATAGTCCAACTATTTATTAAAAATAACATTTAAATATTAGTCCAACTAACATTTAATTTATTTGACTAATGATATTTGTTTTGAGCGCGTATGGCAAGTAATTAAACAAATATTGAAAATTCAATTCTTGCCTCCCACTATTTTTCGGCGAGCCTTTAACCCTCTGTCGAGTACTCGGGAAACCGTGTTTCCTAGCGGGCTAGGATCTCGTTAAATATCACACAATCTTGACTTTGGCCAATAAATTGTATGATAATTAACTAGGTAGATCTCTAAGATCGATTGGATCCAATCCAATTCCTAGATCCAGTAGGGGGACATCCAAGTCCGAAACATATATCTTATATATGCCAATACATCCAATGTATTACCTAACCTTTTTCCTCTTAAACAACTAAGCCTTGGCTTTGGCACAACAAACTTAGTGATCCCAGTTAAGTGCGACCCATTGACCATGGAAAGCTTAGAGATCTCTCAATGTCGATGGAAAAGAAGTGGTCTTGACTTTGGCCAACAAACCACAACTTGGACAAGACACCAATATGGAACAAAGCCTTCGTGATTCAAACACATCCTCGACGGACAAAGGCCTTGACTTTGGCCAACAAGCCAATGTCAGTCTCGGATCTTGAGTGAGAATCACTCAATGGAAGGAAAAACGCTTAATATTGTTGAGGGTTTTTCGCATGCAAATTTGCAGCCAATTTATTATCTTTGTTAAGGTCTCGTCATCATACACCCTTAAACATGCATTCTAAACACATAATAAAGCACGTATAAATAAATAATAATGATATGCGGATGTATACTTTACACATTGATCCTAGATCAAATCTCTCCCTTTCTCTCTCCTGCTAGCACATGTATCACTTCTACCCGTTACACTACACTTCTAAAGAAACCTCATTTACATTGAGGGGAATAGGTGAGAAGAGAATACAAAGAGTATGGAGGTGATAAGGCTTGACACACAAGTCCAATTAATAAATCAAATTTATTACAACAATTTCTAAAATTGCCCCACCCATCTAATATCCATCCGATATAAATTATTCATGCATCACAATCATGTATTCACACAAGCATGTTATCAATCAATCTAATCCAATTAATTTATCTTATAATTAGTGACCATCCAATGTTCAAACAACGATTTGATTTTGCGCGAGTCAAACTCGTTTTGCGAATAAGTACTCAAAGTACAAATTCTCAAATTAAATTAAACTACATAATTAAATCCAATTCAATTTGTATTTAATTCTAATTCACTATTTAATTCCAAATTAAATATTACACTTTATTAATAAACCTTTACGACTTAAATTCCAAATTTAATCGGTACGGGTCTCAAAGCCCGATTAACGTCCAACGTTTATTTAATTAAAGTCCAATGGGCTTTTAATTAATTTCTTTAAGGCGTGGACTTTTGGTCAACTCGGGTCGAACCCAATAACCAAAGTCCAATCCAGGAGTTACCCCATAAGCCCATAAATCAATTTAGGCCCATTAGGCCCAATTAAACTTTAAAGGTCCATTAAGCCGCATTTGGGATTTATAGAGGCGGTTTTGGGCCTAATTGGATTCAACCAATTTAGCCTAAACCCAACTTGGTAGAACCAAGTCCAATAAGCCCATTTACAACATAACAAGCCCAAATCCAATTTAAGGCCCAACATAATTAAATTACAAAAATTCCAAATTCCCAATTTAATTACATAAAGTGTATTACACAATTAATTACCTAAATCAATATTTCCAAAATACGAATTAGCCTAATTAATCATGCTCATTTACATCAATTAGTGTCCAACACATTTTATCAAAAAATCAAACCCAAACATGCTTAAGGCTCTCGGCAATTGAAGGGATTTGTGTGTGATTCGGTTTCAATCCAATTAATTCCACAATCGACATTAAATCAACATCCTAAATCGTTTCAAGTCATCCAATGATCAACGAAACAAAAATCACCAAGAATTTAGGGCTCTCTAACTCTCGGCTTTTAGGGTTTATTATGCCAAATTACAAATCCAATCCAATTGAATTAAATTCAACATTAAATCAATATCCCCAAATGATTTCAAACTCATCCAATGAATCAAAATCAAAATACCAAGACATTAGGGTTCATGTCATTTTCGGCCAAGCCTTCCAAAATTGGGGAAATTTGTTCCAAACACAATTTCTTCAAATTGATCTAATCAATCCTTAATTAAACATCAATTAAGCATACTAATTCATCCAATTTCATTATACAAGCTCAAAATCAATTTTTCCCAATTTTAACCCTAAATCAATTTTCATGCTTTTAATGGCTCAAGATACCATTGTTAGATTCTCTAAGGTCCAAGGATCATTATCAAGCAAGAAAACAAGTGAATATAACAAAGGAGAATGGCGGAATCATACTCACATCGAGCGGATTGGATACTACGAAGAACAAAAAATTTCTGCCCTCCATGAAGCTCACGGCAGTGAGGTTTCTTTGTGCTCCATTTTCGGCTTTGTCCTCCAAGAAATCTTCAAGCTCCAAGCTTACAAAATGGATTCCAAGCTCACGAAATGACTTCCCTATCACCTTGTATGCCTCCTAGAGTGTGCTAGCACCTTGATGATTTGCCACAAATCATCATTTTTTCCTCCTTGCTCACGGTTTGAGCTGAAACCAGTGAGGAAAAACAGAAGCCCTTGGGCGAGAGAGAGAAGAAATGGTGAAGAGAGAGTTGTGGTTTTTGGCTCCCAAAAACCGTAAATTAGAGAGAGAAGAAAAATTGTGTATCTATCTTTTAATTTCCAAAATTAATTAAGCATATACAAATTTCAATTTTTTAAAAGTCAAAGGTACAAGCCTTTTAACTTTCCAACCACCTCCATCACTATTCACATCAACTCACATCACTCAATCAAGTGAAAACTTGTCACATCACTCAAAGTGACATTTGATTTGACGCTTGATGTGACTAATGATTTGACGATTGATTTGACTTGCGTGCCGCACTCGAATTCGAAATGCGAATGCGCTCGCAAACAATCCCAGGCTCGGGTTCGCTAATTCCAAATTAACGAATTTTCCGTTGCGACGTAATTAAATGATTACGCCTAGTGAAATCACTATTCACATCGCTAACGAATTAATTCTAAATTAACTCGTTCGCCCGAATTAAAATCTAATTTTAATTCCGCGTCGAAATCCAATTTCGTATAATATATCGAATATATTATTTAATCGATTAATTCCAAATTAATCGTTATCTCTCTTTAAATGATATTTTATACCAGATAAAATATCTCCGTAATTAATCCCAGATTAATTTTCTCTCTCATCTAATTAATCCCAGATTAATAAAGTGCGAGTCATACGTCATCGGTGAATCTTCGGGAAGCGACCCATGAGATCCCCGGATATGTTGGCAGTAAATACGGTCGTCGGACTATCTGAACACGTAAGTACCTCGTACTACGTTTATACCGATTTACAAGACAAGGTTGGCTTCTAGCAAAGTGTCATGCCTACCCAATTCTTCAGAAACATGCTTACAGGAATAAGTGATCTATATCAGGCGTAGTATACGTGGTATTGTGTATGTCGATCCAGTATCGGATTATCACGTGCTAGGCCTGGGGCTGGAATTGTGTCTGCCCCGTACGAAGCACATGTCGGATGTCTGGTGACTAGTCTCTATAATCGGATAAACCTGACCTTGTCATTTTATCCCGATAGCTGCAGCATTTAAGAGAACCAATCGCGTATCCTACGTGACCATCATCTCCACTATGACTGGAGTGATACTTCCATCTTGACATCTCACCCAACATACTACGATTCTCGATATACCCAGAAGAGGCGTACACAGAACTGGTTAAAGACCTGGACGACCAAAACCAAAGTATATTGATTGTCACAAGTATTAGCGGTGCAAGTCTCAGGTTAAGACCAAATACACCTACCCTGATTTCGGACTTCCATAGACACATAGTCATACTACCAATGGAATTCCGAGGGGGTCTATCTAGAGCGAAGCTGTTTCCCGTACCATCGGTAAACACAAACCTCCTATTACACTTGCATGAGTATCCTATACCCAAATATATGAGAACTATGATGTTGTGCCCTCACATCGCGCACAAGTGTAATACTAGTCTTTTACGTATTTATCGATGTCCAATCTCGATAATACTCTGACTAGGGATATTTAATGATTTATCCTTCGTGGACTGATATTGTCTCATATCATTCTCAATCCAAGAACAAATCATAAGGACCTCCTATCATTTATACATCTTGGTGATCTAATCACAAATGATAAGAGAGCAATCTTCTTTGTCACATAGTCAATTTGTACAACAACACCATGATCTGTACAAATAGTGACGCTATGAGTCATAATTGTCCAACAACGACTACCTTCTCGATATAGACAAGATGGTGAAGCACAAGTTGCTATCACTGATGATGGAAGAGATGGCCCATTAACATATAGATGTGCAATGGAAGATCATGATAAAGAGAAATGGCTTGAGGCTATGAAACTTGTGATGGAATCCATGTATTCCAACTCAGTCTGGGAGCTTGTAGATCTACCTAAAGGAGTAAATCCTATAGGGTGCAAATGGATCTACAAAAGAAAGAGGGGAGTGGACAATAAAGTAGAGACATTTAAAGCAAGGCTAGTGGCAAAGGGTTATACCCAAAAAGAAGGGGTTGACTATGAGGAAACCTTTTCACTAATAGCCATGCTGAAGTCCATTCGAGTCTTGCTTTCCATTGCTGCTCATTATGATTATGAAATTTGGCAGATGGATGTCAAGACAGCCTTTTTGAATGGCTATCTTGAAGAGACCATCTATATGGAGCAACTAGAAGGTTTTATAAGCAAGGACGAAAAGCAAAAGGTTTGCAAGTTGTAAATGTCTATCTATGGACTTAAGCAAGCGTCCAGATCTTGGAACATGAGATTTGATGAGGCGATCAAATCTTATGGCTTTATCCAAAATCCTGATGAATCTTGTGTTTATAAATTCATCAAGGACAAGCGAGTGGTCTTTATAATACTTTATGTTGATGATATTCTACTTATTGGGAATAATGTAGAACTATTATCAGACGTAAAGGCTTGGCTAGCTGAACAATTCCAAATGAAAGATTTGGGAGAAGCAAGTTATATTCTTGGGATCTGTCTTATTAGAGATCGCAAGAAAAAGCTGCTAGCTCTGTCTCAGGCATAGTATATTGACAAGATGCTTGTTAGATATTCAATGCAAAACTCCAAGAAAGGTAACTTACCTTCCCGTCATGGAGTTGTTCTTTCTAAACGGAAGTGTCCTTCGACACCCCAAGATGAAGAAGATATGAGACAGATTCCATATGCATCGGCAGTAGGGAGCTTGATGTATGATATGCTATGCACAAGACCTGATATATGCTATGAAGTGGGAATAGTTAGTCATTTTCCGTCAAATCCAGGATTAGATCATTGGGTAGCAGTTAAGCATATTCTCAAGTATCTACGGAGAACGAGGAACTATATGCTTGTTTATTATGGAAGGGATTTGATTCTGATTGGATATACTGATTCTGATTTTCAATCGGATATAGATGATTGAAAGTCGATATCTAGATCAGTATTTACTCTTTGTGGGGCAGCTATAGTTTGGAGAAGCATCAAACAATCATGTGTTGCTGATTCAACTATGGAAGCCGAATATGTGGCTGCTTGTGAAGCTGCCAAAGAAGCGGTTTGGCTGAAAGTTCTTTACAGATCTGGAAGTGGTTCCAGATATGGACAAGTCATTGTCACATTGTGATAATAGTGGTGCAGTGGCTAATTCCAAAGAGAACCAAGAAGCCACAAGAGATCAAAACATATTGAGAGGAATATTAGGGATTAGGGACATTGTGCAATGCGGGGATTAGAGACATGTCTCATTTGCTTTAGGGCAAGTGGGAGTTTGTTGGGATTTTTATGCCCGACAAGCAAATATGTTCGAAACATGATTGATTAATAAATTTGTGATTCTATTTTATTCCATGTATGCATTTTGATTTGCTTTATAAAATTCATGAAAATTCCGTGATTATTTATGTAGCTTTAAATTAAACATATATGTGTATGTAAAATGTTACATACATATATGCATGGATAAAATTTAAAGAGTAATAATCAAAATTTGTCCATGACTATGATTTGAAGTTGGGAATCTTCAAATCCAAAGCCAAATACAGTTCATTCCATTATGAATGGTATAGTTATATCCAGACTATATTATGTAGAGACATAAAAATGAATGTGTTTTATATAATAAGATTATATTGGACAGGACCAGATAAAATTGAAAAGTTCTAATAATTTCCGTTAAATAAAGAACAT
Source organism: Zanthoxylum bungeanum (assembly GCA_019454045.1). Classification (NCBI taxonomy): domain Eukaryota; kingdom Viridiplantae; phylum Streptophyta; class Magnoliopsida; order Sapindales; family Rutaceae; genus Zanthoxylum; species Zanthoxylum bungeanum. The sequence continues at coordinate 494,432 of SKCR01018443.1, read as the reverse complement.
CAATTTTATCATAATGATGGTCATATATGTGATGATCTTAATTCATTGTATTTAGCAGACTCCTATATCATATTAATATATTCTTTAATTTACTCAGTATGGTTTTGTATTTATTACATTTCGTAAACCTTGTATTTTGGGAATGAGTTGAATGAATAGCTGGAGAATGCTAACCTGATATAATGAAATCCGTTCATAAGATTCCTTTGTTTGTTAGTTCAGGACCTGAACGATTAGCGCGCAAATTCATAAAAGTTATGAATTAATTGTTCACTTGAGAACTAACGGAAGTCAAGGATAAAGATGTAATTGGAGAGGTTAACAGATTTCTTATACCTAGCTCCTTTACGAATCTGTTATGGAGGATCACTACATAGGTAATGACTATATCAATGGACGAATACTTTGAGTAATTAATTCTATAATTCTGAGAGTGCAATTCTGGGTATTTAGTGGAGTTACTCCAGAATTAATAATTTTCGTTTGATTAATAAAAGAGTTTATAATTAATCGACGGAATTCCCCTCGTCGTCTTCAATCACTGTTCGAACGATTATAATTGCGAAGAAAAATAGTTAGGAATTATTTAAAATAATTATGAATTATTTTACACTCTAGTTATTCCATAAAGCTCTTGTTTGGAAATTATGACAAATGTTGTCGTAATACATTTATTAATATATAATGTATCTATTTATTAATTATGAAAATTAATATTTAATTAATTTGATTAATTAAATTTTAATTTAAAAGATAATATTTCAAAGTTGAAATTTTGATAATTTATTTTAATGAATTATCTTTGATAATTTATAGGATAAATATCAAATGATTTTATTTTTGATTTTTTGAAAATTAAAATTAATAATATCCTTAAATGGATTTGTTTGATAAATTTGATTTGATCAAAAAGTTTATTATTCAAAAACAAAATCCATATGCTATAAGATAGAATAAAAACGTGAGCTGAAGTTGTTGGTTTTGGTTTTCAATTTTTGGTTGATACTTTGATCAAAAATAAAATAAAACAAAAGAACAACAACAAGAAACAAAAAACGTGGATGCTGGAAAAATAAATAATAGAAAAAGGTTTTCTTTGTTTTTGTTTTTCTTTGTTTTGGTTTTAAGAAAATCAAAAGGAAAATAGCATCAGGATTCGTCTCATGTGCTGAGTACACGAATCCTTCACAAATTAGAGTGTTCTTCGCATTTATTTTCACGCCCACACGTGCCGTTTGAGGTGAGAAGATAAGACGAGCAAGATCGTGGTTTAAAGAATCGATTTACAAAGATATTCAGATCCGCAGGTATATTTCTTACTTGAGTTCTAACGGATCCGGTTTTGATTGTTCATGTATGAAAAATAAATTTTTTTTCTTACCCAAAACGATTTCCGCTGCGCATGAACTCTGAAAACGAACAGCATTCTGCTCCCTGCCTACTTTGTTAACTAGTGCACGTCTCAACGTGCAATGCATCGGGATACACGTTTTGATTCCGAATTCGGCCTTATTTGCTCCATATTTTACATTTTTTCCTTGTTGATTCTATTGAGTCTTAATATTATTTTGACATGTAAAAACACACCCAAAACAAATCAAAGCGCACCCAAAACATATCATACCTCATAAAATTCGAGATCATCCATAAAATATTAAGATAAAAGATGAAAAATATAAAAATATTAATCTCTCATCAACGGTCTTATAAAATTTGTTTCTCATAAAAACACTTCATTTTCATTAGTAGATGATCCACCTATAATCTAGCAAAAGCTGGCGCGGAAAAAATCCTATGCAGTATGCACCGACTCAAAAATCAAAAAAGGCCTGTACTTTTTCTCTATTTTCATTAGTAGATGATCCACCTATAATCTAGCAAAAGCTGGCGAGAAAAAAATCCTATGCAGTATGCACCGACTCAAAAATCAAAGAAGGCCTGTACTTTTTATCACGTGCATGATAACCCTCTTTGTTTGACCTTTTTAAATCGTAATCACCAACTAAAATGCTACAATAATTTGATCTAAATCTATATATAGAACACAAATTACAATATCAAATACCTTTATTATATTTTATTATGTCACCACATCGAATCCTGTGAATGTCGCTTATACCTTATCTTTGTCTATTTCAACTTAGGAGTGGGCATCGGATCGGATCGGGTCAGATCCGATAAAATCGAATCGGATCTGTCTCCCGAATCCGATCGAATCGCGATGAGTTGGTTCGTTGGATTTCAGATAGGATTCGTTTTTTTTTTTTTTTGTTCAGCACTTTCAAAACATTGTAATTTGGTATATTGAACCTAACTTAATTAGGCTCATCATTTCATTCTTCACCGAGACACCGACTTCAACCCATCTTCAATTCTTCATTCTTCAATCTTAATTCATCATCGCTCTTCACTCTTCAATCACACATGCATGCTTTCACGTTTCATCAAATCGGTCATCACTCATTAGTCCTCATAGGCTTTCCCTCATCATCATCCTTTGGCACTATTTAACTTCTTCAAAATAGTCCCTCTCACGATTTATCTCCCACGAACTAGGAAGCCATTCAAGGGGGAAATCGAAGCGTTTTCAAGCTAACTCCAAGAAAGTAAGTTCCCTTCTTTGTTGTATATTAAGTGTCATTAAACATCAAATAACATGCTCACAACTAAATCAAACCAGAAAATTGGATCTAACATGCATAAACCCTAGAAACCTTAAAAAACTTGATAGTTAAGAAAAACCTTACGAATCCAAGTCGAGATAATTCTCTGTCCTTAAGAATTTATTGGCCCCGTCACAGGTGCTTTACGGATTCGCAATTGGCCAATGTTCTCCCAGGATAACTTGGTTCCTTCTTGTCCAAAGCGCACTCTTTGACAAGTGTTTGAAACTGGGATGAATGGTGGAACTCTCTCTCTCAAAACAAATAAGCAAAAACAAATGTCTTCTTTTTTGTAAATTCGGATTACTTTTCCTGTTCTTGATGTATTGGATATATTGCCTCTTTTATAAGGCATGGAAGGGTGCCAATAGGGCACCCTTTGGGGTGGGTGCAACCCTTTAAAGGGTTGTACCCCTCACAAGCACCCAATCCAACCAAATGATATATTTACCCTTAATGAATATTTTAGAAGAATTTCCAACAATCCCCCACAATTCTTCAAATATTCATGGAGACACTTAAGAGAGTTACCATGAACTAAAGCTGCATCGAAATAGGTAGCTTTCGCCTTGAACCTTTCCTAGTGAGTGACAATCGGATTTACTTGGTAAACCAGTGACCCATAGTCTTGAACTGTTCTGCCGTTGGTGTAAACCAAGACAATTGCCAACACACAGCTTTAATTCGACCATTTTCCCGTTCTACAGTTGTGTTCATTTCGGCCCTGAACAACGGTCCCGGATTCATCAAGCACTTTAGGGTAACCCGCCTTTAGAGGTTCGCATGGAAGCAGCCTCACTTCTTACTTGAAATAGGTGATCTACTATGAATAGGTAATTTGTCTTTACCCCCAAAAGGACTCATCTCCTAATATAGTGATCATTAAAAGCCTTAGCTTATCCTAACCAATGACAGACAGCACTCAGCGTCATTATCGGAATGGAGAAAGAGTACAAAACTCTTCAGTGCTTGTTTTGAATTGCACAAAGTTTCAGTTGTCCCTTTTGAACCTAGATTGGGATCTCCAGTCAGCTAGGTTGAGTTTTCCACAGTGACAATTCTTAGATTATAGGCTTCAAGCCCATTCCCATCGATGAGCCCAAACCTTTAGTTAGTGGATCTGCTAGGTTTTCTTCGACTTGACATAATCGATCGTTATTATGCCACTTGAGAGCATTTGACGTATGGTATTATGTCTCCGACGTATGTGTCGAGACTTACCATTATACATTGTATTTTGGGCTCCCAATGTCGATTGGCTATCACAATGTATGCTAATCACTGGCACCGGTTTGGGCCAACTAGGAATATCCTCCAGGAAGTTTCTAAGCCATTCTGCTTCTTCTGCTGTTTTGTCTAATGCTATGAACTCTGATTCCATAGTAGCGGGGCAATACATGTTTGCCTCGAGGATTTCCATGACACGGCTGCATTACCAAGTGTGAAAAGAAATCCACTCGTAGATTTGGAATCCACCGTATCAGATATCCAATTAGCATCGCTGTATCCTTCTAGTACAGCAGGATATCTCTCGTAATATAGCCCATATTTTGAAGTTTCTCTCAGATACCTCAAAACTCTTACTATGGCTTTCCAGTGGTTATGTCTTGGATTGCTCGTATATCTGCTAAGTTAGTTCACAGCTTGAGCGATATCAGGTCGTGTGCAATTCGTGAGATACATCAGACTTCCGATGATTCTCGAATACTCTAATTACGATACGTTTGAGCCAGTATTTTTTGATAGATGAAGATTTGGGTCTACTGGGGTTCTAGCCACATTTAGATCCCCTTTGATATATTTATCAAGTATCTTCTCAATATAATGAGTCTGAGATAATAAATATCCGTTGATGTCTTGGAAATCTTAATTCCTAGGATCACATCAGCTACTCCCAAATATTTCATATCAAATCTGCTGGATAACACGGTTTTGGTAGACTGAATCATTCATGATTACTACCAATTATCAGCATATCGTCTACATAGAGACACACAATGACATATCCTTTTTGAGTTGATTTGGTGTACACACACTTATCACACTCATTGGTTTTGAACCCACTTGACAACATTTCTTTGTCAAATTTATCATGCCATTGTTTAGGTGCTTGTTTTAATCCGTACAAGGATTTTACAAGTTTGCACACCTTCTGTTCTTGTCCAGGAACATTAAACCCTTCTGGTTGTTCCATGTAAATTTCTTCATTCAATTCACTATTCAAGAATGCCGTCTTTACATCCATTTGATATATTTCAAGACCAAATATAGCTGCTATGGCTATGAGCATTCTTATCGATGTGATACGAGTCACTGGTGAATAGGTGTCAAAGTAATCAAGGCCTTTTTTTTGTCTATAACCTTTTATGACAAGTCTCGCCTTGTACTTATCTATTGATCCATCCGTTTTCATCTTCCTTTTGAATATCCATTTGTAGCCCAGCGGCTTACAACCTGGTGGAAGATCAACCAACTCCCAAGTATGGTTCTGTAGGATTGAATCAATCTCACTGTTAATAGCCTATTTCCAAAGAGGTGCCTCCGGAGAAGCCATAGCTTCTTTATAGCTTTGAGGCTCATTTTCTAACAAGTATGTCAGAAAATCGGGATCAAACGACTTAGACGTTCTAGCTCTTTTGCTACGTCTAGGCTCGATTGTCTTAGCATTTACACGTTGATATGATTCTTGGTCAACCTGATCACTCTCCTTGACAGTATCAACTGTTCTTTTGAGAGACTCTGTGCGCTGTCTATCCTTACAAGGAAACGTCTCTTCAAAAAATGTCACATTCCTTGACTCAATTATCATGTTCGGATTGATGTCAGAAATCTCCGACTTGTGTACCAAGAATAGATACGCACTACTGTTGTGAGCATATCCAATGAATATACAGTCAACAATTTTTTGTCATATTCTAACCTTCTTAGGTTTAAGAACCATTACTTTGGCAAGACACCCCCACACTTTTAGGTATTTGTAGGAAGGTATGAAACCTTTCCACAACTCATATGGTGTCTTGTCCAACCTTCTGTGAGGAAGCTTGTTAAGAACGTAGTTCGCGGAAAGCAACGCTTCCCCCCACAAGTTCTAGGGTAGTCCCGAACTTGTCAATATGGCGTTCATCATTTCCTTCAATGTTCGATTTTTACACTCCGCAATTCCGTTCTGTTGAGGAGAATATGGAGCAGTGGTTTCGTGAATAATTATGTTCACAGAACAATATTCACCGAATGGTGAAACGTATTCACCACTTCTATCACTCCTGATTCTTTTGATTTTCTTACCCAGTTGATTTTCAACTTCACTCTTATAGTGTACAAAGCTCTCAATAGCTTCTGCTTTGCTTCTCAGCAAGTACACATAGCAGAATCTTGTGCTGTCATCGATAAAAGTGACAAAGTACTTTTTACCGCCTCTTGTTTGAACAATGTTCATGTCACACACGTCAGTGTGTACAAGTTCTAAAGGTTCAGAACTGCGTTCAACAGAATGAAATGATGTTTGATGCATTTTTGCTTCAACGCATGCCTCACACTTATGTTGGCTATCAATTGCAATTTTAGGTATAAGGTCCATGTTAATTAATTTACGCATGGTATCATAATTAACATGTCCTAACCTCCCATGTCATACATTTTGTGACTCAATAATATAAGAAGAAGTATTAGCTTTATTATTCGCACGATTAACAGTCATTACATTTAGTTTGAAAAGGCCCTCAGTTAGGTAACCTTTTCCTACATACATATCATTCTTTGTCATTACAAACTTATCAGAAACAGATACTAGCTTAAAACCAGCCTTACTAAGAAGAGAACCCGAGACCAAGTTCTTCCGAATATCCGGAACGTGCAGTATATTTCTCAATGTTAGCTCATTTCCTGATGTCATCTTCAGAACCACTGTGCCTTGTCCAACCACCTGAGAGGTAGACGAGTTTCCCATTGTCAGATGATCGCCGCCATCGACCTTCTGGTACATGGAAAACATCTTGCTATATGCACAGATATGACGAGTAGCCCAAGTGTCTACCCACCATTCCTTCGAATTCCCAACTATGTTGGCTTCGGTTACCACTGTTGATAGTTTCATCTCTGAGATATCATCAGTCAGTTGCTCACCCTCAGTGACATGGGCCTCATTTTTCTTTTTCTTGCCCTTGTCCCGAGACTTATTGTTTCTACAGTCCTTTGACATATGACCGCTCTTTCAATAGTTATAGCATTTCCACTTGAACTTCTTGTTCGAAGAATCAGCTCCACTGTTCTTTCTTTTCTTGCTACCCTTCACACCCTCAATGATGTTGGCCTTAGACTCCATAGTATTGTAGCTCAATCGAACCTAAGGTCTTCAAGGCTCATTTTCTTTTTCTTGCCCTTGTCCCGAGACTTATTGTTTCTGCAGTCCTTTGACATATGACCGCTCTTTCCATAGTTATAGCATTTCCCCTTGAACTTCTTGTTCGAAGAATCAGCTCCACTGTTCTTTCTTTTCTTGCTACCCTTCACACCCTCAATGATGTTGGCCTTAGACTCCATAGTATTGTAGCTCAATCGAACACTAAGGTCTTCAAGGCTCATCTGCTTCTTTTTGTTTTTCAGATAGCTCCTGAAGTCCTTTCATGATGGAGGCAACTTTTCAATTATGGCCGCAACTTGAAACATCTCACATAGTTTCATACCCTCATCTAGTATTTCATGAATGATCAGCTGCAGTTCACCCAACTGAGACATCACCGTCCTTGAATTTACCATCTTATAGTCCAGGAACCTACCCAAGACAAATTTCTTTTGTCCGGCATCCTCAATTTTATACTTCTTTTCGAGAGATTCCCAGAGAATCTTCGCAAAAGTCATGCCTTGGTACACATTGTACATGGTATTGTCAAGACCACCCAAAAGTAGTTCTTGCATAAGAAATCTCTAGACATCCAAGTATGTTCTCGCTCTTCCTTGGCCATTTCAGATTCACCCTCCACAGGACCCGGAGGTTCTTTGAGGAATTTAGCCAACTGGAGAGTTGTCAGGTAGAACAGCATTTTGTTCTGCCACTGCTTGAAATTTGCCCCACCAAATTTCTCCGGCTTTTCTCCATGAGAGACCGGTACTGAGATATTTCCGCTAGCCATTTGTAACTGGAAAATCCAATATAGGTCAATTAGTCTATAAAAGACAAATTGCACAACGATCTATGAATGATCTTGTTCAATGTGATGTACTAGGTAACCACTTGTTGTTCTATTGGATGGTGGATCCAATAAACACAAGTCCTTGAATTTCAACTAAAGATTCTTTTAGAAAAATGAATAAACGAATATCGTCTTTTAGACAGAATATTCTTTAAACACTTTTCCATTAGGATCTTCTAGCAATTCAAACCCAGAACTACACTTTATACAACAGTACAATATACAATATGTGTACATATGTGTATGTGTCAATCAAGATTGGATGGAATTTCTTGTGTATGATTACACTTTAAATTCTCAACCAAGTATGCAACACTCAATCAATTTCAACTTTATCACTATGTGTATGCTTGTGATAATTGAACAACCTAATAATAACTTAAATCTATACTACCAAGATTAATGTGTTACAGTATATGATTTACTAAGTTAATATTAATTTCAGTTTACAGTTTGTAATAATTACAGGACTATTTCGTTAGTATCGCGTTCATATATACGTTCGAACGAGACTGACAGTGTGGGTGCGTTCGTGTTGCGTTTGACAACACGTTCGAATGATGTGATTCCAGAGAGTTCAAGTTCGAGTAGCATTAGATAACATGTTCGAACAGAATGATTCCAGAGAGTTCACCTTCGTATAACGTTCGAGAACGCGTTCGAATGGAATGATTCTAGAGTTTGCGTTCAAGTTACGTTTAGGACGCGTTCGAATGTTCTAAGGCAGAAGGCTTGAGTTCGAGTTGCGTTTGAAGACGCGTTCGAACGTTCTTACAAATTTTCAGATTTTTGCCTTCGCGTGCGTTGGGCGTTCGAATGCCCTACGGGTTTACATGCACAGTTCGTATTTTTTCCAGAAATTTTCTACCCTAGCATGCGAATTTACAGTCTAACAACACTAGAAAGCGATAAGTTCTTAAGATTGTTGTATATTAAATGTCATTAAACATCAAATAACATGCTCACAACCAAATCAAACCAGAAAATTGGATCTAACATGCATAAACCCTAGAAACCTTAAAAACCTTGATAGTTAAGAAAAACCTTACGAATCCAAGTCGAAATAATTCTCTGTCCTTAAGAACTTATTGGCCCCGTCACAGGTGCTTTACGGATTCGCAATTGGCCAATGTTCTCCCAGGATAACTTGGTTCCTTCTTGTCCAAAGCGCACTCTTTGACAAGTGTTTGAAACTGGGATCAATGGTGGAACTCTCTCTCTAAAAAAAAATAAACAAAAACAAATGTCTCCTTTTTTGTAAATTCGGATTACTTTTTCTGTTCTTGATGTATTGGATATATTGCCTCTTTTATAAGGCATGGAAGGGTGCCAATAGGGCACCCTTTGGGGTGGGTGCAACCCTTTAAAGGGTTGTACCCCTCACAAGCACCCAATCCAACCAAATGACAGATTTACCCTTAATTTATATCTTAGAAGAATTTCCAACATTCTTCATATTCTTGTTTTTCGTCCATTCAAAAATTAGGGATTTGGTTTTGTTATTGTTGTTTTGAACTTTTGATGATGATTTATTTGGGTTCACACACTAGAATATATGATGTTATACCTTTATTTTATATTGAAATGCGTTAAAAATTCCAAATTATAAAATTAAAATAAAGCCTATGGCCGTATCTGTTCTGTTACTCTCTTAAGTCTTAATTTTCTTCAGTTCTGTATTTCTTTTTTTTATTAGTTGTCAGTTCAATGCTGATAGGTTTTGTTTGTTTAATTCATAGTGTTGACACCAAATTCTAGTTCAGAAAATTAGTTAGGTATTGACTTTGCCTCCCACGTGCTAAATTTATATTTTTGGGTTACATATTACTCTTCATTCCCAAATAACCAGTAACAACACAATAATTGTTGTGCTTATTTATCAAATCCATCGCATTCCTACTTATATTAAGTTGCAAGAAGTTGAATCATACAACTAGGGAAATGACATGATTGAATGTGACCCCCACTGCTTGTCAAAATGTTTCAATCTGTCCAAATTGGTATTCTAATATTCTCTACTAGGTGACAACCTGTGTTTTGATAATATATTATTAGGGTTGGTGCTCGGAGCGCCAATCTGGATCGTATTTATATCTGATTCATGAATGCGGATAATTTCTTTTTCCATAATATTACTTACTTAATGGTAACACCTCTTGTTTTTATATACGTATTCGATCTAATTACGATTAGATTGAAACTAAATCTCATTTAGTGATATGTATATATTAGACAAAGACCTCATGATTTACAATGTAATGTGCAGTTACAACATAATTTGTAATTAACATTGGGAAGCATCACTATAAGTTGTATATTCCCAAATAAAATTCCTGGTCAAGATTTACTGACACGGGATGGTTAGTAAAATCCGTTAAGACCAGTACATGTCGTATATCGAGATTTGGTCCGATGGTTTATCCCAATGAACTATGAGTCTTGAGAGACTCGTATAAACGTGTATGTGTTTATTTGATAAACACTAAACGACTCATCGAAGATTTCCTAATAGATGGTACACCAACGTCAATAGGAATCTTCTCGAGTCGAGTAGTATAGTGGTCCTTCGACTTGAGATACCACTGTGGATATATGAGACATCCTTCACACTTTGATGACAGTCACGTCACCGATCTATTTAGATCAGACCTCCGCATGCCTATTGGGTGTGGACTGATGCTCATGATATCCTGTGAGTATCAGATAGAATCCGCTAGTCCTGTGTACAGGGCATATGTATCATATACGTATTTGCGATCTAGTAAATCTATGGTCGTGGTATACTTCGAAAGTGAGTTCCGAGTGTTATTTAAAAATCATAAATTTAAAAGTTGACTATATTATACCTTAGGGATTTGTCGTTCCTATCTATATCCCGGTATAATATTGATAGCCTGTGACAGAAGAATTATACGTATGTAATGAATCGACTTGCATAGTTTAGTGAGATTATCTGTGGTCATCATAATTTATCAGTGGATGAATTATGGACATGAAATTTGATTATGTGACTGATAAACTTAAACTTAGAGAGTCCCACAATATGAAGTGTACTCGTTGAGCACTTGGGCAACGCGTTATAAATAATAAATATTATTTATAATACTTCACCGGATTAAATGAGTTAATTCGAATCGTTTAAACGATTAAACAAAAATACATGCATTCGGGGATTTTGGTCAATTAATAATTAATATGTATTTGTATTTGTATTTGAATTTGTATTTGATACAAAATTTGATTAGATACATATTAACTAATTGTCAAATGAGATTTTGACACATGTCATAAATATATGTATTTTATTAATTTTTGTAAATAAAAATACATATATATATATATATTTATATTAATTAATTATTTTGTTATTTAATTGTTAAATAATTAAATAATTAGAAATTAAATATCTTATCCATAAGTCATAATTAGTATGATAAGTGGTGAGATATCATTGGTAACAAATGGCATGATTTTTTAAGCTTGGAGTATTCAAATTGGATAAGTAACTTAAGCTTAATTTTTTATTTAGCTTAAAGTTAACCAAATGACCAAAATAACCCCACTTTTTCGGCCAACCTTAGTATTTTAAAAAAAAAATTGTTTTCTCTTTGATAAGTCCCTCCATGGCTGAAACTCTCCCAAATGAAATCTTGAAGAAACATTAGAAAATGAAGAAAACAAAAAGAAAGGTTAAGGAAATTAGGAGATTTTGAGGTATTCTTCAATATTCTTAAACTTAGATTGTTCTTGAGTATTTAGAATAGTTCTAGGGTTTCTTCTTTTCTTAGATTTTGGGCCTTTTTGATTTGGAGGATGGATTTGGTGGTAAGATGCATGTGTGAAGTTAGATTGAATAATATTAGTGAAATATTAGTTCAATTTTATCATGTGATAATTTATTGCCATTATAGAGTGTTATGACCACTCTTTTAACTCCTAGAATTATTCTTGAGTTCTTCATATGTAGTGGCTTTGATTGGTGTAAATATTAATATAATTAATGTTGAGAAAATTGGTTTTAAACCATGAAAAATGATATTTTTGGCACCCAGATCAGATCTGGAAATTTTGGAATTTTGGTGATGAAAAATATGTTATTTAAATATATTGGATGTGTATTGGGCATTGGAATAATTTCCGAAAAGTGTTTCGGAGTGAAAATATACGAAAACGGTGAAAAACGGCGTTACCGGGTAAGTTTCAAGCTTACCGGGTAACGGCTATCCAAATAGTGAATTGGTAACTGTTCAGGCAGCCCATGAGCTGCCCAAGTAATATTGGGGCTGACCTGGGTAGCCTCAATATATATTGGTTGGTCGGTTTGGACAAAAACGCATTTTATGCTATTCTGCGGAAAAATATTTTCGTAGAAGTTTCGTGGTGTTTCTAAATTATTTATGTCTTTATTTGATATAAAAAAAATATGGTTAGGTGAATTATGAATGAATTATTCATATTTGATATTGAATAATTTATTTGGTAAGCTTAAAAGTTTTTAAAGTTATGATTTCGCCCGAACCGCACCATTCTGATACGCCTTTGAGAAAACATTAACAAAATTGGTATCAGAGCGAGTCTGATCCTGCATCCATTACACTTTTCATGCTTGATATATGATATATAATCCAATTTTGATATTTGCACATGCTTGTAATCTAGATGTTTCTTGATTTTTCGATTCTACCCTGACGGAAAACGTAACCAAAATTTAATGGTTAAGTTAAATTATGTTTTCTTGAGTAGAATTAAACTGTTGAGAAATTGATCTAGATTAAATATCTACATTTGATGTAAAGTAAAATCCACTTTAGGAATATCCCCGCTTAATAAGGTTTTAAAGTGACTAGTATTAGGAATACTTGTTTCTTGGTTCGCCTTGTCAGTACGATTGTGAATGTTTTCCTGATGTTGTAGTTATATCGTGCCAAAGATATGCAGTTATGGATGATGGTAGTTCATTTGCGCCGGTAGAACATATATGATAAGAGATAAATTCAAGTGAAATTGGAAATCCAGAACGTGCTAAAGTTGTTAGGACTACATCGGTAACTTGAGTTTGTCACTGACAAGTGAAGTCTTGAAACGCCTCCTGTGAACGTGCCAAAGCTGTCACAACGAGAAATGATCAAGACCAAAATCAGGAGTCACAGTGAGTGTGATTGACAATGAGTTGTCTACCTGTGAATATACGTAGGCGAGAATGTGCCAAAGCTGTGAGTCGAAATATATTCATGGGGTCCTTATGGAATTCAATTTAATAATTGAATTCTTATTTTTCGATGGGGATTACGATATTACATAAAATAGTGGGAGGCACTGCTAGGTTAAAAATACATAACTAAAGTAGCGTGTAATATTATGAAAATTACCGCTTATGTTTTCCTTATTCTATAGTGTTGATAGAATTAAACTTTTAATCCACTGATGCATATTTATCTATATATTTTATGACTTCACTTACGGTTGCAGATTTCTAGAATAAATTCTAGATTAAAGTAGGCTTGGATATAATTATATTAGTCTAAACCACCGGTAACTGTTGTTCCAATTTTCTTGAAAAATCAAGATGGTTAGTGACTTAGTTACTAAGTCAGGATATGTAATCTAAAGAGATATCTGTTTTAGGATATAACTCTGTAGAGAGAATAGTTTCTTGTGCAGTATAGATTGACGTGAATTGGTTAATGTCTTAAGATTCTTCACTGGCATTAAGAAAACCCTATTACGTATTTTTTTATTTGATAAAGACGTTTCTTGGCTTTAGTGACCTTTAGAGGTAATGTGTCTGACACAGTTTGCTAATCAATTATTTGCAATTATTTTGAATAGTTGAAGGTAAATTATAAAGCTAAAGAAATGAGATACGTATAGTTGTGTATAGAAAATATCGATTCTCAAAATACGACAACTATAGATATTGGATACCAGATCTTCCTTCTAGTTATTTAAAATATTATTTAATTATTGCTTTGATATTTGATATCATAACTTGCGACTATTGGATAGTTACTTGTTCTTTATAAACAGTTGTTACATATTTTAATACGACTAGTTGTGTTATTGCTATAGAGATAAACATTAAGAAAAATATTCGGTTATGTAAATAACTTAGAACAATGCTTTATGAGATTTTACCACTTGAGCATTAGATGCTTATTCCGTATGGTAAAAGATGGTATGATATGAGATCACACCATATATCCTTATCCATTTAATAAATATTGTATTCAGGAATGTGATTAAATCTCATTTAACTAATGATTGTCATTGGACCATAAAATTTATTAAACTGATACATTAGATGTATGTAGTTTAATGAATTGTAAATTGCATAAGGTAATTTTCTTCACTTGGTAACTTATTCAATGAGTTTCAATGACTTAGTTACTTATTTTTTATGAAACACGGATAGAATGTTTTGACTGGTTCAAAGATATTCGATCTGAAATTTTGAAAACTATATCTTTAAAATTCATCATGAGACTTTGAATTATTAAAAGATGTGTGATATGATCAACCATATGAATTTATGTCAATTAGTTCTAAGGTTATTCAATAAATATAATTCTTACTCAATATAATTCTACGACGATTCCATCGTGATGTAATTGGTTAGTGGGAGTAATCGAAGCGTATATGATTTGATTCGTTTGATATTGAGTGTGACCGAATTAGTTTCAATACTCTTAGGGATATGCTCATGTAACACTAATCCATCCATTTAATTAAGGTTCCATTAGTTTCTACAGTTGCGTATATGATATGTATAAGTATAAAATTCAAATCTTAAAAAGTCTGAGATTTGAATCTGATGAGTGGTAATTATATCACTATTTCCCACTCATTTAACCTAATATTTTGTATAGTTTCTTGAGTTTTGTGAATATTTTGATTTGTTTTGTAGATAAATTAAGTTTCAGGACTTTTTGGAGGTGATTTGGGGCCAAAACAGTGGAAACGGATGAAAAGGGCATTTTGGTCATTTCTCGCGTCGCGACGCGCAAGCCTTTGGTGTCGTGACGCCTAACATGCGCCGAACAATGCTAACGTGCGCTGTGCCACAAGTCAAAATCTGAGGAAATTTGACTTTGCTAACGTGCGCTGTGCCACATGTCACCATCACAGTCGATCGCTAACGTGCGCCGTGCCACGTGTCATCATCCTATGGTGCCGACAGTCGCCATCGCCACATGTCACCACGTGTCACTCCACGTGTGTGCCATATCACCATCCACATCACCGGTTGACCGAGTCAAACTGCCTCGTCATCGCCACGTCATCATCAACCAATCACTGCGTGCCACGTGTCGCAAATCTATGGTGCCGACAGTCACTTTGCCACGTGTCGCCACGTCAGCGACTTCAGCCTCAATTATTGACTCACTTATCTGCAATTGACATGTGGCGATAAGAATCTGAAATCAGCCAATCAGAAGCCGCCACGTGTCACAATAATTGAGATCCAACCACCTTGCCACGTGTCACCTTATCACCTTATCCAGAATCTGAAGCCGACGAACCAGAGCTTGCCACGTCGACAAACCGGCGTCACGACGCTGGCTTGGCGTCGTGAAGCCGGACCCCTACTGACGCCTATAAATAGAGCTCAAAATTTTAGTTTCAGATGTACCATTCTCTCTAAATTCTCTCATGTAAATAGAGAGTTTTCTATCTAGTTTCTTTTAAATTTTGGTTTTGTAATTAATTTTAATTACTTTCTGTAATAATAGTGATTTACTTTCTTTACTTTTTATAGTTTTTACTATTCACTATGAGAAGGTAACTTCCCCTTGCTAGGGTGAAAGGTAATTCTTTTACTATTGCTATTTAGATTAATCACTCTTAAATATAATATATCCACTATTTAAAATTTGACTTAATAAGGATACCGCCAGATTGGTCGGTTGGTAATTCATTTTAATCTGGTTTAAACCTGACTAATCAAGGATACCGCCAGATTGGTCGGTTGGTAATTAAATTTTCTTACCGCCTATATGGCAGGTTTATTTTGGTTCCGCCTTTATGGCTGGTTGGACTTAATTTGACTTAATCAGGTTACCACCTATATGGCTAGTTGGTAATATAATCACAAGTTAATATATTATATTAAGGGAGATATCTAAATTAGTAGTAGTAAAAGTTGATCCTTTTACCTTAGCATTTTATTTTATTGCAATTTACTTTTCAGCTTTTACTTTACCGTAATTACTTTTCAGCATTCTTACTTTATGTCTTTTACTTTCAAGTTTTTACTAGCCCTAGTTATGTGTTGTAACTAAATTAGTTATCTAGGGTTGTGATGACTTTTAATACCACCGGTTTATAAGGGGTTATTTTATAGTTTGGGTAATTTAAAGGTTTACTTATTAAGTTTTAAGCCTAATGTGTCTTGTTAATTGGCCACTAATAAGATTGATCTGGTAAATCTAAAATGAACTAGACATAGGGATTTTAGGTTTCAGCCTTAGACTTAATAGCCCACGATCTTCCTTGAGGATAGATAACCCTTTAATAGATTTCCTTACAGGATAGACATATACCTGTCGGGCGGGGGTAGCCATAATTGGAACTTAAACTTAATGAATCCAGATAATTTGGTTGACATAGACATATGGTTCAATTGGGTTAAACTGTGTATTTGCGTCTGACCATCGACAGAGGCTTTCGCATAATTTAGTGTTCCAGGTTAGTAAACCGATTTATTACACAAACATAAAATAACCACTTCATCTTTAAAATGATATTGGAAGAAATCACAACCCTAGATAGTTTTTTAATATTGAATTTTCTTAAAACCTACTTTCGATCAATTTTATTTACTTCTTTTTAAATTTAGAATCGTCACCATTTCAAATCAATCAAACAACCTGTTAGATACTAGTAATCATTTGACCTCATAAAATTAATAGCTTAGGTATTAAGTCCTCGTGGGATCGATACTTTTTATACTACTTGAACGATACGTGTGCTTGCGTTATATGCGTGTGATTACGCACCGGTCAAGTTTTCGGCGCCGTTGCCGGGGACTTATTTATCTTTCACTATTAGTTTTAAGGTTAGATACCTTTACTTGTATCTAATTTTCTTTTTTACTTATTGTTTTTGTTTTCTTGTGTTTCAGGTCCTCAGAAACTACATGAGACGAACCAGAAGCTTTGAACTCCGACCGCTTGACCAAGAGATTGAAAATGTTGGTATTAATCTAGGTCCCAAGATCAAACAAGCAATGAAAACAATGTGCGAATACATCAACGGAGGTATCGGAATACTCACATCGATCGGTTGAGTCGATTTGGAGACGAATGAAGCCGAAAAACTCACTGGTTTGGTGCGCCCACTGCTGCAGTTCGTGCTCACTGGTTTGGCAGTTTCGGGTCTCATTTCGAAGCTCCAAACTCCGTCGGATGAGTCCCGCCTCATGGGTAAACCTCCATACCACCTTCGCAAGACTCGTAAGTGTGCTAGCACTTGAATTTTCACCATGAAAACCCACTATTGGCTTCCCTATTGCTCACGTTTTTCTGGTTCAAAACCAGTGAAGAAATGCCCCTTGGACGTGAGCTTGAAGAGAGAAAAGAGAGAAATGAAAAATGTGTAAAGGTTGGTGAAGCATTTTCCAAAAATGCTTTATATAATTTCCAAGAAAAAAATATTAAAAACCATTTACTTAATTGATTAAATAAAATCAAAAGTAAATGCTTTTCCCTCCAAACACTATTACACCTACTTACATCAACTATTCATTTCACTTTATTAAAGTGACTTGATGTAAGTCTTTCAATCAATCAACTCAATCACATCAATCAATCACATCACTCAAAGTGACATTTGATTTGACGCTTGATGTGACGAATGATTTGATGCTTGATGTGACTTGCGTTGCCGCACTCGAATTCGAAATACGAATGCGCTTGCAATCACACTCGGGCTCGGGTTCGCTAATTCCAAATTAACGATTTTTCCGTCGCGTCGTAATTAAATGATTACGCATAGCGAATTCACTATTCACGTCGCTAACGAATTAATTCTAAATTAATTCGTTCGCCCGAATTAAAATCTAATTTTAATTCCGCGTCGAAATCTAATTTCGTTTAATATATTGAATATATTAATTTATCGATTAATTCCGAATTAATCGTTATCTCTCTCTAGACGATATTTTATCCTAGATAAAATATCTCTGTTATTAATCCTAGATTAATTTTCTCTCTCTTCTATATAATCCCAGATTATTCAAGAGTGCGAGTTTTGCGTCATCGGTGGATTATCGGGAAGCGACCCATGAGATCCCCGGATAATTTGGCAGTAAATAAGGTCGTCGGAGTATCCGAATCACGCACGTACCAAGTACTACGTTCTACCGATTTACGAGACAAGGTCGACTCCTAGCAAAGCACCAAGTCTTCCCAATTCTCCGGACATATCCATTTAAGAATATTAAGATCTGTTATCAAGCGTAGTATACGATTGTATTGTGCGTATCGGCCCAGTATCGGATAGTCACGTGCTAGGGCTGGGGCTGGATAAGTGTCTACCCCGTCCGAAGCACATATCGGATGTCTGGTAACATAGTCTCTATAATCGGATATTCATGACATGGTCACAATATCTCGATTGGTTGCGCAACACTCAAGAGGACTAGTACCATATCCTGCGTGACATCATCTCCAATATGACTGAAGTGATACTTCCGTCTTGACATCACACCCAATACACTACGACTCTCTGATAAACCCAGAAGTGGTGTACGCAGAACCGGTTAAAGCCTGTACCACCAAGACCAAAGTCTATCGATTATCGTAAGTATTAGCGATGTAAGTCTCATGTTAAGACTATACACACCTACCTTGATTTCGGCCTCCCATAGACACATAGTCATAATACCAATGGGATTCCGAAGGGTCTATCCAGAGCGAAGCTGTTTCCCGTACCATCGGTGAAACACGACCTCCTATCGCACTTGCATAAGTATCCAATACTTATATATATGAGAACTATGCCGTTGTGCCCTCACAACGCGCACAAGTGCAATACTAGCCTATTCCGCATTATCGATGTCCAGTCTCGATAATACTGCGGCTAGGGATATTTAATGATTAATCCTTCGGGGACTGATACTGTCTCATATCATTCTCAATCCAGGAACTAATCATAGGGACCTCTCTTTATTTATATATCTATGGTGATCTAATCACAAATGATGAGAGTGCAATTTCCTTGTCACATAGTTAATTTGCTACAACAACACAATGATCTGTGCAAATAGTGACGCTATGGGTCATTTTGTCCAACAGAAAAAACCATCAGACAATTGAGAAGGGAAAGGCGAGAAGGCCAAAAAGCTTTAGTCAACATGGAACTTGAACCTTTGAACGTTGCACCACCAATTCCCATACGAGAAAGAACCATTTCGGTGGTTGACAGACTCATTTCTTGTATTATACTTCCTCATTTACCAGCAGATGCGGGTGACATCAAAACATGCATCCAGATGATTCAGCAGTCAGTACAGTTTAGGGGGAATGCAACTGAAGATCCTAATGCCCACATCAGTAACTTCCTGGAAGTTTGCGGCACTTTCAATTACAACCGAGAAGCTGAAGAAGCAATGAGACTGCGTGTTTTTCCATACTCCTTGAAGGACAGAGCTAAAGCTTGGCTACATTCACTACCGGCAGGTTCCATCACAACTTGGAACACTCTAGCCACCAAATTTCTTGCAAAGTACTTTCCACCAGCCAGAACTGGAAAACTAAGGAATGATATCACATCCTTTGTACAACAAGACTCAGAAACTCTCTACGAAGCTTGGGAAAGGTACAAAGATTTACTCCGGAAATGTCCTCACCATGAGATTCCAAAATGGCTTCAAGTCGAAACATTCTATAATGGACTTTCTTGAATAATGAGAACCACAATCGATGCTGCTGCTGGAGGAGCTTTAATGGCAAATGGAGAAGATCAAGCCTGTCACCTAATCGAAGAAATGGCCAACAACAACTCCTTATGGCCAACAGAAAGGAGCATGATCCAAAGAATTGCAGGAATTTATGAAAGTGGAGCCAATACAGCAGTCAACGCCAAGCTGGATCAGATATGCAAATTCATGGAGACTCTTACCACTGGATCCACAAGTTCACCATATGGAGGAGCACCAGATTCAAACCAACTTGAAGAGACGGTGAATTATGTCAACATTTTCAACAGATAGGGAAACAATCCATATTCCAACACCTACAACCCAGGGTGGAGGAATCATCCTAATTTTTCATGGAGCAACAATTCAGGGTAAAAGAACAATCCACCACATAGATTCCAACAGCAGAACTATCCACCACCTGGATTCCAACAGAGAACAAAGGCCAGGAGCAGGCAAATGAACCTGGAATAACATAAGTGTTGAATCAGTTAAAATAGTATGATGCTATGTTTCAGAGCCAATCAGCTTCCATCAAAGCACTGGAGAATCAAATCAGACAACTGGCAAATGCTCAGAGTTACAGACCGCCAGGTAATCTTCCCAGCAACACAGAACCAAATCCAAGGAACCGAGGGAAGGAGCAATGTCAAGCCATTACCTTAAAAAGTGGTACTGAGATCAACAAAGATGTTGGAATCAAGGCAACAATTGAGGAAGTTCCAAAAGATACAGTTCCAAAAGATACAGTTCCACAGATGGAGGAAAAAAAAGCAAAGGAAAAAGAAGCAAAGGAAAAAGAACAGATCATTCCACCTCCACATTTTCCTCAACGACTTCAGAAAAACAAACTGGACAAGCAGTTTGTTCGATTCCTGGAGGTGTTCAAAAAGCTTCACATCAACATTCCATTTGCAGAAGCCTTGGAAGAAATGCCCAGCTATGTAAAATTCATGAAAGATATTCTTTCACGAAAACGAAGATTGGGAGACTACGAGACAGTAGCATTAACGGAAGAATGCAGCGCCATCATTCAGAGAAAACTTCCCACGAAGTTGAAAGATCATGGCAGTTTTACTGTCTCATGCACCATTGGAGAACATTATATCGGTAAGGCTTTATGTGATTTAGGTGCTAGTGTTAACTTGATGCCTTTTTCTATTTACAGGAAACTGCAGATTGGAGAAGCAATGCCTACCTCAGTCTCGTTGCAACTTGCTGATCGAACACTCGCATTTCCAAGAGGTGTTGTTGAAGATGTGCTGGTCAAAGTCGACAAACTCATTCTTCCAGTAGATTTCATCATCCTGGACATGGAAGAAGACAAAGAAGTACCTATCATTCTTGGGAGACCATTCTTGGCTACAGGTAAAACTATGATTGATGTGCAAAAATGAGAACTGACCATGAAAGTGCAGGACCAATAAGTTACCTTTAATGTTTTCAAAGCCATGAAATTCCCGAGTGATGAAAAAGAAGAAGAATGGTTAAGAGTTGATGTTGTTGATAGTATCATTCAAAATACTGAGCCAAATCCCACAGATACACTTGAAGCTTGCATCACCAACATGACTGACAGTGAGCTAGATGGTGAAATCCTGGAATGTATCAACTACCTTGACAAACCATTCTGATTCAAATCAACACCACTAGTTGAAAGCTTAGAACTGCCAAAGAAAGATCGAATCAAGCATTCGATTGAAGAACCACCACAACTAGAGCTGAAGTTACTTATGAGCCATCTCAGGTATGCATTTCTTGGAAACTCTTCTGAATTACCTGTTATTATTTCTTCTTCACTAACATTAGAGCAGGAAGAAAAGTTACTAAGAGTATTACGAGAGCAAAAAAGAGCCATTGGCTGGACTATAGCAGACATTCGAGACATTAGTCCATCATTTTGCATGCACAAGATCCTGATGAATGACGAGTACAAACCCATTGTGGAGCATCAACGGAGACTCAATCCAATCATGAAGGAAGTCGTAAAGAAAGAAATAATCAAATGGTTGGATGCTGGCATCATTTACCCCATCTCAGATAGTACTTGGGTGAGTCCTATGTAGTGTGTGCCGAAGAAAGGAGGAATCACTGTAGTTACCAATGAAAAGAACGAGCTAATCCCAACCAGAACGGTGACTGGATGGAGAGTATGCATGGACTACCGAAAGCTGAACAAAGCAGCATGAAAGAACCATTTTCCGCTCCCATTCATTGACCAGATGTTAGAAAGACTGGCGGGACATGAGTTCTATTGTTTTCTGGATGGATATTCACGGTACAATCAGATTTCCATCGCACCAGAAGACCAGGAGAAAACTACCTTTACATGTCCCTATGGTACTTTTGCTTTCCGCAGAATGCCATTTGGATTATGTAATGCCCCTGCTACATTTCAGCGTTGCATGATGGCCATCTTCTCAGACATGCTAGAGCAGAGTATGGAGGTTTTTATGGATGAATTTTCTGTGTTTGGAGAGTCTTTTGACCACTGCTTGCAAAATTTGGAACATGTCTTACAAAGGTGCGAAGATACAAACCTGGTGCTCAACTTGGAGAAATGCCATTTCATGGTACAATAGGGCATTGTTATTGGACACCGGATCTCACAAAAAGGAATCGAGGTAGACAAAGCGAAGATTGAAAAAATT
This sequence comes from Zanthoxylum bungeanum, assembly GCA_019454045.1. Taxonomy (NCBI): domain Eukaryota; kingdom Viridiplantae; phylum Streptophyta; class Magnoliopsida; order Sapindales; family Rutaceae; genus Zanthoxylum; species Zanthoxylum bungeanum. The sequence continues at coordinate 472,012 of SKCR01018443.1, read as the reverse complement.
GAAAAACTACATCCGCCGACATCTGTCAAATAGATTCTGAGCTTTCTCGGACACACGGGTTTTTACAGGAGATTTATCAAAGACTTTTCCAAGATTGCTAAACCTCTGTGAAATCTTCTGGAGAAGGATGTGCCTTTCAACTTCACCAAAGAATGCCAGGAAGCTTTTGAGATCTTAAAATATAAGCTGATTTCTGCCCCCATCATTGTAGCACCAGGCTGGACCCTTCCATTTGAAGTGATGTGTGATGCTAGTGATTTTACTGTAGGTGCAGTTTTGGGACAACGCAAAGCAAAAATTTTCCACACCATTTACTACTCCAACAGAACTTTGAATGAAGCTCAACTCAACTACACAACCACTGAAAAAGAGTTGCTCGTAGTTTTGTACGCTTTTGAAAAATTTCGCTCCTATCTGCTGGGTCCCAAAGTGGTGGTCTACACAGATCATTCAGCAATCAAATACTTGATCACGAAGAAAGATGCCAAACCCAGATTGATCCGTTGGATACTTCTTCTGCAAGAATTTGACGTGGAGATTCGAGACAGGAAATGGACAGAGAATCAGGTGGTAGATCATCTATCGAGGCTCGAGAATGGAGAAACAGCTGACAAAGTTCTATCAATCAAAGAAACTTTTCCATATGAACAACTATTTGCCATGAAATAGCAAGATGCTCATTGGTATGCTGACTATTTCAACTACATTGTGTCATGAAAATGGTCGTTGGAATGGACAACTCAGCAACGGAAGAAATTATTCAAAGAAGTCAAACATTATGTCTGGGATGAGTCGTACCTGTTCAAACATTGTGCTAATCAATTACTGAGGCGGTGTGTTCCACAGGAGGAGGTCAACAGTGTTTTGCAGGACTGTTATTCATCACCATATGGCGGACACTTCAGCGGGGACAAAACTGTAGCAAAAGTTCTGGGATCAGGTTTGTTCTGGCCCACTCTTTTTAAAGATGCTTATCTTTTTGCTCTTCAATATGACAGATGCCAGAGAACGGGAAATATTTCAAGAAGAAATGAAGGACCGTTGCAAAACATTCTGGAAGTAGAGATATTCGATGTGTGGGGTATTGATTTTATGGGACCCTTTGTTCCATCATTCAGAAATCTGTACATCCTGGTTGCTATAGACTACGTTTCCAAATGGGTTGAAGCAATTGCATTGCCATCCAATGATTCAAAAGTGGTGATCAAATTCCTGAAAAAGAATATTTTCACTCGGTTCGGAACACCTCGTGCAATCATCAGTGATGGTGGCTCTCATTTCTGCAACAGATACTTGGATGCACTTCTATCCAAATACGGAGTTACTCGCAAGGTTGCCACAACTTATCATCCACAGTCAAATGGACAGGTTGAGGTTTCAAACAGGGAGATCAAAAGAATCCTAGAAAGAACCGTTGGATCAACAATGAGGGACTTGTCTATAAAACTAGATGATGTATTATAGGCCTACCGAACAGCTTACAAGACACCCATTGGTATGTCCCCATATCGATTTTGTGTTGGTTTCTATTAAGGTCCCCAGGATGAAATCAAGCGGATGATAACAAAGTATGGCGGAATCATACTCACATCGAACGGATTGGATGCTACGAAGAACAAAAATTTATGCCCTCCTTCATGAAGCTCATGGCAGTGAGGTTTCTTTGTGCTCCATTTTCGGCTTTTTCCTCCAAGAAATCTTCAAGCTCCAAGCTTACAAAATGGATTCTAAGCTCACGAAATGACTTCCCTATCATCTTGTATGCCTCCTAGAGTGTGCTAGCACCTTGATGATTTGCCACAAATCATCATTTTCTTCCTCCTTGCTCACGGTTTGAGCTGAAACTAGTGAGGAAAAACAGAAGCCCTTTGGGTGAGAGAGAAAAGAAATGGTGAAGAGAGAGTTGTGGTTTTTGGCTCCCAAAAACCGTAAATTAGAGAGAGAATGAAAATTGTGTATCTACATTTTAATTTTCAAAATTAATTAAGCATATACAAATTTCAATTTTTTAAAAGTCAAAGGTATAAGCCTTTTAACTTTCCAACCACCTCCATCACTATTCACATCAACTCACATCACTCAATCAAGTGACAACTTGTCACATCACTCGAAGTGACATTTGATTTGATGCTTGATGTGACTAATGATTTGACGTTTGATTTGACTTGCGTGCCGCACTCGAATTCGAAATGTGAATGCGCTCGCAAACAATCTCATCGGGCTCGGGTTTGCTAATTCCAAATTAAAAAATTTTCCATTGCGACGTAATTAAATGATTATGCCTAGTGAAATCACTATTTACATCGCTAATGAATTAATTCTAAATTAACTTGTTCTCCCGAATTAAAATCTAATTTTAATTCCGCGTCGAAATCCAATTTCGTTTAATATATCGAATATATTAATTTATCGATTAATTCCAAATTAATCGGTATCTCTCTTTCTATGATATTTTATCCCAGATAAAATATCTCCGTAATTAATCCCAGATTAATTTTCTCGCTCATCATAATTAATCCCAGATTAATTAAAAGTGCGAGTCATACGTCATGAGATCCCCGGATATGTTGGCAGTAAATCGGGTCGTCGGACTATCTGAACATGTAAGTACCTAGTACTACGTTTATATCGATTTACAAGACAAGGTTGGCTTCTAGCAAAGCACCATGCCTACCCAATTCTCCAGAAACATGCTTACAGGAATAAACAATCTATATCAGGCGTAATATACGTAGTATTACGTATGTCGATCCAGTATCGGATGATCACATGCTAGGCCTGGGGCTGGAATTATGTCTGCCCCGTATGAAGCACATGTTGGATGTCTGGTGACTAGTCTCTATAATCGGATAAACCTAACCTTGTCATTTTATCCTGATAGCTACAGCATTTAAGAGAACCAGTCTCGTATCCTACGTGACCATCATCTCCACTATGACTGGAGTGATATTTTCGTCTTGACATCACACCCAACACACTACGATTCTCGATATACCTAGAAGAGGCGTACACAGAAAACCGGTTAAAGCCCTCGACGACCAAAACCAAAGTACATTGATTATCGCAAGTATTAGCGGTGTAAGTCTCAGGTTAAGACCAAATACACCTACCCTGATTTCGGACTTCCATAGACACATAGTCATACTACCAATGGAATTCCGAGGGGGTCTATCCAGAGCGAAACTGTTTCCCGTACCATCGGTAAAACACAACCTCCTATTACACTTGTATGAGTATCCTATACCCAAATATATGAGAACTATGCAGTTGTGCCCTCACAACGCGCACAAGTGTAATACTAGTCTTTTACGTATTTATCGATGTCCAATATCGATAATACTCTGACTAGGGATATTTAATGATTTATCCTTCGTGGACTGATATTGTCTCATATCATTCTCAATCCAGGAACAAATCATATGGACCTCCTATCATTTATACATCTAGGTGATATAATCACAAATGATAAGAGAGCAATCTCCTTTGTCACATAGTTAATTTGTACAACAACACCGTGATATGTACAAATAGTGACGCTATGGGTCATAATTGTCCAACAGATTGGTGTTTGGGAAAGCATGCCATCTACTAGTTGAGCTTGAACACAAGGCGTACTGGGCACTGAAGAAGTTGAATCTTGATTCACAAGCTGCAGGAGAGAAACGACTTCACCAACTCAACGAATTGAAGGAATTTCACCTACAGGCTTATGAGAATGCCAAATTGAACAAGGAAAAGACCAAAAAATGGCATGACAAAAAAATAGTGCACAGACAGTTGGAACCAAGGTAGCATATGTTGTTGTACAACTCAAGGTTGAAACTTTTCCCTGGAAAGTTGAAATCTAGGTGGTCAGGTCCATTTGTGATCACTTAGGTTTTACCATATGGAGTTGTTGAGTTACTAGATCCCAACACCAACGAAACATTCAAGGTTAACAGTCAGCGTGTCAAGCACTACTGGGGAGAATCATTTGAGCGACAAAAAGAAAGTGTCACACTTTCAGATCCAGCCTAACGATCGAAAAGTCAAGTCTAACTGATGACTTTAAACTTAGCGCTCGCAGGGAGGCAACCAATGCAATTTGTGTATATATTGTGATTTGGTGTGATTTAATTTTGTGTGTTTAGTTTTTGCAGATTAAGTCCTTTCACGATGGAAAAATCTCTCGCAAATCTTCACAAGCAATTTCCTTCTCTCTCTCAAAAATCTATGATCAAAGTTTACAAAGCTCGCTTGGAACAGATGAGACTACTAACAATCCATGGTGTTTCTAATGATATTCGTTGGGTAATTGAAGCACGGGTCCGATTGGCAGGTGAGTCTTCTGAATCTTTTATTTCACATCTGCCTGGTTTTGGAAGAAGCACCTATGTAAAGAAACGTAGAGCTAAGCAAATGGGTGTTTGTTACAAATGTGGACGCTGGAATTGCAATACTCGTTGTCGTTATTTAGGAATGGTATCTGATAATCGCGAAGATAAAATTAAATTCATTAGGGATGGCTTGAGTAAGGAGTCTTTAGATTATATATCTTCGACTCTTGAGACGCATCCCAGTGGATATGTTCATATAGCCATTCACAAATTACATATACAATTTCAAAAAGAAAGACAACAGTTAAGTCTCGGGAATCTGACTCAAAAAGACCCTGTTTGCCAATTTATAAGAAAATTGGATGGGAAGCTTGTCCCTGACGCATAGACGTCAATCAAGCTGCTACTTTTCTTGTACATATTATATCTCTTGTCTTTTCCTAATAATTGTGATTTGTTTTGTTGTTTTCTTTTACTTTATCCGACATGATCCATACCTTTTTTGACTATCACGATTTATTTTACTGTTTAACTAATAATTGTCATTTGGCAGGTACTATTGCTATTATTTTACTCACCTTTTTCAGGTATTATAAATTTAACTCATCATTGCACTTTTGAAGACATCCAGAGTAAAACATGGAAGCCACTTCAAGAAGATGAGTTGAAAACATCTGTGTGTTTTGCGGTAGTAGTGTTGGTACCAAACCATAATACGTAGAAGCAGCACATGAATTGGGTCGAGTCTTAGCTGCAAGGAATATGCACTTAGTATATGGCGGAGGCAATCTTTGACTTATGGGGATCGTTTCAAAGGCTGTACAAGAAGGAGGCAGTCACGTTTTGGGAATCATTCCAAAACCCTTGGCGGAGGCAAATCTTATTGGACCATCAAACGGAGAAGAGCTAATTATGCCAGGTATTTCTGAATGACTGGTAGAAATGATTAACCGTGCTAATGCTTTTTTTGCTTTGCCAGGTAGCTTGGGCACATTGGAGGAAATTTTTATAGTGCTATCTTGGGCGAACCTGAACATACACCAGAAACCAATTGGGCCGTTTAACGTTGATGGATTTTATGATTTTCTTTGTGTGTTTCTTGATGATTCCCGGAGAAATGGGTTCGTGTCAAAACCTATGAAAGAACTCCTCTTTACTGCCAGAACTGTTCCGGATCTAATTGACCAAATCTTAGCCTATGAACCACAAGTTGACCCTATCCTTTCAAAGATAAATTGGTCTGATGACGATCGTGGTAAGAGGCGACGGATTAATATGGATCTTAACCTTTAATATCCTGTAGAATTTCAGTTATCCAGTTATTATCTTCTAAACTCTTCTTCTACTGTTTAAGACATTGGGGACAATGTCTCATTTAGGTTTGGGGGAGGGAATTAGTTGATCAGTACCTTATTTTTAATCTATGTGTTGTTTTTGTTTTTATTTTTATTTTTAGACCAAAATATTTCGAAAAATACAAAAAATTGAGAAATTTTCAAAAATTACAAAAATATTTTACGTTTTTGTGTTTTTATTTTAACTAAAAAGGTGCAATTGGTAAGAGATAGCTCAGTAAGGAGTTTCCACTCCTGAGACGTATCTCAAACCTATTTTGAAACAAGTTAATTTTTGTTTATTTCCTTTTGAATTATTTAATTTGTGAATTCTCCATAAAACTAACTAAAATGGATTTTCATATGCTCAGTTGACGGGTATTATCAACATGCATAGTAACATACGAACATGAACTGTAATTGAAAAGTTTGTAATATTCAGTGCTCTAGTTTAATTGGAGGAAGCATCTCAAAAAGCAATGGAGTAAAAAAAACAAAAAAAAACATCTGAGATCCGAGTTATTAAGTCTGTAAGGGTGTTTTAACACTTAGTGCCCTAAAGCCAACTGGTTTGGGAGTCACTGGCCCAAAGCTCGCTACATGGATCAAGGATGTTGTAAAAATATATATATCTGAAGTCTGAGTAATTAAGTCCGTATGGGTGTCTTAACACCTGGTGCCCTAAAGCCAACTGGTTTGGGAGCCACCGACCCAACACTCCCTACATAGACGAAAGGTATTGTATATAAATAAAAAAAATCAAAAATCAAAGAAAAAATCAGAAACATTATTCCATTGCTACAAAAAGGTGTGAATTCTGATAAAACTTTGGGACAAAAATATTATTCTCTTATCAACTGCACTTATGACTGTTGTGTGCAAAAATGAGTTGTTTAATATTTTGTTGGCTGTGTATATGGAAAATGGTAAATATAATCGGAGAATTTACATATTCAGTAATTTAGAAAGAAAGAAAACAACTAGTAACTTGGAGTAGAAATTTCACCTGATTAGTCACTAACTTCTTTATTCTCTTTTCGCTTGTCTTTTTGCTTTTGTGTTCATTAGTTTCACTACCTTTTTACTTTTGTAAAATGTTTGTGGGTATCATTGTTGTAAACCCTCACGAGACTACAACTCGTCCACTAGGGACACCTAGGGGTTTAAAGGCTTGTTGCATTCGCTAAATGCAACCGTGATCCCTGCGAAAGTGGCTTAGTTAAATTTTATTATGTTATTTTATTCTATGTTTTGCTCGAGGACTAGCAAAATGTTAGGTTTGGGGGTGTGATGAGTGGTAATTATATCACTATTTCCCACTCATTGAACCTAATATTTTGTATAGTTTCATGAGTTTTGTGAATATTTTGATGTGTTTTGTGTTATTTTGTAGATAAATAAAGTTTCAAGACTTTCTGGAGGTGATTTGGGGCCAAAACAGTGAAAACAGACGAAAAGGGCATTTTGGTCATTTCTCGCGTTGTGACGCGCAAGCCTTTGGCGTCGCGACGCCTAACATGTGCCGAACAGTGCTAACGTGCGCCAGGTCCACAAGTCAGAATCTGAGGAAATTTGACAATGCTAACGCGCTCCGTGCCACGTGTCACTATCACAGCCGATCTGCTAACGTGCGCTGTGCCACGTGTCATCATCCTATGGTGCCGACAGTCGCCATCGCCACGTGTCACTCCACGTGTCTACCACGTCATCGTCCACATCACCGATTGACCGAGTCAAACTGCCTCGTCATCACCACGTCATCATCAACCAATCACAGCGTGCCACGTGTCGTAAATCTATAGTGCCGACAGTCACATTGCCACATGTCGCCACGTCAGCATCAATTATTGACTCACTTATCCGCAATTGACATGTGGCGATAAGAATCTGAAATCAGCCAATCAGAAGCCGCCACGTGTCACAATAATTGAGATCCAACCACATTGCCACGTGTCACCTTATCACCTTATCCAGAAACTGAAGCCGATGAACCAGAGTTTGCCACGTCGAAAAACCGGCATCGCGACGCTGGCTTGGCATCGCGACGCCGGACCCCTACTGAAGCCTATAAATAGAGCTCGAAATTTCAGTTTCAGATGTACCATTCTCTCTAAATTCTCTCAAGTAAATAGAGAGTTTTCTATCTAGTTTCTTTTAAATTTTAGTTTTGTAATTAATTTTAATTACTTTCTGTAATAATAGTGATTTACTTTCTTTACTTTTTATAGTTTTTACTATTCACTATGAGGAGGTAACTTCCCCCTGCTAGGGTGAAAGGTAATTCTTTTACTATTGCTATTTAGATTAATCTCCCTTAAATATAAAATATCCACTATTTAAAATTTGAATTAATAAGGATACCGCCAGATTGGTCGGTTGGTAATTCATTTTAATCTGGTTTAAACCTGACTAATCAAGGATACCGCCAGATTGGTCGGTTGGTAATTAAATTTTCTTACTGCCTATTTGGCATGTTTATTTTGGTTCCGCCTTTATGGCTGGTTGGACTTAATTTGACTTAATCAGGTTACCACCTATATGGCTGATTGGTAATATAATCACAAGTTAATATATTATATTAAGGGAGATATCTAAATTAGTAGTAGTAAAATTTTATCCTTTTACCTTAGCATTTTATTTTATTGTAATTTACTTTTCAGCTTTTACTTTACCGCAATTACTTTTCAGCATTCTTACTTTATGTCTTTTACTTTCAAGTTTTTACTAGCCATAGTTATGTGTTCTAACTAAATTAGTTATCTAGGGTTGTGATGACTTTTAATATCACCGATTTATAAGGGGTTATTTTATAGTTTGGGTAATTTAAAGGTTTACTTATTAAGTCTTAAGCCTAATGCGTCTTGTTAATTGGACACTAATAAGGTTGATCTGGTAAATCTAAAATGAACTAGACATAGGGATTTTAGGTTTCAGCCTTAGACTTAATAGCCCACGATCTTCATTGAGGATAGATAACCCTTTAATAGATTTCCTTACAGGATAGACATATACCTGCCGGGCGGGGGTAGCCATAATTGGAACTTAAACTTAATGAATCCATATAATTTGGTTGACATAGACATATGGTTCAATTGGGTTAAACTGGGTATTTGCGTCGGACCATCGATAGAGGCTTTCGCATAATTTAGTGTTCCAGGTTAGTAAACTGATTTATTACACAAACATTAAATAACCACTTCATCTTTAAAATGATTTTGGAAGAAATCACAACCCTATATAGTTTTTTAATATTGAATTTTCTTAAAACCTACTTTCGAACAATTTTATTTACTTGTTTTTAAATTTAGAATCGTCACCATTTCAAATTAATCAAACAACATGTTAGATACTAGTAATCATTTGATCTCATAAAATTAATAGCTTAGGTATTAAGTCCTCGTGGGATAGATACTTTTTATACTACTTGAACAATACGTGCGCTTGCGTTATACGCGTGTGATTACGCACCGCTCAGAATCTTTCTTTTGTATAATGAAAGTATTTGCACCTCGAAGGTACAAGTAAAAGTTTATCATTTATTCTATTTAATATAATATTGTAATCTATTTGATAGAATATATTTTCTATGATCCTGAGTAATAAAATTATTTTATTACTTAGTGTGTAACCTCAGATATTAACCATTGTAGAAAAGACTTGACTTATTGAAGTCAATTGTGAGAGTGATAAACTATAAATGGAACTACATAATTAATAAGATAAAAAAAGACCCTTAGACATCATCCATATAAGTCTAATAGGATGTCAGAATCATTTGTGAAGTATTTGATACTAAATGGTTATGTTGTTTTCTTATCAAAGAAAATTATCCTATAATTTATAGTATGAGTGATATTTGATATCGATTCCGGAAGTTAGAATTAAACCATATATCTAAGGTTGTTCATAGCTTACTACGATCAAGTTTGGAACTTGATTAAGCTTTCGTTATGAATCGTTCATAAAATGTGCAAATGTTTTACGCAGCAAAAGCAAAGTGAGCTTATTAAAGGTTTGACCTTTATGTATGACAATGAGAAAGGTTATACTTAGTAATCTATTGTAGATTTTGGGGAAACTTGTCTCTAGTCGCACTAATTGAACAATTAAAGATTTATTGGTTAATGTCAATATTAAACTATGTATTTTAGTTAGGAATGCAAAATGCTATTTCTGAATAGTTTCTTCGGATAAGAGATGCATTATGATTTCTTTGTTTGACGAGTTCACTCTGGAATGGCCCTGGAGTTTGTATTCACCTAAGATCGTAGTTTGGTATACTAGTTTATGGATGTTGTAAATTCTAATCCATGTCCCAAGATCAAAAGAGCAAACAAATATATATAAATGAATGAACAATATTGAAGTATGGCGGAATCATACTCACAAAGATCGGAATGCGGATGCGTTGATGAAATAAAATTTTTCTCCTTTGTGCAGTGAAGATTTCGGCCAAGGTGAGTGGGGAAGCTCCAAGCTTTCTTTGATCCTTCCAAGCTCAAGAATTAGTTTCCCATAACACCTTTGTATGATCCCTTGAAGGTGCTAGCCTTATATGTGATTTAATGTTCCAAACACACACACTTTCTTCAAGTTTTGCAACAAAAACAGAAAAGGGAGAGGGCTGTGAAACTTCACAGTTTCGGTCAAGAGGTGAGAGAGAAGGATGATGATTTTTGATACAAAAATCAATTTATATTTATGCCATAATATTTATTAAATTAATAATAAACTTATGACACAAATCATGCAATGGCTTAGAGTGTCAAACACTCAAACTCCATGCAAAACCATTGAGTGTATTGTACACTATCACCATGCAATGTATTAACAATTAAATAATGCATAAAATGACATGTGTCATGTGGGCCCCACACAACCCAAATGAAAGTGGGCCCACGCGTACTCACGCATTCGGGTTCGATATTTCCGAAATACCGAACTTTCGTCGCGACGTTAATTAAATCGAATTTAAATAAATAATTGCGCCTAGCGAAATTATTATTTACGTCGCTAACGAATTAATTCTAAATTAACTCGTTTGCCCGAATTAAAATCTAATTTTATTTCGCGTCGAAATCGAATTTCGATTATTATATCGAATATAATAATTTTACGATTAATTCCAAATTAATCGTTCTCTCTCTATGTATAGTACTTTATCCAAGATAAAGTCTCTCCGTAATTAATCCAAGATTAATCGAGTTTGAATCATACGTCATTGGTGAATCTTCGGGAAGCGACCCAAGAGATCTCTGGATATGTTGGCAGTAAATACGGCCGTCAGATTATCCGAACACGTACGTACCAAGTACTACGTTTTTACCGATTTACAAGACAAGGTTAGCCTCTAGCAAAACGCCATGCCTACCCAATTCTCCAGAAATATTCTTATTGGAATATAAGATCTATAACAGGCGTAGTATACCGTAGTATAGTGTATACTGATCCAGTATCGGATGATCACATGTAAGGCCTGGGGCTGGAGATGTGTCTGCCCCGTACGATACATATATCGGACATCAAGCAACTAGTATCTTTAAATCGGATAATCCTGACCTTGTCATATTATCCCGATGGTTGCAACCATTATAGAGTACTAGTTCTGTATCCTGCGCGATCATCATCTCCATATGTCTGAAGTGATACTTCCGTCTTGACATCACACCCAATACACTACAATTCTCGATAAACCTAGAAGAGGTGTACACAGAACCTGTTAAAGCCCTGGACGACCAAAACTAAAGTCTACCGATTGTCGCAAGTGCTAGCGATGCAAGTCTCAGGTTAAGACCATATGCACCTACCCTGAAGCGGACTCCCATAGACACGCAGACATACTACCAATGGGATTCCGCGGGTCTATCCAGAGCGAAGCTGTTTTCCGTACCATCGGTAAAACACAACCTCCTACCGCACTTGCATAAGTATCCAATACTCAAATATATGAGAACTATGTTGTTGTGCCCTCACAACACGCACAAGTGCAGTACTAGTCTATTCCGCATTATCGATGTCCAATCTCGATAATACTACGACTAGGGATATTTAATGATTAAACCTTTATGGATTGATACTGTCTCATATCATCTCTCAATCCGGAATTAATCATAGGGACTTTTACCATTTATATATCAAAGTAAATAAATTACAAAACGGTAAAGGCAATTTCATTACTACATAGTTAATTTTGTACAATAATACAATATCATTTACAAAATAGTGACGCTATGGATTTTTATTGTCTAACAATGGAGCCTATTGTAGACTCAGGTGAGCTTTCTGGAAATCTGTGTTCTCTAATTTTGATATCAGTTAGATTGTCTGATTTTATCAAAGCATAGAGAATACACATGTGATAGTAGGGTTAGTGGGAGCATACAAATTTCTTTATATTGTTATATATCCTAATGATATAATCATTATTAATGTAATAATGAGATATTTATGAGGTAAAAGGTTTACCTAAGTCTTCTTTTCTCCGTGAAAGCAGTGTGAGTAGTCTCTGTTATATTCAATATAAGGTTTTATATATGATATAAAACTAAGAGGCTTGTGAGATACTCTCGTTAATCGTGCATTAGATATGATCTAATAAAGGACACAACAATATTGTCTATGTGACAGTTAGTATAATTTTTTGACAGTTAGTGTGTCTCTTGTATGTATTCATCTTTCGTAAAGGATGATTCATTTGTCGAAAGAGAAATTGATTAGAATGTCTAGTCAATCTTATAATCATAGGATGATGGCATAATGAATATTATATTATGTGCGATTAAAGATATCAATTTAATCGTAATTGTTACGAGCTATTTTTGATACCATGTAGACCATATGATGGGTCTTGAGATATGTTCTTTGTTATCTTTGAGATATTAAGAACGAGTTTTTTATTCATGAAGAATATAGTCTGCAACCATTAGGGTCAGATTATGACATTAGATGGTCTACGTTATATAGAGTCAAAAAAGATGCAGTGGAATTAATTGTAATTTATGAAGTATTGACTTATGAAGTTGCAAAGTGACCTTCTTGATTAATAGTTTTGATATTAGTGTTGTGATTGCCGTTGTCTGCATAGTAGTTTGAATTTGATCCATATATACATAGACAACTCAGTAGTTGCAGCACAATGTTCTGTCGCATCTAAGTCATATTGATGTAAAGCTTAGGTTCTACAAAATATGAATGATGCTAGCTAAAGGAAACATTTGGGTTTGTTGGACAAACTCAATATGTTATAGCGAACCTACTTGTTATTGCCTACCTCTTGAGTGCTAGGTGAATTCTTGAGGGCCACAAGTATGTGATACACATTGAGATGTGTTTATGATACCGTGGATTGGCACTAGAACAAGTGAGAGAAATTGTTAGGGTCGGTGCTCGGAGTGCTAATCTGGATCGTATTTATGTCCGATTCATGAATACGAACAATTCTTTTTTTCCATAATATTACTTACTTAATAGTAGCACCTCTTGTTTTTATATACGTATTTGTTCTAATTACGATTAGATTGAAACTAAATATGATTTAATGATATGTATATATTAGACAAATACCTTAGGATTTACAACGTAGTGCGCAGTTACAACATAGTTTTTAATTGACATTGGGAAGCATCACTATAAGTTGTATATTCTCAAATAAAGATCATGGCCAAGATTTACTGACACGGGTCGGTTAGTAAAATCCGCTAAGACCAGTACATATCGTATATCAAGATTTGGTCCGATGGTTTATCCCAATTAACTATAAGTCTTGGGAGACTCGTATAGACGTGTATGTGTTTATTTGATAAACAGTGAATGACTTACCGAAGATTTCCTAATAGATGGTACACCAAAGTCAGTAAAAATTTTCTCGAGTCGAGTAGCATAGTGGTCATTCGACTTGAGATACCATTGTGGATATATGAGACATCATTCACACTTTGATGACAGTCACATCACCGATCTATTTAGATCAGACCTCCGCCTGTTTGTTGGGTGTGGATTGATGCCATGATATCTTGTGAGTATCAGATAGAATCCCTCAGTCCTGTGTATAAGGCATAGGTATCATGTAAGTATTTGCGATCTAATAAAACCATGGTTGTGGTATACTTCAGATGTGAGTTTCGAGTGTTATTTAAAGATCCTAAATTTGAAAGTAGACTATATTATACCTTATGTATTTGACGTTCCTATCTATATCCTCGGTATAATATGATAGCCTATGATGGAGGGATTATACGTATGTAATGACCTCGACTTGCATAGTTTAGCGAGATTATCCGGGGTAGTCATAATTTACGAGTGGGTGAATTATGGACACGAAATTTGATTCTGTGATGGATAAACCTAAACTTAGAGAGTCCTAAAATATGAAGTGTACTCGTGGAGCACTTGGACAACGCGTTATGAATAATACAGATTATTCATAATACTTCACCGGATTAAATGAGTTAATTCGAAAGTTTAAACGATTAAACGAAAATACATGTTAGGGGATTTTGGTCAATTAATAATTAATATGTATTTTTATTTGATAAAAAATTGATTAGATACATATTAATTAATTGTCAAATGAGAATTTGACACATGTCATAAATATATGTATTTTTATTTAATGTAAATAAAAATACATATATGTATTTTTATTTATTAATTAATTATTTAGTTTTTTATTGTTAAATAATTAAATAATTAGAAATTAAACATATTATCTATAAGTCATAATTAGTATGATCGTGGTGAGATATTATTGGTAACAAATGGTATGATTTTTTAAGCTTGGAGTATTCAAATTGAATAAGTAACTTAAGCTTAATTTTTTAATTAGATTAAAGTTAACCAAATGACCAAAATAACCCCACTTTTTCGGCCAACCCTAGTATTTAAAGAGAAATTTTTTGTTTTCTCTTTGATAAGTCCCTCCATGGCCGAAACTCTCCCAAATGAAAGCTCCCAAATATTTGCTTGAAGAAATCAAGAAGAAAGTTTAAGGAAATTAGGAGATTTTGAGGTAATTTTCAATATTCTTAAACTTAGAAAGCTTGTTTCTTATTCTTGAGCATTTAGAATAGTTCTAGGGTTTCTTCTTTTCTTAGATTTTGGGGCTTTTTGATTTGGAAGATGGATTTGGAGGCAAGATGCATGTGTGAAGTTAGATTGAATAATATTAGTTCAATTTTATTATTTGATGATTTTTTTACCATTTTAGAGTGTTATGACCACTCTTGTAACTCCTAGAATTGTTCTTGAGTTCTTCATATGTGGTGGCTTTGATTGGTGTAAATATTAATATGATTAATGTTGAGAAAATTGGATTTAAAGTATGAAAAATGATATTTTTAGCACCCATATCAGATCTAGAAATTTTGGAATTTTGGTGATGAAAAATATGTTATTTAAATGTATTGGATGTGTATTGGGCATTAGAGTAATTGTCAGAAAGTGTTTCAAAGTGAAAATATGCGAAAACGGTGAAAAACAGCGTTACCGGGTAAGTTTCGGGCTTACCGGGTAACAGCTGTTCAAATAGTGAATTGGTCACTCTTTGGGAAGCTCATGAACTGTCCAAGTACTATTTGGGCTGACCTGGGCAGCCTCCATGTGTATTGGTTGGTCGGTTCGGACAAAAACGCGTTTTATGCTATTTTACGAAAAAATATTTTCATAAAAATTTTGTGGTGTTTCTAAATTATTTATGTCGTATTTGATATCGAATAAATATGTTTAGGTGAAATATGAATGAATTATTCATATTGGATATTGAATAATTTATTTGGTAAATTTAAATGTTTTTAAAGTTACGATTTCGCTCGAACTGCGCCCTTCCGCTGCGCCTTTGAGAAAACTCCAACATATATGACAGTTTATTATTTGTCTTCTTAAAGTGAGCATAACTGGTTGCAGTATATCAAATGACAGTTTCATCCTTTTATCTTTGTTTTCTATTTACTTGTTAGTTATTATTGCCTTTATGTGAATATAAACTAGATAAGGAATTAATGATAAAATACGGCATCTCTGTGTGTTAAAGTGGGACTTTTTATTTTGATTTATGTTGTGGTTAAATGACATAAAATGTTTATATTTTAGCTGGTGATAAATTTATAGTTATAGAACTTGTGCAACATGATGAGTAGTTTGATAAGGATAAAAAATTTATGTTATTGTTTCTTTAATGTTGAGTTTATTTTTTTTAGTAATTTTTAAATATGTTTTAGGAAGTATATTATGGATTATCAAAAATCAAAATTTTAATGTTGTCTATTTTCATTGTAAATGAGTGGGTTTGGAAGCTCATCCAACAGTAGTTGGTCATAATCAGATTCTATTGATGTATGATTAACACAAACAAGGAAACAGCAGGGAAAATACTCATCAAACTCTGATAGACCGTCATTGTCGACAAAACATGATTCATCGACATCAATCACATCAGTAGCAACTAAAACTAGACCTGGCCACCTGTCCGATTCCCGGTTCCGATTCCATTCGTTTTTTTTAATTTTAATAATGATTTTTTAAAAAATGAAATTAAAAAATTTATTTAAAATTATGAATTTGAATTTAGATTATATTAAATTAAAAATGAAATTAAAGAGCTTGAACTTAAATTTTTGAAAACTTAAGTTGCCCACGTATCCTCCAAGGGTGAGAGGAATCAAAGCTTATATAGTTCAATTACATTTTGAAGATAGTTCCCCATTACAATTTATAATTATTTACTGATCAATCATCATCATTATCAGTGCATGTTGATCCTTCAGCTCCCGTTCCGCTTGCACTTGTAGATACATTGTCGAACAAGTGTTCAAAGTCATGTGGGGCATCTTCTTGTTGCCTCAGATCAGCTCGGGTCCAATCATCCACATATACTATTGCTTCTAAAGTGCTTGGATGTAATGAAGATCGTCTCGCTTCCAATATATTGTCTCATAAGCTGAAGTCTTGCTCAACCGCAACGGTGAAAATAGGTGCTGCCAGCACCTTTTTAGCAATAATTGATAATACATGATAGATATTTTGATATCGGTTCCACCAGTCAAGTACTTGAAAAATTTTAATCACTAAACTTTCAGTAGGAAACTCGAAATTGGTAGATAATAAATTATCTAATTTCGGGTTGTTTGTAGTGTTATCCTTATGTTTTTATTTCGTTGTAGTAACCAACGATTACCTACGCTAAGTCTTGAATGTATTACAGATTCGCTACTACTAGATTTTCCTACTGATTGCAAGTTATATGTACTAACATAATCATTAAATAAATCTATTAAATCAATTTTTATTCTATCTATTATTCATGTAATATTAATTTCATTAGCTATTTCTAAATATCAATAGTAAGCTTTTAAGGTACTATTCAAACCTTCTAATTTAAACCTAGGATCAAAAACCGTGGGAATAAGATAATATAATGAAATGTCTTTAAAATAATTCAACCATTTTCATTTCATAACAAAAATAGCTTCAATTAAAATAATATCATTATGATCATAACTTTTAGCATGCTCAGCTATTGTACCAACTATATTCAAACTTTCAACAAGAAATAAATGTGTTGTAGGATAATAAATACCGCTAAAAATATTTATAGCATCATTAAAAAATTTTTAAATTTTTAAATTTTTTTCACAAATATCTCATTGACTAGGAAAAATTATAATATGTTGAACATGTTGAGAAAAAACTACATAATGCATCTTTGTATTGGAAAGCTTGACATAAAAGAAAATAAGTTGAATTTCAACGTGTTGGAACATCTTGTGAAAATTGTATCGCTTTAATACTATTTAATTTACAAAACTTGGCCCATTCTCTCCTAACTTGAGAATATGACCAAAAACAATTAAGTGCAATCTTAATAGAATCAATGAAAGGTGTTAAATAAGTCAGACCATCTTGAACATATAAATTAAGGACATGGCATGTGCAACGATCATGAAAAATCGAATCCCAAATTTGGTTTGTATATTTCTTTAAAATCACTAATTGATGAAGTATTTGCATATGCATGATAAGCGAAAAATATATCAATATTTACCGCCCCTTTTACTTAATATTTTGTATAGTTTCTTGAGTTTTGTAAATATTTTGATGTGCTTTATGTATTTTGTAGATAAATAAGGTTTCAGGACTCACTGGAATCAA
Organism: Zanthoxylum bungeanum; assembly: GCA_019454045.1. Taxonomy (NCBI): domain Eukaryota; kingdom Viridiplantae; phylum Streptophyta; class Magnoliopsida; order Sapindales; family Rutaceae; genus Zanthoxylum; species Zanthoxylum bungeanum. Next base: position 454,218 of record SKCR01018443.1, on the reverse strand, counting down.
ATCGGGGCCAAAACAGTAAAAAACGGACAAAAAGGGTAAAATTATCATTTACGCATCGCGACGAGCCTGTGTTACTATGCTACCGACACGCGTCATCATGATGTCAGTGATCAATTATGCAACCAGTCGACATGTTTCCTTGTTGACATAAGCAATGACAACAGCGTCGCAATGCGCAAGCCTTCACGTGTCGCAACGCCGAGCTAATAATTCAGTTGCCGATGAAATGCGTGCGACGTGTCATCATCTCAGGAATCTGTGTACACGTTTCATCAATCAAAGGCGCGTCGTGACACGCAAAGTATTCTGCGTTGCGACGCGTGGACCAAAATTTTACATATAAATTAAGGCCGAATTCATTTGAAATTTGCATACCTTCTTCTGTGGATTTCCTTAAGAATACTAAGAAGATTGTATCTTGTTTGTTTATTTACCGCTTTCTTGTATTTAATTTTTATTTTATGCAATATATCTTTCTTTATTTTACTTTTCAGTAGGTAAAGCATTTATTACTAATATTTAGATTAATCTCCCTTAATTATAATATATAAACTATTTTAAAACCTGACTTAATGGGATACCGCCTTTATGGTCGGTTGGACTTAATTAAATTGATTTTAACCTAACTAAATTAAATATCGCCTTTATGGTCGGTTGGAATTAATCTAAAATCTGACTTAATCAGGATACTACCTATATCGTCGGTTGGTAATGTCATGCAAGTTTATATATTATAATAAGGTAAATATCTAAATTAGAAGTAATAAAAATGGATCCTCTAACCCCAACATTTTATTTACTGTTAATTTATCTTTTTAATTTCCAAGTTTACTTTATGTCATTTTCTTTATTTAAGTTTTTACTAGTCCTAGATATGTGTGGTAACTAAACCCCTTATCTAGGGTTGTGATGAATTCCAATATCAATATTTTATAAGTTAATTAACCGATATATTGCACAAACATGAGATAATCACTTCATCATTAAAAGATATTGGAAGGATTCACAACCCTAGATAGTTTTATAATATTGATTTTTCCTTTAATTTACTTTCGCATTGTTTTATTTACTAGTTTTCAGACAAAAATCACCATCCAATCAACAACCAATCTATTAGATACTTGTAAAAATTTAACTTCATAAATTGATAGCTTAGATATTAAGTCCTCGTGGGATCGATACATTTTATACTACTTGAGCGATACTTGCGCTTGCGTTATGTTTGTGTTTAATTACCATCAATCAAGTTTTTTTGCACCATTGCCGGGGACTTATTTATCTTTCACTATTAATTTTTTGGTTAGATACCTTTACTTGTGTCTAATTTTTTTACTTATTATTTTTGTTTTCATGTGTTTCAGGTTCTCAGACACTACATGAGACGAACCATAAACTTTGAAATCCGTCCGGTTGACCAAGAAATTGAAAGAACAATCAAATAGTTGAGAAGGGAAAGACATGAAGGTCAAGAAGCACAGATCTACATGGAACCTGAACCTTTGGAAGTTGCAACACCAATTCCCATTCGAGACAGAGCTATTCCGGTGGTTGACAGCTTCATTTCATCTATTGTACTTCCTCCCTTACCAGCAAATACAGGTGACATCAAAACATGCATTCAAATGATAGAACAATCATTTCAGTTTGGGGGGAATGTAACTAAAGATCTTAATGCCCACATCAAAACATTCCTAGAAGTTTTCGGCACATTCAATTACAACTGAGCGGCAGAAGAAGCAATGAAACTAAGTGTTTTCCCATATTCTTTGAAAGACAGCGCTAAGGCTTGACTACATTCACTATCAGCAGATTCCATCACAACTTGGAACACTCTTGCCACCAAATTCCTTGTAAAATACTTTCCCACAGCCATAACAGCAAAGCTGAGGAATGAAATTACATCATTTGTACAACATGACTCAGAATCCCTCTGCGAAGCTTTGGAAAGATGCAAGGAATTACTCCGGAAATGTCCTCACCATGAGATTGCAAAATGGCTACAAGTCCAAACCTTCTACAATAGTATTTCTGGACTAATGAGAACCAGAATAGATGTTGCTGCTGGAGGAGCTTTAATGGCAAAAGGAGAAGATCAGGCCTGGGACTTAATTGAAGAAATGACCAACAATAATTCTTTGTAGCCAAAAGAAATGAGAATGATTCAACGAATAGCAGGAATCTACAAAGTCGGAGCCAACATAGCATTGAATGCCAAGCTGGATCATATATGAAAATTCATGGAAACTCTTAGCATGCAAGGTAATGCTGGATCCACAAGTTCACCATATCGAGGTGCACCAAAGGTAGAATCTTACAACCAACACGATGAGACGGTGAACCATGTCAGCAATTTCAACAAACAGGGGAATAATCCATATTCTAATACCTACAACCCAGGTTGGAGGAATAATCCCAATTTCGCATGGAGCAACAATTCAGGGCAAAGGAACAATCCACCACCCGGATTCCAACAGCAGAACAAAGGCCAGGAATATGAACAAAAACCATAAATATAAGATTTGCTTGCCCATATGAAAAAGAAAGAAGCCAAATATGATGCTATGTTTCAAAATCAAGCAGCATTAATTCAAAATCAAGCAGTGTCTTATGAAGCTATGTTTCAAAACCAAGCAGCATCTTTGAAATTACTGGAAAATCAATTGGGACAACTGGCTAATACTCAGAGTTATAGACCGTAAGGTAACCTTCCTAGCAACACAAAACCAAATCCAAGGAATAAAAGGAAGGAACAATGTCAAGCCATTACTTTGAAAAACGGTACTGAGATAAACAAAGATGTTGGAATCAAGGCATCCACTGAGGAAGTTCCAAAAAAAAGCAGCGAAGCTAAACCACATATGGAGGAAAAAAGGTAAATGATCGAGAAAGATTCATTCCACCTCCACATTTTCCACAGCATCTCCAGAAACATAAATTGGATAAGCAATTTGCTCGATTCCTAGATATCTTCAAAAAGCTATATATCAACATTCCATTTGCAGAAGCGTTGGAACAAATGCCCAGTTATGTCAAATTCATGAAAGATATTCTGTCACGAAAGAAAAGATTGGGAGATTACGAGACAGTAGCATTGACAGAAGAATGCAGCGCCATTATTCAGAGGAAGCTTCCCCCAAAGTTGAAAGATCCTGGCAGTTTCACCATCCCTTGCACCATAGGATAACATTACTTCGGTAAGGCTTTGTGTGATTTAGGTGCGAGTATTAACTTGATGACTTTGTCTATTTACATGAAACTGTAGATTGGAGAAGAAAAGCCCACCTCAGTTACTTTGCAACTTGCTGATAGATCGCTCACATTTTCGAGAGGTGTAGTGGAAGATGTATTGGTCAAAGTCGAAAAATTCATTTTCCCAACAGATTTTATTGTCCTTGACATGGAGTAAGACAAAGATGTACCCATCATCCTTGAGATACCATTCTTGGCTACAGGTAGAACCGTTATTGATGTATAAAAATGAGAACTAACCATGAAGGTGCAGGACCAAGAAGTAACATTCAATGTTTTCAAAGCCATGAAATTCTCGATTGACGAAAATGAGGAGGAATATTTCAGAATTTATGTTATAGATAGTATCATCCAGAATACTGATGCAATGCAACTTTCCACGGACAAACTTAAAGCTTGCATCACCAACATGACTGACAGAGAGCTAGATGATGAAATTTTGGAATGTATCAACTATCTTGATGGAGAAACTCGCTTCAGAACAACACCATAGGTGGAAAGTTTAGAATTACCAAAAAATAAGTGAATCAAGCCCTCGATTGAAGAACCACCGCACCTAGAACTAAAGCCACTTACGAACCATCTCAAGTATGCATTCTTAGAAAAATCTTCTGATTTAACTGTGATTATTTCTTCGTCGCTAACATTGGTGCAGGAAGATAAGTTGCTGAGAGTGCTATACGAGCACAAGAAAGCCATTGGCTGGACTATAGCAGATATTCGAGGCATCAGTCCATCATTTTGCATGCATAAATTTCTGATGAACGACGAGTATAAAGCCACAGTGGAGCATCAACAGAGATTAAATCCAATCATGAAGGAGGTCATAAAGAAAGAAATTATCAAATGGTTGGATGCATGCATCATTTACCCCATCTCTGACAGCACTTGGGTGAGTCATATGCAATGCATGCCAAATAAAGGAGGAATGACTGTAGTCACCAATGAAAAGAACGAGTTGATTCCAACAAGAACGGTGACTAGATGGAGAGTATGCATTAACTACAGGAAGCTGAACAAAGCAACAAGGAAGGATCATTTTCCGCTGCCATTCATTGATCAGATGCTAGACAGATTGGCGGGACATGAATTCCACTATTTTCTGGATGGATACTCGGGGTACAATCAGATTTCCATCGCCCCAGAAGATCAGGAGAAAACCACATTTACATGTCCGTATGGTACTTTTGCTTTCCGCATGATGCGATTTGGACTATGTAATGCTCCTGCCACATTTTAACGTTGCATGATGGCCATCTTTTCAGACATGCTAGAACAAAGTATGAAGGTTTTCATGGATGATTTTTCTGTATTTGGAGACTCTTTTGACCACTGCTTGCAAAATCTGGAAAAAAAGGTTACAAAGATGCGAAGATACCAACCTGGTACTCAATTGGGAGAAATGCCACTACATGGTGCAGGAAGGCATTGTCCTGGGACATCAGATCTCACAAAAGAGAATCAAGGTAGACAAAGCAAAGATCGAGACAATAGAAAAACTACCTCCACCATCATCAATCAAAGGGATTTACAGTTTTCTCAGACATGCAGGATTTTACAGGAGATTTATCAAAGACTTCTCCAAGATTGTTAAACCTTTATGCAATCTGCTGGTGAAGGACGTGTCTTTCAACTTCACAAAATAATGCCACCAAACTTTTGAGATCTTGAAATAGAAGTTGGTCTCTGCCCCCATCATAGTAGTATCGGACTGGATGCTTCCTTTTAAGGTGATGTGCGATGCTTGTGATTTTACTGTAGGTGCAGTTTTGGGACAACGCAAGGCAAAACCTCTCCACACCATTTACTACTCCAGCAGAAATCTAAATGAAGCACAACTCAACTACACAACAATTGAAAAGGAGTTGCTCTCAGTTGTGTTTGCTTTTGATAAATTTCGTTTCTATCTGTTGGGTCCCAAAGTGGTGGTCTACACAGATCATTCAGCAATCAAATACCTGATCGCGAAGAAAGATACCAAACCTAGATTGATCTGTTGAGTGCTTCTGCTGCAAGAATTTGATGTGGAGATCAGAGACAGGAAATGGACAGAAAACCAAGTGGCAGATCATTTATCGAGGCTCGAGAATGGAGAAACAACTGGCAATGATATGACAATCAAAGAAACTTTTCCAGATGAATAGTTGTTTGTCATCAAGTAGCAGGAAGTCCCTTGGTATGTTGACTATGTAAACTACATAGTATCAGGAAAATGGCCGTTGGAATGGACACATTAGCAACAGAAGAAATTCTTCAAGGAAGTCAAGCACTATGTCTGGGATGAGTCGTACCTATTCAAATGTTGTGCTGATCAATTACTGAGATATTGTGTACCACAGGAGGAGGTCAATAGTGTCTTGTAGCATTATCATTCATCACCATATGGTGGATACTTCAGCGGAGATAAAACTGCAGCCAAAGTCCTCCAATCAGGTTTTTTATGGCCCACTCTGTTTAAAGATTCTTACTTATTTGTTCTTCAATGTGACAGGTTTCAGAGAACGGGAAATATTTCGAGGAGCAATGAAGGACATTTTCAAAACATCCTCGAAGTGGAGATATTTGATGTATGAGGGATTGATTCTATGGGACCCTTTGTTCCATCATTTGGAAACCTTTACATTCTGGTTACAGTAGACTACGTCTCCAAATGGGTGGGTTGAAGCAACAGTACTGCCATCAAATGACTCAAAAGTGGTGATAAAATTCCTTACAAAGAATATTTTCACTCGCTTCGGAACACCTCGGGCAATTATCAGTGATGGTGGCACACACGTCTATAATAGATACTTCGATGCACTCCTATCCAAATACAGAGTTACTCATAAAGTTGCCACTGCTTACCATTCGTAGTCAAATGGACAGGTTGAAGTTTCAAACAGGGAGATCAAAAGAATATTGGAGAGAACTGTTGGATCAACAAGGAGGGACTGGTCTACAAAAATGGATAACGCATTATGGGCCTACCGGACATCTTACAAGACACCCATTGGTATGTCCCCATATCGAATGGTGTTTGGGAAAGCATGCCATCTACCAGTGGAGCTTGAACATAAAGCGTAATGGGCACTGAAGAAGTTAAATCTTGATCTACAAGCAGCAGGAGAAAAATGGCTCCACCAACTCATCGAATTGAAGGAATTTCACCTACATGCTTATGAAAATGCCAAATTGTACAAAGAAAAGACCAAAAAATGGCATGATAAAAAAATAGTGTACAAACAACTGGAACTACGACAACAGGTGTTGTTATACAATTCGAGGTTGAAACTTTTTCCTGGAAAGCTGAAATCAAGGTGGTCAGGTCTATTTGTGATTACTTAGGTGTTACCCTACGGAGTCGTTGAGATATACAATACCAAGTCCAATAACACATTCAAAGTTAATAGCCAACATGTCAAGCACTATTGGGGAGAATCATTTGAGCGACAAAAAGAAAGTGTCACACTTGCAGATCCAGCCTAATATTCGGGAAGTCATGTCTAGCTGACGACGTTAAACTTAGCGCTAGCAGCGAGGCAACCCATGCAATTTGTGTATATATTAAGATTTGGTGTGTTTTATTTGTGTGTTTAATTTTTATAGATAAAGTCACAGATAGGATGGAAGATGTTCTCACAAATCTTCACAAGCATTTTCCTTCTCTCCCTCAAAACTCTCTGATGAAATTCTACAGAGCTCGCATGGAACGAATGAGACTTCTGATGATCAAAGTTATTCCTAATGACATTCGTTGGATAATTAAAACACGAGTCCGATTGGCAGGTGAGTCTTCTGACTCTTTTATTTCATATCTGATTGGTTTAGGAAAAAGTACCAATGCTAAGAAAAGAAGAGCTAAAAGATTAGGTGTCTGCTATAAATGTGCACGCATGACATGTTATACTCGTTGTCGTTCTTTAGGAATGGTATCTGATAACTGTGAAGAAAAAATTAAATTCATTAGGGATGGCATGAGTAAGGTGTAGGAAACGCTTTCCTTGCGCAGCGGAAATGGTTAAGGCACACGGATCGGACTTGAAAAATTTTTCTACCATTCTCCTTTGAATGCCAAATGCTATTGCCACCACCACTGAAATTTTGCTTCAGTTTTAGAAAAAAATTCCAACCCTGAAACAGCCCCGGAATAGTCCCCGAACAGCCACGAACAGTGGGATAAAAATTTTACTATATTGGACTCAATTCGCGCCGAACGCATTACAGAAAAAGCCCCTGAAATGTGCGGACAGCGGCTGCGTTTTGGTTCTGATTTTTCACTTGAAAACAGCCCCAACACAACCCCAAGAAACCACAAAATGTTCACAAAAAAAACCAGATTAAAACGAAACCAAACAAAGTTTTGTTTCACCAAGTAAAGGGGCGGCAATGAGCAAAAATAATGGTCACTGCCGTGAACAACAAGAAATATATGAAGATGAAGATTTTTTCGACACTACAAAGTCTTTTGAAATATATCTCGTTACCAACGGAAACTTGTATGGGCAAGACTCACAAAATAATCCCTAAACGATTTAGAGGTTTAAACACACTTGATATTTTATTTTTAATTTCTTCATTTTCTTTCTTTTTGGTTTTGTCTCAAATTTTGAGAGAGAATGAACAAGAAGAAGATGGAGGCTAGGTTAGAATGAGAGTGTTCACAAAAGAAAAATCATATTTTTCTTTTTATACTTAGGGTTTAATTTTACAAAATAAAACAAAACCCTACCTCTTCCTCCAAGCCAAAATTCGGCCAAGCACAAGTGTGAATGAAAAATTTTGTAACATCAATATTTACTTTCCTTAATAGAAAAGATGTTACAAAACAAAAGGTTAAATGCCTATTTAAAAAATTGTAACTTCTAAATTAAATCCAAAGGTTTCCAAAACCCAAATTTAGAAATTACTATCTTAACCTTTTCATTTAATTATATCTATTATAATTAAATCACATGTGTTTAAATATCATATATTTAATAAAACCATATATTAACTTTTAATATAATGTTTCAAGTGTGACATAATAATATTATTAATCAGATTAATAATATTTATACCTTTGTGAGTATATAATTGGACTATCCAATTATACTAAATCCGCTATAGTGTATCGAGCTAGCACGGGGACTAAATGGACATACGGTTCCGAACTCCAATAATCTCGAAATATTAATTAAGCTCTTAATTAAATATTTTGAATTATTAACTCCGGGTTATTCCATTACAAACACGAAGTTGTACTCTCATTGCCGCAGATGGTATATTAAGTCGAACCAAGTCGGTGTCCATCGATATAGTCACTACATATAGATTAACCCTTCACGAGTATCTCGTAATTAGAGCCGGGTCAAAATATCCATTATACCCTTCTAATTATTTTTACCTTAAGTACCATTGATTCTCTAATGAACGAATTATTCATAGCGATTATGAATTTTAAACTTTCTATTCGTAATATAAAGACTTGAGCGCTCTAACCGTTCAAGTACCGAATCAACCCTTAAGAAAGATACTCCTCTACTTCTCGCAAGAATGAGTGAACTCCATATATATGTAAAACGTTCTCAGCAACACAACAGACCATGCCCCCAAAGTACGTAGCTATTGGTCGGGACTGCTACACCAACCTCACCTTTGTAAATCAAAGGACATAGCCTGTCATGCAGGAGTTCGTAGTAGACTCAAGATTAAGATCAATCCATATATGACCATCTAGTAGATCGAAATCACTTTCTTTGTTTAACGGATGTTATAAGAATGTCATTTCCATCTGGGTCCAGTCCTATATGATCATATCAAACAAGGTGCCTCCATTCTCATGTCTCTACATGGACGATCCTGGATCAAAGTCGCAATACAAATATAGAATGGATCGCGGCTATAGATAAATCAAAAAAAAAGTACCTACTTTGTTTGGTCTATATGGACTATTTAAGATTACTAACTTCAGACTTAAATCCTCTTGTGTATGACACTCATACACTAAGTCTGAAGGCACATAAGTAATCTAGGGTAATCAAGATAATTTATAATATGCGAAAATTAAACAAATATTTTGATAGATGAATAATGCATCATTTTATTTCAAAAACAAATGAAGCCGTCTACATTATATGCAACTCAAGGGCACACATCCCAACAATCTCCCACTTGCACTAGAGAAAATAGGACATGTCACGTAATCCTAGACCATCTAGGTGACCTTCAAACACTTTAGCTGACAAGGTCTTTGTAAACAGATCAGCCAGGTTCTCTGCGGATGTAATTTTTGTGACAATAACGTCTCCTCTCTGCACTATCTCCCTGATGATATGATATTTCCTCTCTATATGCTTTCCCATCTTGTGGCTTCTTGGTTCTTTAGAGTTTGCCACTGCACACTATTATCAAAATAAAGTGTGAGTGGTCTATCTATATCTGTAACAACTTCCAGATCTCCCAAGAATTTACGGAGCCAGACTGCTTCCTTAGCTGCTTCACAAGCTGCTACATATTCGGCCTCAATGGTGGAGTCATCAATGCAAGATTGCTTTATACTCCGCCATACTATAGCCCCACCACCTAGGGTAAACACTGATCCAGATGTTGATTTCCTAGAATCAACATTTGTCTGAAAATCAGAGTTCGTATACCCCCTCAGGATCATATCCTCACCGAAATATACAAGCATATAATATCTCGCTCTCTTAAGATACTTGAGAATATATTTCACAGCCACCCAGTGATCCAATCCTGGGTTCGACTGAAACCTACTGACTACTCCCACTGCAAAACAGATGTCTGGTCTCGTGCATAACATAGCATACATGAGACTACCATTTGCTGAGGCATATGGGATATGTCTCATTTCCTCTACATCTTGAGGTGTCTTAGGAGACTGTTCCTTTGACAAATGAATTCCATGCCGACAAGGTAAATTGCCTTTCTTGGAATTCTGCATCCCAAATCGCATAAGGATCTTGTCAATATAGTATGCCTGAGATATAGCTAACAGTCGTTTCTTGCGATCCCGAAATATCTGAATCTCAAGAACATAACTGGCCTCTCCCAAATCTTTCATTTGGAATTGGTTAGCTAGCCAGGTTTTCACGTCCGATAATATCTTTACATTATTCCCAATGAGTAAAATATCATCGACCTATAAAACAAGAAAAACTACATTCCCGTCAATGACGCGCTTGTATACAAAAAGCTAATCAACATTCTGCTCAAAATCATAAGACTTGATCGTGGTATCAAATCTTATATTCCAAGATCGAGACGTCTGCTTAAGTCTATAAATGGACTTTTGCAGCTTGCAAACCTTTTGCTCTTGACCTTGGGTTATTAACCCCTCTGGTTGTACCATATAGATACTCTCATCAAGATTGTCATTCAAGAATATAGTCTTGACGTCCATTTGTGAAATTTCATAGTCATAATATGCAGTAGTGGATAGAAGAGTGCGGATGGATTTGAGCATGGCTACTGGCGAGAAAGTTTCCTCATAGTCAACTCCCTCTTTCTGGGTATAACCCTTGGCCACTAGCCTAGCCTTGAAGGTCTGTACCTTCCTATCTGCTCTTATCTTTCTCTTGTAGATCCACTTTCAACCTATGGGTTTCACCCCATCAGGTTGGTCTACAAGTTCCCAGACTGAGTTGGAGTACATGGACTCCATCTCTAGGTTCATGGCTTTGAGCCATTCCTCATTGTCAGAATCATCCATTGCACTACGATAGGTCAATGGATCATCTATACCATCGCTGGATGCGACAATTTGTGCCTCTCCAACCCAAAAGTGGCGATCAGGTTACCATATAACCCTCCCACTGCATCTAGGTGGTAGATCATTCTGACTAACTTGCATCTGATGCTCAGATGTCGAAGGTGCTATGTATTTGTCAACTATCATTGATGATGGTGTGTTGGTTGAACCAGCAAGTAACTCCTCAAGTAACATTTTACTTCGAGGCTTGAACTCTCTCATATAGTCCTCCTCTAGAAATGTAGTATTTGTCGATAAAAATTCTTTGTTATCATTAGGACTATAGAAGAATCCACCCTTAGTCTCCTTAGGATAGCCTACAAATAGGCACACCTAAGAATGTGGCTCCAACTTTGTAGTCTTATTCTTCAGCACATGTGTTGGACACCCCTATATGCGGAAATATCGTAAACTAGTTTTACGACCATTCCACAACTCTAAGGGAGTCTTAGGAACAGACTTAGACAGAACTACATGTAGGAGCGAAGCGGGGTTTACCGTTATATCTATGATGTTCGGCGACCACGATACTGTTGGGCTCGCAGCCCATAGAGAGTACAGATTAGCCCACGGGGGACTAAATCTGATAATAAAGGAGTCGCCACCCAGCGTGAACTCGGAAAGATTTAAGGCTGCACTCACCCCTTGCAAGGGAAGACCTCAAACCGTTGGGTTTGGAATGGTCCCTTACTTATGCCAGTATAATGTAAGGGCTCACACAATGGTATAGTCAAGTCTTAATGCAATTCATGCATAAAAGCGAAGAAAAATGTAATAACATACCCAACCAAAATAATAATCGCAATAACATAGTTCCAAAAGTATATTAAATTGAGATATACGAGGTGCGATAACGAAAATTATAATAAACAATCAAAAGCAGGAAAAACGTCAATAATATATGTAACGCATATGGGAAGTAACAATGCTAAGGTGGGAGAAAACATGCAATAGTACCAATAACGACGTCAACATGCATATATGAATTTTTCCCGAGTGGCAAATGGAGTTATATCCCAAGTACAGAGCGTACTACCGTCTATTCGGATTCGGCTACGGAATTTACGTCTGGGTTACAATCCGATAAACCGCAAGGGATAATAACACATAAAATCATCAATGCAATGTAAACAGACATAAAAAATATAACCATGCATATACGGATAATCATCAACATGAAAAAACATAAACAAAATAAAGGCGAAATAATAAAATAACAATAAAAGTGACAAAATAGATAAATAGGATAAATAACAAAGTACCGAAGATGAGATGTGGCCAGAGATTCGACCATTCTTGATGTAAGACTTCACATACAATGCTGGACGTATTTCATGTCCAGCCATGCATCAGCGTCCGGAACTATAAAAATAAATATGGTAAGGATGCCCTCAGGTCTTACCTTTTAAGTTGCTTTCTCGGAAGTGCGTTAGGTCATCGCCGCAAGGATCAAAGTTTGGTTTCATGGTTTGGTTCGCTGTTTCCGATTACTAGTTCACTATTTCTGGCTGCTGGTTTGCTATTTCTGATTGCTGGTTCGCTGTTTCTGCTCACTGGTTCACTATTTCTGCTCATTGTTTCATTGTTTTTGTTCAATGGTTCACTGTTTGCTATTTCTTCATGTTGTTTACTATTTCTTCACGCTTTTTGCTGTCTCTTTTAACGCTGGTTGTTGTTTGCTATTTCTTCCCACGCTGGTTGCTATTTCACTACTTTCAGGGTTTTTTTATTTCTCCTCTATGTTTTTCGTTCTTCTTCTTTTTTTCGGTGATTCTCTATTTTTTCCTCTCTATATTTTTGGTCTTCTACCTTTTTTTTCTCCTTTTTTTTCTTTTTTTCGGTGATCTCCCCTCTGTTTTTTTTTTTTTTTCATAGTTGTTCTCTAGGGTTGCCGCCACTCTTCCTTTGATGATGACTTGGTCCCTTTTATAATGATTTGAAGGGATCTCCAAATAGGGAAACAAATCATGTTTATTTGGGAAATATATTATCAAATTATTTTCGGAATAAAATCTTATAAATTTGGTGATGAGGGGATCTCAAATCTTTGTTAAGTTTGGTAAGAAGGGGATTTCAAATCTTTGTTAAGTTTGGCAAGAAGGGGATTTCAAATCTTTGTTAATTTTGGCAAGTGGTGAGAGGATTTGTATGCATGGGGTTTTGGGCTGCATGGGCCGAGGCTAAGGTTTGAAGCAGAGGCTTGACTGAGTGAATCTGAGGCTGGCCAGTGAGTCTGAATCCGACGAGGTGCTAATTTTGGAGGTTTTCCTTCCTTCCGGCATTAATTTTTTGCAACTTCCGCAACTTTCCAGGAAGTACCTCCATACGAGGCTCCTCATCGGGCTCATGCAAAAAATGTAATGTCTACACTACATTAAGGATATGCATTACAGTTTTCAGTGCATATCCCAAAAACGAACTAGGTAGTGAGCTATAACTAAATATAGATCTCATCATGTCTAGTAGGGTCCAATTTCTCCTCTCTGCAACACCATTTTGTTGTGGTGTTCCAGGTGCTGTGAGCTGGGATACTATCCCCTGCTTAACTAAGAATTCCTCAAAATCTCTATCAAGGTATTCTCCTCTACAATCTGATCGTAGAGTTTTGATTCTTTTACCCAACTAGTTCTCAACCTCAGCACGATACTCTTTGAACTTTTCAAAAGTATCTCACTTGTGCTGCATTAGGTAAACATACTCATATCTGGAATAATCGTCAATAAATAAGATGAAGAATTCATAACCACCTCGAGCTCTTACATTTATCGGTCTGCAAACGTCTGAATGTATTAGCTCAAGTGGTTCATTGGCTCTTAGACCTTTTCCAGTAAAAGGTCTCTTGGTCATTTTTCCTTCTAAACAGGATTCGCAGATTGGTAAAGTTCCGAGCTTTAACTGGTTTAAGGCTCCATTCTTTATCAATCTGTCTATCTAGTCAAGGTTGATATGACCAAGTCTAAGATGCCACAGATATGTGTCATCGTGAGAAATCTTTTGCCATTTAGTTTTAGGTTTCTCAACCTTGAACATTTCAACATTGAGCAGTGACCTATGTGACAACAGTCTTAACACATACAAGTTATTTTCTGAGTTTCATGTGCTTATGGTTAATCCATTTCTACCAATAATAACTATATTGCTATTAAAAGAAACTGAATATCCATCATCCAAAAGTTTAGAAACAAAAATCAAATTCTTGTGAAAACGAGGAATGAATAACACATTGTTCAAATTTAAATAACTATTTTTTGTAAAATTTAAACTAGAAACTCCCACTGCTCTTGCTGAAATGGTATCCCTTGTCCCGACCCTCATGGTGTAGTCACCTTCAGCAAGGTCCCTCCATGAGTCAAGTAGCTGTAAAGAAGAACAGACATGGTTAGTGGCTCCAGAATCAACAATCCAAATGGATTTATCATCCTCCACTAATAGAGTTTCGATAACGAGTAAATCATATTTACCTGTATCATTTTTCTCCTTCAGTTCAGCAAGGTATTTAGGACAATTCCTTTTCCAATGCCCGGTCTTGTTGCAGTGGAACATTTTCCCTTGGGCTTGGCATCTTTGGAGCTTTTCTTATTCTTCTTCTTCATGGACTTAGCCTTAGCCTTGCATATTTAGAAGACTCGGCAACATTTGCCTCATCACTGGACTTACGAGGATCCACAAGTATGGACTCGTAGTGGGTGACCTCATTTAGCAGCTGGGTCAAAGTAAAAGTCAACTTGTTCATAAAATAGTTTCTTTTAAACTACAGGAAACTCTTCGGAAGAGTTTCCATGATCATGGTCACCTGGCTACACTCATCAATACGAGCTCCATGGGTTTCAGCAGTGTTAAGATAGGTCATCATCCTTAAGACGTGCTCTCGAACTGATGGCTCATCCTTCATCCTAGCAGTCATCGCTGAGACCATGACCTCATGATATTGACGCTCTGAAGGCTGCCCGAACATGCTCTGTAATGACTCCATCATCTGAGATACTGAAGCCATAGGTTCATGCTTTGCAGCAAGAACCTCAGACATCTCTGCTAGCAAGTAGCAGCGGGCTTTCTCATTTGCTGCGACCCATTTCTGGTAGGTATCACGCACAGCTTGGCCAACATTTATGGCCGGCTCGGGAGGACACTCCTTCATCAAGACAAACTTTAGGTCTTCCCAGATCAGGATAGCATTCATATTACTTTTCCACTTAACATAATTTTCTCCTGTTAATTTATCATTTGAGAGTATGGAAATAATTGGAGAAACCATGACTGAAAAATAAAATAAACATGCATTTAACATACATTCATCGCATATTAAAATCATCAAACAATTTTGACATATAATTAAACATGATGCATGAACCATGAATAACGAATTAGAAACCTAAGAGAATTACTATGCCACAGAAATCTATCATCCCACACGTAAGTGCCGCCGTAGGTGTTGGGGTTTTCTAGGTCAAACCAAGATCAAATTAAGCTAGAAATCATGTGAATACAACAAAGTAAGAATGCGGAAAATGCTCACTTTAATCAGATTTTGGATGCGTTGAACACAAAAATTTTCCTCCTTGATGAATTCGGCCAAGCCC
This sequence comes from Zanthoxylum bungeanum, assembly GCA_019454045.1. NCBI lineage: Eukaryota > Viridiplantae > Streptophyta > Magnoliopsida > Sapindales > Rutaceae > Zanthoxylum > Zanthoxylum bungeanum. The sequence goes on along the minus strand of SKCR01018443.1, from coordinate 438,663 downwards.
TTTGTGTTGATCTTCAAGCTCTAAGCTTTGAGTGTTGATTCCAAGCTCAAGGATTGGTTTCCCTATCACTTTTGAATGACTCATTATGTGAGCTAGCACTTATGATTTTTGAATCAAAAATCAAAGGAGATGAACCCTAGGTTCACGCCCAAAATGGAGAGAAAAAGAGAAGCCCATTCGGCCATGAAGAAGATAGAAAGAGAGAGAGATGAGTGTTGTGTTTTTGTTTTTCAAAAACCTAATACCAAAAGTCTTACAAAGTTTTGGTATATGCTTTTCCAAAAAGCAAAACAAACATTTGGAGGGAAAAATGGCATTAATTGCTCAAAACTACTCCCATCACTCAAAAAGTGACTTGAATCACATCACTCAAAGTTGATATGACTTCCATCACAAAAGGTGACTTGCGATATGACTTGTGGGCCCCACTTTAATTCAAAATCCGAGTGGGCCCACAAACACATTCCGGGCTCAGGTTCGTTAATTTCGAATTAACGAATTTTCTGTAGCGACGTATTTAAATCAAATTTAATTAATTAATTATGTCTAGCAAAATTACTATTCACATCGCACGCGAATTAATTCTAAATTAATTCGTTAGCCTGAATTAAAATCCAACTTTAATTCCGCGTCGAAATCTAATTTCGTTTAATGTATCGAATATATTATTTCAATCGATTAATTCCAAATTAATCGTTCTCTCTCTTTTAAATAGTATTTTATCCCAGATAAAATATCTTTGTAAATAATCCTAGATTAATTTTCTCTCTCTTTCAATTAATCCCAGATTAATCATGTTTGAGTCATAAGTCATCAGTGAATCTTCGGGAAGCGACCAATGAGATCCCTGGATATGTTAGCAGTAAATTCGGTCGTCGAACTATCCGAACACGTACGTACCTAGTACTACGTTTTTACCGATTTACAAGACATGGTTGGCCTCTAGCAAAGCACCGTGCCTATCCAATTCTCCAGAAATATTCTTTTAAGGAATATGTAATTTGTGTCAAGCGTAGTATATGTAGTATTGCGTATTGCGATCCAGTATCTAATGTCACATGCAAGGCCTGGGGCTGGAATTATGTCTGCCCCGTACGAAGCATATGTCGGATCTCTGGTAACTAGTCTCTATAATCGGATAATCATGACCAAGTCATATTATCCCGATGACTGCAGTACATAAGAGTACTAGTTTCGTATCCTGCGTGATCATCATCTCCATATGACTGGAGTGATACTTCCATCTTGACATCACACCCAATACACTACGATTCTCAGTATACCTAGAAGAGGCGTACAGAGAACCTGTTAAAGCCCTGGATGACCAAAACCAAAGTATATTGATTGTCTCAAGTATTAGCGATGCAAGTCTCAGGTTAAGACCAAATACACCTACCCTGATTCGGACTTTCATAGACACATAGTCATACTACCAATGGAATTCTGAGGGGTCTATCCAGAGTGAAGTTGTTTCCGTACCATCGGTAAACACAACCTCCTATTACATTTGCATAAGTATCCAATACCCAAATATATGAGAACTATGTCATTATGCTCCCACAACGCGCACAAGTGCAATACTAGGCTATTCCGTATTATCGATGTCCAATCTCGATAATACTACGACTAGTGATATTTTAATGATTAAACCTTAGTGGATTAATACTGTCTCATATGCACTTTTATCATTTATATATCTCAGTGATCAAATTACAAATGATAAAAGAGCAATTTCCTTTGTCACATAGTTAATTTGTACAACAACACCATGTTCTGTACAAATAGTGATGTTATGGGTCATAATTGTCCAACAATCTCCCACTTGGCCTATAGCCAATCACTCAAGTGTCTTACACCTGAACTATATACGGGTCGCTCAAACTTTTGCTGAGAAACAGCTTTCGTCAGCGGATTTGCAAGGTTATCATCTGATGCGATTTATTCGATCATCACATCGCCACGATGTATGATCCGATGAATCAGATGAAATAGTTGAAGTATATACTTGGATCATTGATGAGACCATTAATTCTTTAACCTGTGTTGTAGCCTAGCTCAGCTGCTAACAGAACTACTCCTAATCTAATTAGGAAGTTTACAGATCCAAAATTGCTTATTTTACTGCCTCAACTGCAGCAATATTCCGCTTTTGTTGTTTATTCGGCAACAATATCTTGCTTGGAAGATTTCCAGCTCACTGTTCCGTTATTCAAACTATATAGTACCCTTATTACGACTTATAGTCATTTTTATCGGTTATGAAACTTGCAACGATGAACCTAGTCACTTCAAGTTCTCCATCTCCATATCTTAAGAAAGCATCATTAGTTCGTATAAGATACTTAAGGATGTTCTTAACATCAATCTGGTGACTACTTAGATCGAACTGATTGTGACTCCTTTTGCTCAAAGCATATGAGACACCAGGTCACATACATATCTTTCAATGTACTAGTCCTCGGAGAGTGCCAACAACTCTTAGATCTATCCAAGTAGATCCTTATTCCTAGAATAAAGGTTGTATTTCCTAAGTTTTCTATGGAGAATTTTTATGAAAGCCAAGCTTTCACTGATTATATTATGGGAGTGTCATTTCCAAGAAATGATATATCATCATTATATATAGGAAAATCATTATCAGTGCGCTCCCACTAATCTTCTTATATACACAAGAATCATTTTCGTTTTGAATTAAATCATATACCATTATGATTACATCAAAACGATAGTTACAAGAACGCAATGCTTGCTTCAATCCATAAATGGATCGATTTAACTTGCAAACCTTGTTTGCATGTTTTGGTATGACAAAACCGTCAGGATGTTGTAAACATCCTCTAAAGGTTTCCGTTAAGGAAAGCAGTTTTGATGTTCAGCTGTCATATTTCATAAATGAAACATGCAGCGTTAGCAAGCATTATCCGAATGGATTTAATCATGGCAACAGATAAAAGGTTTCGTCGCAATCGACACAATGTTGATAACGATACCTTTTCGCTACAAGCCTAGCTTTGTACATTTGTATGTTGTCATCCATGTTTGTCTTCCTTGAAGACTCATTTAGTACCAATAGGCACAATGCCTTCCGGTACAACAACCAGTGTCTAAACTTGGTTGGTATACATGGAATCCATTTCGGACTTCATGGCACTTTTCCATAAAAGGAGTCGATACCTTGTATCACTTCCTCATACGTAGCCAGTTCGTATTCCTCAATAAGATTGACATCTTCATAAGGTGAGATCAGAAACCCATACCTCCCAGGTTTTTTTCTGACTCTCTCCGACTTGCGCGGTTCTTGTGTATTCGAAGATTGTGGTACAGTTTCATCCCTGATAAACTGTTTGTGTTTCATTAAGGAATCGGTGCCTAGAATAGTATTACTCTGATTTTCATCGAGTTTTACTTTCTTCCCACTTACCACTGCATATTGGTATTCCTCTTAGGAAAACCACAAGGAGAGCAACAATTACATTGTTCTCTTGTGATTTGTATAAGTACTATACTTTGGTTACCCTAGGATAACCCACAAATTAGGCACTTATCCGATTTGGGTTCTAGTTTGGTATCATCCAAACATATGTCTAGCATTCCCAAATCTTCAGGAATGAGAAACCCAGTTTCTTTCCTGTTCATATCTAATATGAAATCTGTCTAACAAATTTTTCATGGAACCTTATTTAAAATAAGTATTGCACTGTTTAATGCGTATTCCTAGAAGGAAAATGGTAGCTCAGAGCGACTCATAATTAACCTTATCATGTCCAACAAAATTTGGTTTCTCTGTTCGGACACACCGTCAAATTGAGGTGTTCCGAGAGGAGTACACTATGAAAGAATACCATACTCTTTCAAATAGTCAAGAAACTTATTGCTGAAGTACTTTTCACCATGGTCTAACCGTGACAGTTTAATACTTTAGCCGGTCTGTCTGTCTACTTCGTGTCGAAACTCTAAGAGTTTATGACTTGTGTTTCAAAAGAAACACATAACCATAACGCGATGCCATATCCGTAAAGGTTACGAAGTGTTCATATCCACCTCTTGCCTAGCTAGACATGGGCCCATTTACATCACTATGAACGAGGGCCAACAGATCGGTGGCACTTGCACTATTACCAAGTAAAAGGTGTTTTAGGCACTTTGCCCAATAAACTAGATTCGTAGACATCATTTGATTAGAATCAAATCCATCCTAGTACCCACTCTTCGAAAGTATGGATATACGAGTCTTGTTAATGTGTCCCAGACAACAATGCCACTTTTAAGTTTCAACTGATTTATTCAATTTGAGCTATTTGTTTGTCATATCTTATGTTTGAGATTCATTTATATTCTAAATATAAATATTGTTGTTCACATCTAGTGTGCTTATCTCAATATCATCTTTATAAAATAAAACACTTAGTGTTCTAGAATATAAAGGTATACCCGCAACGGGTTAAACTTAGATATAGAGATAATGTTTCTAGTCAAACCAGTTACATTTTAACAGTTTTCTAATTTAAGTACATGCCTAAAAGGTAGTTCCTAACCTTAGGATTCTACGGTTAAAACAGCGACTCTCGTCCCGTTTCCGACTCGCAGGTAGATCTCAACTGAAGCCAGTCTCCTGCTAATTAGCAGATTCTGCACATCAGTACATATATTTATGTACCACATCTAGTATCAAAAATCCAATTTTGAAACTAGTAGTGAACATGTTTATGAGAAACATATTTGAAGCCGGAGCCTTGCCCCGTCTTCACTTCCTTTATGTCTGCCTTGTCCATACGGCAGTCACGCATCCAGTGACCCCGTTTGCCACAGTTTAGGCAGACATCTTGGGATATGCCCTTTGTCTTCCTAAAAGACTGTGATGATTTTGCCTTTGCCCTTTTATTCACACCCTAGAAGCCTTTGGCCAAGCCTTGGCCTTCTGGGATGTCGAAGTAAGATGCGTCTTGCGCTTCTTGCCCTTTTGCAAACTCTGGCTTTGTCTCATTGAGCATAGCCCTTAAGTCTCCAAGAGTTTTCTATTGCAATTAGTACTTCTGAGATCTAAGAATAGATCTATGAAGATCCTTTAATTTCAATCATCATGGTATAAGAATCTAATCCTTAGTTCTGATGAAGAAATTAAGGAGTCGTTGCGGCAAGCATAAAGGATTGAGCACTAAAGTTATCATCACCATGAGTCTTCCAAAACTCATGTTCCACTATTTGCTCAACTCCGGGCTCAGGCCCGAGAGGTTTCTCTATCAAAGAGTATAATTTCTCAGTTCCCAGGACTATCCTGAGGTTCTATTCCCAATCTTAAAATTAGAGCCGTTTAAAGACATTTTCTCCCAGGATTATGTTTTAAACGCTAATCTTTCAGTTATCTTGATTGCTATAGTCCAACTATCCGATCAACGATTTCGGGTACTATTGAATATAATGATTACTATAGTCTACCTATATAATCAACTATAATTTGATTGGTTAAATTCAAATATATTGATTACTATAATCCAATTATATAATCAACTATAAATGAAGTAGTTTGAATACAATCTAACTGTTTAATTTAAAACAATTAAATATTAGTCCAACTAATATGTTTATTAATAAATAATGACGAAAATGAAATGAGCGCGTATTAGCAAGTATCTAAACGAAATTGCAAATTTAATACTTGCCTCCCACTATTTTTCGGTGAGCCTCTAACCCTCTGTTGAGTACTCGGGAAACCTAGTTTCCTAGTGGGCTAAGATCCCGTTAAATAACATACAACCTTGACTTTGGCCAACAAGCTGTATGATATTTAACTAGGTAGATCTCTAAGATTAATTGGATCTCATCCAATTCCTAGATCCAGTAGGTGGACATCCAAGTCCGAAACATATATCTAATATATGCCAATATATCTGATATATTCCCTAATCTTTTTCCTCTGAATCAACTAACCATTGGCTTTGGCACAACAAGCTTAATGATTCCAGTTAAGCGGGACCCATTGACTTTGGAAAGCTTCGTAATCGATGTCGATGGACAAGAAGTGATCTTGACTTTGGCCAACAAATCACAACTTGGACAAGACATGCGTTATGGAACAAAGCCTTCATGATTCAAACACATCCGCGATGGACAAAGGTCTTGACTTTGGCCAACAAACCAGTGCCAATCTTGGATCTTGAGAGAGAATCACTCAATGGAATGAAAACACTTAATATTTGTTGAAGGTTTTTTTTCACGTAATTGGCAACCAATTAATTATCTTTGATTAAGTCTCATCATACACCATTAAGCATGCATTCTATAAGCATAATAAGGCGCGGTAAATAAATTAATAATGATATGCGGATGGATATTTAAAATATTTTTTCCTAGAACAAATCTCTCATTTTCCTCTCTCCCGCTAGCACTATTCTTACTTCTACCCTATTACATAACACTTCTAAAGAAACCTCATTTATATTGATGGGAATAGGTGAGAAGAGAAATACAAAGAATCAAGAGGTAATAGGCTGGACACGCAGGTCCAATTTAATAAATTCTAAATTTATTACAACAATTTCCAAAATTGCCCTCACCCATCTAATATCCATCTGATATACATTATTCATACATCACATCCATGTATTCACACAAAGCATATTATCAATCAATCTAATCCAATTAATTAATCTCTTATTAATGACCATCCAATGTTCAAACAACGATTTGATTTGCTTGAGTCCAACTCATTTAAGAATAAGTACTCAAAGTACGAATTCTTGAATTATTTCAAACTACAATATTAAATCCAATTTAATTTGTATTCAATACTAATTCTTTATTTAATTCCAAATTAAATAAATACACTTTATTAATGAGCTTTTGCGACTTAGATTCTAAATCTAATCTTAATGGGTCTCAAAGCCCAATTGACATCCAATGTCAATTAATTAAAGCCCAATGGGCTATCAATTAATTTATAAGGCATGGACTTTGGCAACCAAAGCCCAATAAGGAATCACCCTTTGCCAAAAATCAATTTAGGCCCATTAGGCCCAATTAAATTTTTAAAGGCCCATTATATTATATTTGGACTTTATGGAAATGGTTTTAGGCCCAATTGGATCCAACCAATTATCCTAAACCAAACTTGGCCCAACCAAGCCCATTAAGCCCAAATACAACATTATTAGCCCAATTCCAAATTCAGTCTGATTAATTAAATTCCAATATTCCTAATATCACAATTTAATTAACTAAAGTGTATTAGCCATAATTAATTAGTTAAATCAATATTTCCAAAACACCAATTACACTAATTAATCATGCTTTAATTAATCAATTTATGTCCAACACAAATTGAAGCAAAATCAATCCAACATGCTTCCAAGGCTCTCGAAAATTAGGGACTTTTTATATCAATTTTGATTTCAATCCAATTAAATCACAAACTAATATATCTCATGCATTTTAAACACATTCAATGGCTTAAAATCAAAAATCGCCAAGAGCTTAGGGCTCCTATACCATTCGGCCAAGCCTCCAAATTTGGGGAAAATTAATCCAATTAATTTTTCATCAAATTGATCATGCACAACTCAAAGTTAACATATTATAAGCATGCTCAAACAAACAATTTGAATAAAACATGCTCAAATCAAAAATACCCAAATTAAAGTTAAGAACCCTAAATTCAATTTCATGCTCGGATCTCTGGTAACTAGTCTCTATAATCGGATAATCATGACCTAGTCAAATTATCCCGATGACTGCAGTACTAAAGAGTACTAGTTTCGTATCCTGCGTGATCATCATCTCCATATGACTGGAGTGATACTTTCATCTTGACATCATACCCAATACACTACGATTCTCAGTATACCCAGAATAGGCGTACACAGAACCTGTTAAAGCCCTGGACGACCAAAACCAAAGTATATTGATTGTCGCAAGTATTAGCGATGCAAGTCTCAGGTTAAGACCAAATACACCTAACCTGATTCGGACTTCCATAGACACATAGTCATACTACCAATGGAATTCCGAGGGGTCTATCCAGAGCGAAGCTGTTTCCATACCATCGGTAAACACAACCTCATATTACACTTGCATGAGTATCCAATACCCAAATATATGAGAACTATGTCGTTATGTTCCCACAACGCGCACAAGTGCAGTACTAGTCTATTTCGCATTATCGATGTCCAATCTCGATAATACCACGACTAGGGATATTTTAATGATTAAACCTTAGTGGATTAATATTGTCTCATATCTTATTAATCTGAAACTAATCATATGCACTTTTATCATTTATATATCCCGGAAATCAAATTACAAATGATAAAAGAGCAATTTCCTTTGTCACATAGTTAATTTGTACAACAACACCATGTTCTGTACAAATAGTGATGCTATGTGTCATAATTGTCCAACAGTAGGGTAGGTCAAGTACTTGCATGATAGATCGAGACAATCTCAATCGATTAATATATGCGGGAATAACTCTTATTCCTATATTAAACAACTACCATTTGATTCGATCAAGGAATTTTATTAACAGTTAATTATTCCTTTGTGAGTGTGACCCGCCGTTTCGGGATTCTTGGACTTAACGAGTGAAGTACCGTCGTAGGGTAGGTCAGTTCACAAGACACATCTAGAATCCCTATCATCTCGGAATCCAAACCTGATATTAACCCAAAATGGACACCATCTGTAGGGGACGAAAGCAAAGCTGTCTCGAGGCACCTTTTGAATCTCACGTTTTCGGACTAACAACGGAGATCACGGGATATACTGTCGTATATCCCTCTCCCACTCACTATTTTAAGTTTAAGGTTTCTATTTATAAAATATCTAATAATTTGATTTAACTAGTGTGAATAAATTTATAGCGGCTAAATCATAACTCTTATTAACACTAGTACACTATTAGTGACTTAACCAATTTTAACTCTTAAAAATTGTATCACTAATTTCCATTAGTCTCTACTAATTGTATAACTCAATTAAACTAATTTAATTAGAGTGGTAATAGTGACCTATTATATTTTAACCTTTTAGATCCTAAAATGGTCAAGATTTGCATTAAACTATTTAATTAATCTTAGTGCGTTATAAAATCCAATGGTACGTGGAATTGTATCCCGAGTGCAAACCATATTACCGTACATTCGGATTCGGCTATGGAATTTATGTCCGGATTTCCATCCTATACACCAATGGAATTTATTATGCACTTATTAAGCCCAATATATTAGAATTCAAATTTTAAACCTTAAAACCAATTAATCTAATTAATTATTTTTCCCATCATATCATATTCTAATTTAAACACTTTAAATCACATAAAATCATATTTCATTTCTATAATGATAATGCATCTAAAACATGTTATGGCATGTAAAATGCAAGAGTAGGCACCCTAAGCTATTTGACATGTTATTCAAACAATTCGAATTAAACATACATATAATCAAAAAAAATATTTTGCATTGACCGGGCTCTTATTTTTCCCAATACTAATCTAATTAGTATAAAAATACCCAAGGCATCCATTGGTCTTCAAAATACGCTCCAAGGTGGTGTTGGCTCCTTTTGCGACTTCGGTGCTCCAAAATTACAACAATTGAAAATTTACATTGGAAAATAAAATTACAACAATTGTAAACAATGGCCTTATGGCCTTACATCCCAAAAATAAAACCAACATTAAAATAAGAGCCGGAAATATTTACGACCAATGCAAAATCCATTCATCACATGAAAAACAATAATCATTCATCATATGAATATTATTTTGTGCCTACTCATCTAAACATGGAAATCAATATTTATAACTCATATAAACATATTAAAACAATAACTTTAAATGAAAAAGAGAAGGGCTAAGAACATTTTTCAACCTTGCTCTCGATGCCAATTGTAGGAAACGCTTTCCTTGCGCAGCGGAAACGGTTAAGGCACACGGGTCGGACTTGAAATTTTTTTCTACCCTTCTCATTTGAATGTCTAATGCTACTGCCACCACCACTGAAATTTTGATTCAGTTTTAGATAAAATTCCAGCCCCGAAATAGCCTCGGAACAGTCCCCGAACAACTCCGAACAGCGGGACAAAAACTGGACTGTTTTGGACTCAATTCGTGCCCAACGCACTACAAAATAGCCCTTGAAATGCGTGGACAATGGATGTGTTTTGATTCTAATTTTTCACTTGAAAATAGCCCCAACACAGTCCCAAGACACCACAAAATTTTCCCCAAAAAAAATGGATTAAAACGAAACCAAACTGAGTTCCGTTTCACCAAGTAAATGGGCGGCAATGAGCAAAAGTAATGCTCACTACCGTGAACAACAAGAAATAGATGAAGATGAAGATTTTTTCAACACCACAAAGTCTTCCGAACTATATCTCAATACCAACGGAAACTTGTGTGGGCAAGACTAATAAAATAATCCATAAACGATTTAGAGGTTTAAACACACTTTATATTTTATTTTTAATTTCTTTTTTTTTTCTTTCTTTTTGGTTTTGTCTCAACTTTTGAGAGAGAATGAACAAGAAGAAGATGGAGGCTAGGGTTAGAATGAGAGAGTTCACAAAAGAAAAATCATATATTCTTTTTTATACTTAGGGTTTAATTTTACAAAATAAAACAAAACCCTACCTCTTCCTCTAAGCCAAAATTCGGCCAAGCACATGTGTGAATAAAATTTTTTGTAACATCAATATTTACTTTCCTTAATAGAAAAGATGTTACAAAACAGCATGTTAAATGCCTATTTAAAAAATTGTAACTTCTAAATTAAATCCAAAGGTTTCCAAAACCCAAATTTAGAAATTACTATCTTAACCTTTTCATTTAATTATATCTAATATAATTAAATCACATGTGTTTAAATATCATATATTTAATAAAACCATATATTAACTTTTAATATAATGTTTCAAGTGTGACATAATAATATTATTAATCATATTAATAATATTTATACCTTTGTGAGTATATAATTGGACTATCCAATTATACTAAATACTCTATAGTATATCGAGCTAGCACGGGGACCAAATGGACCTACGGTTCCGAGCTCCAATAATCTCGAAATATTAATTAAGCTCTTAATTAAATATTTCAAATTATTAACTCCGGGTTATTCCACTAAAAACCTGTAGTTGCACTCTCGTTGTCGCAGATGATATATTAAGCCGAACCAAGTCGGTGTCCATCGATATAGTCACTACATATAGATTAACCCTTCACGAGTATCTCGTAATAAGAGCCAGGTCATAATGTCTGTTATACCCCTCTAATTATTTTTACCTTAAGTACCATTGATTCTCTAATGAACGATTTATTCATAACGATTAGAAATTTTAATCTTTCTATTCGTAATAGAAAGACTTGAGCACTCTAACCGTTCAAGTACCGAATCAACCCTTAAGAAAGATAATCCTCTACTTCTCGCAAGAAGGAGTGAACTACATATCTATGTAAAATGTTCCCAGCTACACATCAGACCATGCCCCCAAAGTACGTAGCTATTGGTTGGGACTGTTACACCAACCTCACCTTTGTAAATCAAATGACATAGCCTGCCATGCAGGAGTTCGTAGTATACTTAGGATTAAGATCAATCCATATATGACCATCTAGCAGATCGAAATGACTTTATTTGTTTAACGGATGTAATAAGAATGCCATTTCCATCTGGGTCCAGTCCTATATGATCACATCATACAAGGTGCCTCCATTCTCATGTCTCTACATGGACGATCCCGGATCAAAGTCGCCATACAAATATAGAATGGACCGCAGCTATAGATAAACCACAAACATAGTACCCGCTTTGTTTGCTCTCTATGGACTATTTAAGATTACTAACTTCAGACTTAAATCCTCTTGTGTATGACACTCATACACTAAGTCTGAAGGCACATAAGTAATCTAGGGTAATCAAGATAATTTATAATATGCGAAAATTAAACAAACATTTTGATAAATGAATAATGCATCATTTTATTTCAAAAACAAATAAATCTGTCTACATTACATGCAGCTCTAGGGCAAACATCCCAATATAGGGAGTCTTTAGATGACATATCATTGACTCTTGAGACGCATCCCAGTGGATATGTGTATCACGCAATTCGCATGTTATATACACAATTTTGAAAAGAAAGACAACAATTAAGTCTCAGGAATCTGACTATAAAAGACCATTTTGCCAATTTATAAGAAAATTTGATGGGAAGCTTGTCCTTAACGCATAGATGTCATTCAAGCTGTTACTTCTTGTACATATTATTATATCTTTTTGTTTAACTAATAATTGTGATTTGTTTTGTTATTTCCTTTTATTTTCTCCGACAGGATCCAGACTTTTTGGCTTTCACGATTTATTTTACTGTTTAGCTAATAATTGTCATTTAGCAGATACTAGTGCTATAATTACTCACCCTTTTTCAGGTTCTATAAATTCAGCTCGTTATTGCACTCTTGAGGATATCTAGATTTGAGAAAGAAATATAAAAAAATAGAAGCAACTTCAAGAAGATGAGTTGTTAACATATGTGTATTTTGCGGTAATAGTGTTGGTTCTAAACCAGAGTTCGTTGAGGCAGCACATGAATTGGGTAGAGTCATATGTGAAAGGAATATGCACTTAGTATATGACAGTGGCAATCTTGGACTAATGGGGTACGTTTCAAAGACCGCACAGGAAGGAGGAAGCCATGTTTTGGGAATCATCCCAAAACCTTTGGTAGAGGAAAATCTTATCGGACCATCAAACAGAGAGGAATGCATCGTGCCAGGTATGTCCGAACGACTTGTTGAAATGATTAACCGTGCTGATGCTTTTATTGCTTTGCCAGGTGGCTTGGGCACGATGGAGGAAATTTTTACAATACTATCTTGGGCGAACTTGAACATACACCAGAAACCAATTGGATTGTTTAATGCTGATGGATTTTATGACTTTCTTTGTGTGTTTCTTGATGATGCCCGGAGAAGTGGGTTCCTTTCAAAACCTGTAAAAGATATCTTCTTCACTGCGAGAACAACCAATGATTTAATTGACCGACTTTTAGCCTTTAAACCACAAATTGACCTTATCATTTCCAAGATAAACTGGTTTGACAATGATCGTGGTAAGAAACGTTGGATAAATCTGGATCTTAACCTTTAATTTTCTTTTAGATCTAGAAATCCACGCTAATCAGGTACTGTCTTCTAAACTCTTCTTCTACTTTTTAGACATTGGGGATAATGTCTCAATTAGGTTTGGGGGAGGGGAATAGTTGATTAGTATTTTATTTCTATTTTTTTCATTGTTTTTGCTTGATTTTTAGTCAAAATTTCAAAAAAAAAATATTTAAATTGAAAATTATAAAAAATAAAAATATTTTGGGTTTTTATGTCTTTAATTTGACTAATCAGGTGAAATTGGTGTGAGATAGCTGTGTAAGGAATTTTCACTCCTGAGACGTATCTCAACCTATTTTGTAACAAGTTAATTATTGTTTATTTCCTTTTGAATTATTCAATTTGTGAATTCTCTATAATACTGATTAAATTGGATCTTCATATGCTCAGTTGACAGGTATTATCAACATGCATGGTAACATACATGAGATGTAAGTGAAAAGTTTGTAATATTCAGTGCTATAGTTTAATTGGAGGAAGAATCTCAACGCGATGGAATAAAAAAAAATGTGTATATAAATAATTAACCAAGCCTTTACTTAGTAACCGGGCGTCTTGCCTCAGTAAGTATAGATTGTTCGCGTCAAACAGTAAAAGCTTGAGTTAATTATAATAAAGTTTCTACTTAATAACCAAACGTCTTGTCTTAGTAAGTAGAGATTGTTCGCGTCAAACGGTAGAACCTTTAAACATCCGAGATCCGAGTAAATAAGTCCGTAAGGTGTCATAACACCTAGTGCCCTAAAGCCAACTGGTTTGGGAGTCACTGGCCCAAAGCTCGCTACATGGATTAAAAATGTTATTAAAATGAAAAAAAAAAACAGAAAAAGTTTCATTGCTAAAAAGGTGTGAATTCTGATATAACTTTAGGAAAAAAATATTACTCTTTTTTCAACTACACTTATGAATATTGTGGGCACAATGATTTGATTATTACTTTGTTGGTTGTGTATATGGAGAATGGTAAAAATAATTGGAGAATTTACTTATTTAGAAATTTAGATAGAAAGAAAACAACTATTAACTTGGATAAAAGTTTCACTTGTTTAGTCACTAACTCGTTTGATCTTTTTACTTTTGTGTGCATTTGACGTTTGTGGGTATCGTCGATGTAAGCCCTCACAAGACTACAATTCGTCCAATAGGGACACCTGGAGGTTTAAAGACTTGTTGCATATGCTAAATGTAACCTTGATCCCTATGAAAGTGGCTTAGTTTAATTTTATTTTAAAGTTGTATATTGCATTTTATTTTATTATTTTGCTCAATGACTAGCAAAATGTTAGGTTTGTGGGTGTGATAAGCGGAAAATATATCAATATTTACCACCCATTTTACTTAATATTTTGTAAAGTTTATTGAGTTTTGTGAATATTTTGATGTGTTTTATGTATTTTGTAGATAAATAAGGTTTCAGGACTCATTGGAATCAAATCGGGGCCAAAATAATGAAAAACGAATAAAAATGGCAAAATTATCATTTACGCATCACGACATGTAAAACTCTTTGCGTCGCGTCACACTTGTGTTACTGTGCTGCCAACATGCGTCATCATGACGTCAGCGATCAATTATGCAACCAGCCGACACGTGTCCTTATTGACATAAGCAATGACGTCAACGTCGCGACGCGCAAGCCTTCACGCGTCGCGATGCGCAAGCCTTCACGCGTCGCAATTGGAACGCGTGCCACGTGTCATCATCTCAAGAAGCCTTGTACACGTGTCATCAATCAACGGTGCGTCGCGACGGGTGGACCAAAATTTTACCTATAAATTGAGGCCAAATTCATTTGAATTTTTCATACATTCATCAGGGGATTTCCTTAAGAATACTAAGAAGATTGTATCTTGTTTGTTTATTTACAGTTTTCTTGTATTTAATTTTTATTTTATGCAATAGATCTTTCTTTATTTTACTTTTCAGTATGAGGAGGTAACTCCCCTCTGCTGGGGGTGAAAGGTAAAGCTTTTATTACTAATATTTAGATAATCTCCCTTAATTATAATATATAAACTATTTTAAAATCTGACTTAATGGGATACCGCCTTTATAGTCGGTTGGACTTTATTAAATTGATTTTAACCTGACTAAATTGGATACCGTCTTTATGGTCGGTTGGAATTAATCTAAAATCTGACTTAATCAGGATACCGCCTATATGGTCGGTTGGTAATGTCATGCAAGTTTATTTATTATAATAATAGAGATATCTAAATTAGAAGTAATAAAAGTGGATCATCTAACCCCAAACATTTTCTTTACTGTTAAATTATCTTTTTAATTTCCAAGTTTACTTTATGTCATTTTCTTTATTTATGTTTTTACTAGTCTTAGATATGTGTGGTAACTAAACCCATTATCTAGGGTTGTGATGAATTCCAATATCACTATTTTATATGTGGTTATTTTATGTCTTGGGTAATTTAAAGGTTTATTTATTGAGTCTTAAGCTTAATGATTCTTGTTAACTGGCCACTAATAAGATTGATTTGGTAAACTTAAAATGAACTTGGAAAAATGATTTTAGGTTTAGCCTTAGACTCAATAGCTCACGATTTCACCATTGGGGTAAATGTCTCTTAGGTATATTTCCTTACAGGATATGAATATACCTGTCGGGCGGGGGTAGTCATAATTGGAACTTAATCTTAATGAATTCAAATAACTTGGTTAACATAAGAATATAGTCAATTGGGTTATTCTGGGTGTTTGCATCTAAACATCGGAAGAGGCTTTTGCATAATTTCGTGTTCCAGGTTAATAAACTGATATATTGCACAAACTTGAGATAATCACTTCATCATTAAAAGATATTGGAAGGATTCACAACTCTATATAGTTTTATAATATTGATTTTTCCTTTAATTTACTTTCACAGTAATTTACTAGTTTTTAGACAAAAATCACCATCCAATCAACAACCAATCTATTAGATACTTGTAAACATTTAACTTCATAAATTGATAGCTTAGGTATTAAGTCCTCATGGGATCGATGCATTTTATACTACTTGAGCGATACGTGCGCTTGCGTTACATGTGTGTTTAATTACCATCGATCAATGCATTATCAAAATCAGTTGTTAAAATTTTACCTAATAAACCAAATTCATCAAAAATTACTTTCCTCATTCTATAAATATTTTGTGCAGTATGTTGCTCATCAAAAATTCTAAATGCAATAAGTTATTTTTGCATGTTCCATTTTGCATCAATCCAATGATAAGTCATACCTATGTATGAGTGTATTTACCAATGGTCACTCCAAATATCAGAACAAATAGAAAGAAGACCTTCGATATCTTTAAATATTTCATTTAAAATAATTTAACCATCTTTGTATAATTTAAAAATTTGACGTTTTATTGTATTTCTAGTCATCCTACAAGCAACAGGATTTAAAGCATTCTGAACGTAATTAGTAAAAGTAATTTTTGCACCAAAACTTAAAGAAATATGTGTCATACAAGTAAATTTAGCAAATTCTTCTCTATTTTTAGCATCAGAATATTTAAATAAATCTAAAGAACTAGTACCTCTACTAGATGATGCGTACCTGGTCATTTGAGTTTGCGTTGTATAAAGTCCAATTTCAGCGGCATGATGTCTATCCAAGTGTTTGTTCATATTGTCATAGCCGCTAGTAAATTTATAAGAAACCCCACAATAGTTGCATATTGCTCTTGAACCTTCATTTTCAGTCTCGACTAAATGAAAATGAATTTTGAAAATATCGGAGGACCGAGACTTAACTTCTCTTCTCCGTGTACCGATACTAGGGCCGTTTTCTTGGGTTGGCACATTGGACATGGTGTTCTCAAATGAGCTTGTCATTTTTTGTTAAGGAAATATTAAAGAATGAGAGAATTGATAATAAGAAATTATAGATGAGAGAATTGAGAATGAGAAATTATAGATGAGAGAATTGAGAATGAGAAATTATAGATGAGAGAATTGAGAATTGGTGTGTTGAAAAAAAATGAAAAATGACCACTATTTATATATTTTTGGAATATTTTTGTGATACCTAAAATACCCCTAAAACTAGTTGTTTTATTAATGTTATTAATGCTAATTTAGTAATTACCCTTAATATTTAATTTATTTAATTTTACTAGTCGTTGGGCCTGTCCCAACGACTAGTAGCCGTTAGAAGCCCAATGGCTAGTAGCCGTTGGGCTTCTACAGTTCCAACCGGAACCGTTTGGTTCATGTTGGAACCGTAGAACCGCTGGAACCGTCCGGTTCCAGCGGTTCCATTCGGTTCGGTCAGGGGTGATTCTAGTTCAGTTTCGCTTCTAAATCGGAACCGTGGCCGGGTCTAACTAAAATAAGAGCTAGAAGATCTGAAGTGTGGAAAATTTTCCGCATGTGTGAAGATAATTTTGTGTCACTGTTTAGCTAATTTAAGATTTCCAACAAGTCCATTTCCTCACATCATTTAATGGAGTTGAAACAAGAGAAAGGAAAGTAGATTTCAAAGTAGTTTTTGAAATCACTACATTATTGAGATATGGATGATCAAATATTTTATTGCCTTGCCCGTGTGAGTTTAATCTTGAGATGAAGAATTATTTGTTCCGTAGTTATTGCTTTTCCTGCATAATCTTTTTACATTTCAGAGCTTGTTCTGAATATGACGAGTAATGTGTTTTTAAGTTTTATATGTTTTTGATTGCTTTGCCTTTATGAGCTTGCTTTGAGTAAAAAGCAAGTGAATTACCATGTTATGTGTTGAGAATTGGGATGTTGTAATTCAGATTCGTTATCAAATCAAACTTATCTGTATTGTTATTGAATTCAGATTTGTTATCAAATTCAGATCCATTATCAAATTCGGATCTAGTATCGAATTAGTAATCAAATCAAACTTATTCAATCCGATAAGCATTCGAATTGGATTTTCCAAATCTGATAGTGTCCGAGGCTATTTCAACTTATAAAACAGCATATATTATAATAAATATAACATGAATTATTTGATAAACACAACATTTCTTAAAAGCAAACTTAAAGAAACATTTATAACCCCACACTAATCCGAATCAATAACTTAGCGATACTAGACAGTAAGATTAGCAAGTCCTTAATGGGTTGCCGCACAAGCAATCGTTACTATCAAACGACGACGCTTCAAGGTGGTCGAACGGTGATCCGACGGGAATCGGTCCGCAGAGATGGTTGTGGCTCAAATCTAGGTGCCCGATATATGCTGCTGATGATAACGTACCGGGTATCGGACCTTTCAATTTGTTGTACGATAAATCTAAAACCATGAAGTAGGATTTTGACCCGAAAACGTCCGGTATATTTCCCTCTAGACCATTTCGGCTCAAGTTTAGGATACCCATACCGGTGTTACTCAGCAATGTCGCCGGTATTTGACCCAATAACATGTTGCTATCCAAGTTAATAGTTGACAGGACTCGCATTTTTCCCAAGCTGTCCGGTACCGGACCCGATATTTGGTTCATGGACAAATCCAAATCGGCAAGCCGGTTCATGTTCCCGATAGAAACTGGTATTGACCCAGTAAGTTTGTTTCCTCTAAGTAATGCCCGGCTCAACATTTTGAGATTTCCGAAATCTGCCGGTATCTCGCCGGTAAGTTGGTTGTTGCTTAGATCAAGATGCTTTAAACTGGAAAGCTGAACAAGTGAACATGGGATTTCACCGGAGATGGCATTATCGGCCAAATTGAAAACAGTTAGTTTCTGAAGATTCCCGATAATATCCGGAATCTTACCCGATATTTTGTTACCGACAAGGTCCAAAATACGAAGGGAAGGAATCAAAGTAATGCACGATGGCAGGTCGCCAGAGATTCCTTTCCAGTCGGCGATGATCAAGGTAGTAAGACTGTCGATCTGGCAAACGGCCGGGTTAATTGATCCGGTCATGTACCCGCATCGGCCGGCTTTGACTAATATCGGGTCCTCAGACTCGCCACGGAGAGAAATATCGGTGACTCGGCGAGTTGTCGGGTCGCAGCTGACACCGTACCAGTTCATGCAGCAGTCATCGCCGGTCCACGAGCTGAAGATACCCAAGTAAGGTTCATTGAGTGAGGACTTGAAGGCCAAGAGGGCTGCTTTGTCTGAGGGAGTGCAGGCAGTAACGGCGGAGAAAACGGCGAGAAAGACAGTAAGTAAGGTTAACGGCAATGCCATCACTCTCTAGTACCAGAGATAATGGTGAGAAAAAACAATGGGGTTAGTTTACAGTGACGAGGAGATGAGTGTGATGTAATGTGGTGTTGTCTAATTTGTGTCTGGTTATGAGCAGAGTTAGGGGTGTTAATAGGGGTCAATCCGTAACCTGATCCGACCCGACGTAATCTGATCCGACCCGCGCGGGTTAATAAAAATTTTTACAAAATTTTGACCCGATCCGACCCGACTCGAAATTTTCGGGTTGCACAACGGGTTTGACCCGACCCGACCCTATACAAATTTATTATTTTTCTAAAATATTTATTATTTTTCTAAAATATTTATTATTTTTTTTAAGTTTTTACTATTATTTCATTTGTTTATTATTTTTTTGTATTAAAACTTTATATATATGATATTTTTTTGACATAAAATAACTAATATTTATATTTCAAAATAATTAATTCATTTAAAAATTTTTTTTTTTTAAAAATGACCCGACGACCCGACCCGACCCGGTTCCACTTCTCCGTGACCCAACCCGCGACCCGATTTTACCTTGACCCGACCCGATCGGTGTTGGACAGTTATGACCAATAGCATCACTATTTGTACAGATCATGGTGTTGTTGTACAAATTAACTATGTGACAAGGAGATTGCGCTCTTATCATTTGTGATTAGATCACCTAGATGTATAAATGATAGGAGGTCCCTATGATTAGTTCCTGAATTGAGATGATATGAGACAGTATCAGTCCTCGAAGGATTAATCATTAAATATCCCTAGTCGTAGTATTATCGAGACTGGACATCGATAATGCAGAATAGACTAGTATTGCACTTGTGCTCGTTGTGGGAGCACAACTGCATAGTTCTCATATATTTAAGTATTTGATACTTATGCAAGTGTGATAAGAGGTTGTGTTTACCGATGGTGCGGAAACAGCTTCGCTCTGGATAGACCCCTCGGAATTCCATTGGTAGTATGACTATGTATCTATGGAAGTCCGATAGCAGGGTAGGTGTATTTGGTCTTAACCTGAGACTTGCATCGCTAATACTTGCGACAATCGTTATGCTTTAGTTTTGGTCGTCCAGGGCTTTAACCGGTTCTGTGTACGCCTCTGCTGGGTATACGAGAATCGTAGTGTATTGGGTGTGATGTCAAGACGGAAGTATCACTCCAGTCATAGTGGAGATGATGTCACGTAGGATACGGTACTAGTGCTCTTAAGTACTGCAGTCATCGGGATATTATGAATATGTCATGTATGTCCGATTATAGAGACTAGTTACCAGACATCCGACATGTTCTTCGTACGGGGCAGACACATTCCAGCCCCAGGCCTAGCACGTGACATCCGATACTGGATCGCAATACGCAATACTACGTATACTACGCGTGACATAGATTATATATTCCAGTAAGAATATTTCTGGAGAATTGGGTAGGCACGGTGCTTTGCTAGAAGCCAACCATGTCTTTAAAGGAAGGATCTTGGAGATCTTCAACTCAAAGCTTGGAATCAGGGGATCTCTTCTCAAAATTTTAAAGCTCAAATCCGTTCATTGTAAGTATATTCCGCAACTTATTTTGAATTTATGAACACCTTTACATGCTTATTAGATCCTTGGCATGTTCTAGGAACACTAACAATGGTATCAAGAGCCAATTTTAAGCATGAAAATTTTAGGGTTCATGAGACTAAAATTTGGGGCTTTTATGTTTTGAGCATGATTCTTTCAAATTGATGCTTTGAGCATGCTTATAATATGTTAACTTAGAGTTGTGCATGATTACATTTGAAATAAATTGATTGAATCAAAAATTAAAAAATTTATTAGCTTGGCCGAAATATACACTGTCTTGGACTGCAGTTTTTTGATTTTTGTAGCATGAAATGATGTGTTTAAATGCATGTTTAAATGTTGATTGTTGGTTTGATTGGATTAGAATCAAAGTCAATAAAGTTTATGTTAAAATCAAAGAGCATGTTGAGCATGAAATGATGAATTTAGGATTCAATTTGTGTTGAGCATGAAATGATGTGTTTTGGCTTCAATTTGTGTTGAGCATGAATTGATGGATTAAGCATGATTAATTAAGTTAATTGGTATTTTAGAAATATTGAGTTTAATTAATTAATCATGGCTAATACACTTTAATTAAAATAATTGTGATATTTGGAATATTATAATTATGTTAATAAGCCTTTAATTATGAATTGGGCTAAAAGTGCGTATTTGGGCTTAATGGGCTTGGTTTGACTAAGTTTGGTTTTGGACTTTTGGATTGGATCCAATTGGGCCCAAAACCAATTCCACAAAGTCCAAATACATCACTTGGCCCTTTAAAGAATTTAATTGGGCCTAATAGGCCTAAATTAATTTGTAGGCAATAGGGTGATTCCTATTGGACCTTGGCATTTTGGGTTTGATCCATTATGGCCAAAGCCCATGCCTTAAAAATTAATTAAAAGCCCATTGGACTTTAATTGAAATGATATTGGATGTTATTGGGCCTTTGAGACCCATTAAGATTGGATTTGGAATCCAAGTCTTTAAGGCTTATAAGTAAGTGTAAATATTTAATTTGGAATTAAATTTGGAATTAGTATTGAATACAAATAAAGTGGATTTAAAGTTGTAGTTCAATATAATTCAAGAATACTTACTTTGAGTATTTATTCTTAAACGAGTTTGACTCACGCAAATCAAATCGTTGTATGAACATTGTATGGTCATTAATTCAAAGATTGATTAATTGGATTAGATTGATTGAATAACATGATTTGTATGAATACATGAATGTATTGCATGAATAATGTATATCGGATGGATATTAGAAGGGCGAGGGCAATTTTGAAAATTGTAATAAATTTAGAATTTATTTAAATTGGACCTACGTGTCCAGCCTTTTATCTCCTTTCTCATTGTATTTCTCTTCTCACCTATTCCCCTCAATGTAAATGAGGTTTCTTTATTGTATTATGTAATTGGGTAGAAGTTAGAATAGTTCTAGCCGGGGAGAGAAATGGAGTGATTTGTTCTAGGAACAATTTGTGACATATCCATCCGCATATCATTATTAATTTATTTATACTCGCTTTATTATGTGTTTAGAATGCATGTTTAAGGGTGTATGATGATGAGACCTTAACAAAGATAATAAATTGGTTGCCAATTTGCACGCGAAAAACCCTCAAAACATATTAAGCGTTTTTTCCTTCCGTTGAGTGATTAATACTCAAGATCCAAAGTTGGCATTGGTTTGTTGGCCAAAGTCAAGACCTTTGTCAATTGCGGATGTGTTTGAATTATGAGAGTTTTGTTCCATATCGGTGTCTTGTCCAAGTCGTGATTTGTTGGCCAAAGTCAAGATCACTTCTTGTCCATCGACATTGATTACGAAGCTTTCCATGTCAATGGGTTCCGCTTAACTGGGATCATTAAGTTTGTTGTGCCAAAGCCAAGGCTTAGTTGATTCAGAGGAAAAAGGTTAGGTAATATATTTGATATATTGGCATATATAAGATATATGTTTCGGACTTGGATGTCCACCTACTGGATCTAGGAATTGGATGAGATCCAATTGATCTTAGAGATCTACCTAGTTAAGCATCATACAATTTGTTGGCCAAAGTCAAGATTGTGTGTTATTTAACGGGATCCTAGCCCACTAGGAAACTAGGTTTCCCGAGTACTCCACAGAGGGTTAGAGGCTCGCCGAAAAATAGTGGGAGGCAAGAATTAAATTTGCAATATTCGTTTAGATACTTGCCATACGCGCTCAATCAAATATCATTCGTCAAATAAATTAAATGTTAGTTGGACTAATATTTAATAGTTGTTTTAATTTAAACCGTTAGACTGTATTCAAACTACTTCATTTATAGTTGATTATATAATTGGATTATAGTAATCAATTATATTTGAATTTTACCCTTCAATTATAGTTGATTATATAATTGGATTATAGTAATCAATATATTTGGATTTTACCAATCATTTATAATGATTATATAATTGGATTATAGTAATCAATATATATTTGATTTTAACCAATAAAATTGTAATAAGTTATATAGTTAGACTATAGTAATCATTACATTAGATTGTACCTGAAATCATTGATTAAATAGTTGGACTATTAGAATCAAGATTAAATTGAAAGATTAGTGTTTAAAACATTATCCTAGGGAAAATGTGTTTAGACGACTTTAATTTTCAAATTGGGAATAAATTTCAGGATAGTCCTGAAACTAAGAAGTTACTTTATTTGATTAAATAACATCTTAGGCCTAAGCCCGAAGTTAAGAAATAGTAGAGCATGATCTTTGGAAGATTCATGTGATGATAACTTTAATGCTTAATCCATTATGCTTGCCATAATGACTCCTTAATTTCTTAATCAGAAGTAAGGATTAGATCCTTAAAGTATGATAATGAAATTGAAGGATCTTCATAGATCTATTCTTAGATCTTAGAAGTATTGAATTGCAATAAACAACTCTTGGAGAGTTAATGACTATTCTCAAGGAGACAAAGTCAAAGTTTGCAATAAGGCAAGAAGCGCAAGGCACACCCTACTTCGATATTCTAGAAGGCCAAGGCTTGGCCAAAGACTTCTGGAATATGAAAAGGGCAAAGGCAAAATCATTATAATCTTTTAGGAAGATAAATGACATATCCCAAGATGTCTGCCTAACTTGTGGCAAACGGGGTCATTGAAGCATGACTGCCGTATGGACAAAGCAGACATGAAGGAATAGAAGACATGCAAGGTTCTGACTTCAATATGTTTGTCATAAATATGTTCACTACTAGTATTAAAATTGGATTTTAATACTTAGTGTGATACATAAATATGCATTGATGTGCAGAATCTGCTATGAGCAGGATACTGACTTCAATTGAGATTAATCTGCGAATCGGAAACGGGACGAAAGTCGCTGTTTCAACCATAGATACCTAAGTTTAGGAACTACCATTTGGGTTGTACTTAAATTAGGAAACTGTTATAATGTAACTAGTTTGACTAGAAACATTATCTCTATATCGAGTATAACTCGTTGCGAGTATACCTTTATTCTAGAACACTAAAGTGTTTTATTTTATAAAGATGATATTGAGATAAACACATTAGATGTGAATAACAATATTTTATTTTGAATATAAATAAATCTCAAACATATAATATGACAAACAAATAGCTCAAACTGATTTGATCAGATGAGAATTATTTGTGGCAGTGTTGTCTGGGACACAATTAAACAAGACTCGTATATCCACACTTTTGAAGAGTGGATACTAGGACGGATTTGATTCCACTCAAATAAAGTCTACGAATCTAGTTTATTAGGTAAAGTACCTAAATACTTTTTCTTAGTAAAGTGCAAGAACCACCGATCTGTTAGCCTTATTCATAGTGAAGCAAGTGGGCCCATGTCTAGCTAGGCTAGAGGTGGATATGAATGTTTCGTGACCTTACGGATGTGGCATCGCGTTATTGTTATGTGTTTCTTTTGAAACACAAATCAGAAACTTAGAGTTTCGACACGAAATAGACGAACAGATCGGCTAAAGTATTAAAACATCACGGTTTGACCATGATGAAAATACTTAAGCAGTAAGTTTCTCATATACTTGAAAGAGTATAGTATTCTTTCAATGAGGACTCCTCCCAGAACACGTCAGTTTGACGGTGTGTCCGAACGGAGAAACCGAATTTTGTTGGACATGATAAGGTTAATCATGAGTCGCTCTGAGCTACCATTTTCCTTTAAAGGGATAAGCATTTAACAATGTAATACTTATTTTGAATAAGGTTCCATGAAAATCTGTTTGACAGATCTCATATTATATATGAAACAGGAAAGAAACTGGGTTTCTCACTCCTGAAGATTTGGGATGCTGGGCATATGTTTGGATGATACCAAACAAGAACCCAAATTGGACAAGTGCCAATTGTAGGTTATCCTAGGGAAACCAAAGTATAGTACTTATACATCTCACAAGAGAACAATTTTAATTGTTGCTCACCATGTGGTTTTCCTAAGAGGAATACCGATATGCAGTGGTAAGTGGGAGGATAGTAAAACTCGATGAAAATCGGAGTAATACTATTAAAAACACCAAGTCCTTAATGGAACACAAAGAGTTCATCAATGATGAAACTATACCAGTAATCTTCTAATACACAAGAACCACGTAGATCGGAGAGAGTCAGAAAACAACCTGGGTATGGGTTTCTGATCTCACCTCATAAAGATGTCAATCTTATTGGGGAATACGAACTGACTACGTATGAGGAAGTGATACAAGGTATCAACTCCCTATCATGGAAAAGTGCCATGAGTCCGAAATGGATTCCATGTATATCAACTATGTTTGGACACTAGTTGTTGTACCGCAAGGCATTGTGCCTATTGGTACTATATAAGTCTTCAAGGAAGACATACATGGATGGCAGCATACCAACGTACTGAGCTAGGCTTTTAGCGGAAAAGTATCATTATCAACATTATGTTGATTACAATGAAATCTTTTACATGTTGCCACGTTAAATCCATTTGGATAATGCTTGCTGATGCTGCATGTTTCATTTATGAGATATGGCAGCTGAACTAAAAAAATCGCTTTCCTGAAAAGGAAACCTTTTGGAGGATGTTTACAACATCCTGGCGGCTTTGTCGTACCAAAACTAGCAAACAAGGTTTGCAGGTTATTCGATCCATAGATGGATTAAAATAAGCATTACGTTCTTGGAACTAACGTTTTGATGTAATCATAATGGTGTATGACTTAATTCAAAACGAAATGATTCTTGTGTATATAAGGAGGTTAGTGGGAGCACACTGACAATGATGTCCTAATTAATGATGATATGTCATTTCTTGGAAATTATATTCCCATATTACGATCGGTGATGAAGTGAAAGTGGCTTTCATTAAAATTCTCTGTAGAATTCTTGGGAGTAACAACCTTTATTCTAGGAATAAAGATCTATGAGTTAGATCTAGAGGTTATTGACACTCTGCGAGAACTCGTACATTGAAAAATGTACGCAACCTGGTGTCTCATATGCTTTGAGCATATGGATTCACAAATAGGTGAATCCAAGTGATAGTCACTGGATTGATAATAAGACATCTGTTAGTATCTTAGAGAACTAAGGATGATGTCTTAATCTATGGAGAAGGAGAACTTGAAGTGACTGGGATCACGCGGCAAGTTTCCTAATCGATAAAAATGACTTTAAGTCGCTAAACGGTACTATACAGTTTGAATTACGGTACAGTAAGCTGGAAATCTTCCAAGCAAGATGCTGTTACCGAATATACAACAAATGCAGGTTATTGCTGCTGCTGAGGTAACAATAGAAGCCATTTGGGTCGACGATAAATCTAATTAGATTAGATATAGTTCTATTAGCAGCTGAGCTAGGCGTCAGCACAAGCTAAAGAATTAATGGTCTCATCAACGATCCAGATATATACTTCGACTATTCATCTGATTCGTTCGGATCATACATCGTGGCGATGTGATGATCGAATGAATTGCATCAGACGATAATCATACAAATCCGCTGACGAAAGCCTTTCCTCAGCAGTTTGAGCGAACCGTACATAGTTCGGGTGTAAGACACTCGAGTGACTGGCTATAGGCCAAGTGGGAGATTGTTGGACAGTTATGACCCATAGCATCACTATTTGTACAGATCATGGTGTTGTTGTACAAATTAACTATGTAACAAGGAGATTGCGCTCTTATCATTTGTGATTAGATAACATAGATGTATAAATGATAGGAGGTCCCTATGATTAGTTCCTGGATTGAGATGATATGAGACAATATCAGTCCTCGAAGGATTAATCATTAAATATCCCTAGTCGTAGTATTATCGAGACTGGACATCGATAATGCGGAATAGACTAGTATTGCACTTGTGCGCGTTGTGGGAGCACAACGACATAGTTCTCATATATTTAAGTATTGGATACTTATGCAAGTGTGATAAGAGGTTGTGTTTACCGATGGTGCGGAAACAGCTTCGCTCTGGATAGACCCCTCAGAATTCCATTGGTAGTATGACTATGTGTCTATAGAAGTCCGATATCAGGGTAGGTGTATTTGGTCTTAACCTGAGACTTGCATCGCTAATACTTGCGACAATCGGTATGCTTTAGTTTTGGTCGTCCAGGGCTTTAACCGGTTATGTGTACGCCTCTGCTGGGTATATCGAGAATCGTAGTGTATTGGGTGTGATGTCAAGACGGAAGTATCACTCCAGTCATAGTGGAGATGATGTCACGTAGGATACGGTACTAGTGCTCTTAAGTACTGCAGTCATCGGGATATTATGACTAGGTCATGTATGTCCGATTTTAGAGACTAGTTACCAGACATCCGACATGTGCTTCGTACGAGGCAGACACATTCCAGCCCCAGGCCTAGCACGTGACATCCGATACTGGATCGCAATACGGAATACTACGTATACTACTACGCTTGACATAGATTATATATTCCAGTAAGAATATTTCTGGAGAATTGGGTAGACACGGTGCTTTGCTAGAAGCCAACCATGTCTTGTAAATCGGTAAGCACGTGGTACGAGGTACGCACGTATTCGGATAATCCGATGACCGTATTTACTGCCAACATATCCAAGGATCTCTTGTGTCGCTTCCCAAAGATTCACCGATGACAGTTGATTTAAATTAGAATTAATCTGGGATTAATTAAGAGAGAGAATTAATCTGGGATTAATTAAGAGAAAGAAAATTAATCTGGGATTAATTGAGGTATTATTTAATCTGAGATTAAATGTGTTCGGAAGAGAGAGAACACGATTAATTTGGAATTAATCGGTAAAATAAATTTAATGGTTAAATTTGATTTTTCTATTTAATTTATTCATATGGGCTAAAATTAATATATTGGATATATTAATATGAATTGGATTTCGTTACGAAATTAAAGTTGGACTTTAATACGAACGAACGAATTAATTTAGAAATAATTTGTAAACGACGTTCGTAATATATTTGCGAGGCATCGCTATTTAACTAAATTAGATTTAATTATTTAGCGACGAGAATTCGTTTAATCGGATTAAACGGAACCGAGCCGCGGCAAATATTCGTAGAGACATTTTGAGTTTTGAATTCAAAATGGTGGGGCCCACTTCACACATGTCACACATGTGAAGTGGTGGTTGGAAAGTGGTTGGCATTTATGCCAAAACCACTTACTTTCCAACCACTTGGTTTTAAGTGAAACCAAATTACCCCAACTACATGGTTTTGGGTAAAAGGGTAAAACCCTTTAACAAAACCAAAAAGCCTTCTCTCTCTCTTCACACTACACACTTGTAACACATTTTGGAAAATGAAAACCCTAGAAGCCTCCATTTGGATGTGAGCTTCTTCCTCCCTTCTCTTTGATTTTGTGGCAAAATCAACAAAGCTTGCACTTGGAGAAATCAACTAAGGTGATAGGGAAACTACTTCAAGAGTTGGAATCATCACTTAAAGCTTGGATCTTGGAGATCTCTTCTCAAAATTTTAAAGCTCAAATCCATTCATTGTAAGTATATTCCGCAACTTATTTTGAATTTATGAACACCTTTACATGCTTATTAGATCCTTGGCATGTTCTAGGAACACTAACAATCGGGTCTAACAAAATTTCAAAAAACCCGACCCGTGAACACCCCTAAGCAGAGTTCTGGGACGAAAGAGATCACATTGTTCTTTTTTTATTAGACTAATGATATACTTACTCACATTCTTACTCACAGTTATCCCAACTCTTTCACTGTAGCTACAGTAATTCACTGTAGTTACAGTGAGAGAGTTGGGATAAATGTGAGTAAATTTATCATTTTTATTTATATTAATGGGTGTTATTAGGATTTGTTTGGGACTGCTGTTTAAAGAAAGTCATCTTATTTTGTTTTATTAGATAAAACTGTATATGTGTCGATGTGCGTGTATATATGGAAATTATCGCTTGGCCATCATGGATTTGTAATAATGTCAATTCACCTCATAACTTTTTAATTTTGTATCAATGAGCCATTATAATATAGTGATTTAACAAAAATATCATTCTGACATCATCAATCATTTAACACCGTTAACGGAAAAGTTGCTCATTTATATAAAATACAAATCAGAGATGATGTAGTGTCATTGTCAGAAATATGTGGTGGCTACATGTATTTCCCCAAAACTGAAGTGGTTTAGACATAATTTCATATATATATATATATATATATTCACTATTAAAAATAAAAGGAATATTTACAATTGATAGATGTCTGGTTGAGTGCTCCTACTAGAGATAGCAATACATTGAGATGAGTAAGGATTGAAGAATTCCATTTCCGTTTCCGTCTTCGTCTTGATTATTAGGAATAAAAAATTATTATGAATGTAATATCGATTTTTGTATTGAGACGAAAAATCATCTTAAATCTCAAATTAAATAGTTTTAGATTCTGAATTTCTAACAAAATTCCAAAAAAAGTTTAGACAAAAATCAAAATTCTAGATAATTTTATGACTTGATTTTTTATTTATAATGATTTTTTTAGATCAAGATTCGAGATTTAATCGTTTTAACAATCTCCAATGCTTCAATACATCTAAGATTTTTGTTAGGAAGTCAATAATGAAAAACTTTCAAGACCATCTAACATGTTTTCAGTTAAACATGGTATCTTTAAATTTTCTGACGAAATCATCTATATTAAGTATTAGTGGATGAATGTGTGCTAAATATAAAGGACAATAATATTGATTTTTAAACACTTTTAACTATAATGTAAGTGTTTATTTATTTTTGTATTGTGATTTATTTCAAAATTAAAGTACCAACGGTTACAAGCATTTTCTAAATGATCAATGGCATTTTTCAGCTTCATATTTGCTTGGTGGTTCTGTAAAGACCTACCATGATTTGAAATTAATTGAAGGCTAATGATTGAGAAATTCCTCTTTTATTCGTAGTTTTCAATATCTAGTTTTGGTATAGCTAATAGTAATGGTCAAATAACGAACTTAAAAACATCTCTAATTACATATATCTAATATCATAGGGAGATTCTCTCAACTCAGATGTTCATTAATTAAGATGGTTAATTTGCTTGCCCTTATTTAATTGAGAAAATAGCAAAATTATGTAAATTTTAGGTACACTTTTCTCAGTTAGCCATTATTAGGTTTTTTTATTCATTCTAATCGTAAAACGTTGCTAGAGGCAGGATGTTACCGGCAAGAAACATGATTGACTCGTCTTCATAAACCTCTAAATTTACGAAAATCCGGCATGATGTATCCTAAAATCGAACAACCTGGATCTCAGTCCAACATCAAAATGAACCTGAAACAAACATCATATATCAAAATGGACCTCAGGTCCACACCAACACATCAGAATCATCACCTAAGGGCTCTGTGCTCATATGATCTATCAACACTCAAGGGCTCTGTGCCCAAAATAACATAAGCAATTAAATCATTACTTAATACAAACGGCGTGCTCAGCACCACAAACAAAACAAGAAATCAAATATTCTAAACTTCTAAAACTTCTTCCAGGACACTTGCAATGGTGACTGCCGTTTGGGTGATCTGAGTCTCAAATAGGACTTCCAAAATTGTCGTGGTTGACCAATCTAGAAGCCAACCTGCAAACTAGCAAACTGGTTTGGTGTGAGTTTTAAAAACTCAGTAAGTAACCATACTAGCACTACGAACAAAACGTAAAATTCAATTACATTAGAAGAGTTTTTTTTCGTCATAATTATCAAGTTATTACGAGTCTTAGAATTATCAACTCTCTATTATCCTTTATACTTTACCCATATCAAATGACACGAAACATGAATTCGAAATCACAAGGTACGTCACATAACATCGAAATCATTTCTTTTTTGAACATGAAGTCATATATTAATATGTATCACAGTTAAATATCTTTGAAATATCATCAAATCGGTAAATCTAACAAATTTTCTTATGTTCAGTTATAAACTATCTTTAATACTAAAACTTATTTCTTCAATATCAAAACAATCTTTCTTAACCTTCTTTAATCCACGATAACCTTACAATAGCTTAATAATTGGGTTTCATATACATTCACACATACCGTAGCACACTTCTTTTATATACATGAAAAATGTGTACATATCAATACAACTTAGCAAACGCGCTTTATAACCTCTGATATTCACATCAGTTTCAAATCATCCATTCATCTCACATAAGCATACATAATCCATATATATCACGAGTTCTATCATACACATACACACATTCAGACATATGTACAGTCATCACACGACCAACTAAGAAGAACACATAACAATCGATACATCAAAGATCACATCATTTACAATACATACATATGACTGGCTTACACACACAATGCTCGTACGGGACTCATTACCTATTTTTGAATATGTATGAGATGAATTCCGTCCGAACGAATTCCTAACCAGCTCGACTACTACATCGCAAATCATCCAATCAAACATACAAACAAGTGCACACACTGTTGGGTTCTCTAAGAACAACCTAGGATCAATTAAGCATAAAATCATGTGAATACAACAAAGTAAGTTGTGGAAAAAATACTCACTTTGATCGGCTAATGGATGTAGAGAATACAAAAATCCAACCTTTGTGTAGTTTCTCCAAGCTCCTCTATTTGATGTATGTTGATTCTTGAATTCCAAACTCATGGGAAATGTTTCCCTATCACCTTTGAATGACCCATTTAGTGTGCTAGCACTTGAGATTTTGAAGCAAAAAATCAAGAATGTGAAGCCAAGCTTCACGCCATTTTGGAGAAAAATGGAGGCCAATTTTCGGCCAATGAGAGAGTTGGAGAGGCAGAGTTATTTTGTTTTTCAATTTGTGTGTGTGTTATGATTTTCCAAAAATCAACAAAGTTTGTTGAGAGCAAAATTGCATTTAATGCTCTCAACCACCTCCATCACCAAAAGGTGACTTGACACACATCACAAAAAGTTGATGTAACTTCCATCACTAAAAGTGACTAATGATGTGACTTGATGTGGGCCCCACTTGATTCAAAATCGGAGTGGGCCCGCAAACACATCCCGGGCTCGTTGTGACTTAATTAAATCAAATTTAATTAAATAATTATGCCTAGCAAAATTACTATTAAAGTCGCTCGCGAATTAATTCTAAACTAATTCGTTTGCCCGAATTAAAATCTAATTTTAATTCCGTCATGAAATCTAATTTCATTTAATATATCGAATATATTATTTTAATCGATTAATTCCAAATTAATCGTTCTCTCTTTTTAAATTGAATTTTATCCCATATAAAATTCTCCGTAATTAATCCTAGATTAATTTTCTCTCTCTTCCAATTAATCTCGGATTAATTATGTTCGAGTCATACGTCATCGGTGAATCTTCGGTTAGTGACCCATGAGATCCCTGGAAATGGTGACAGTAAATCCGGTCATCAGAGTATCCGAATACGTGCGTACCTAGTACCACGTTCTTACCGATTTACAAGACAAGGTTGGCTTCTAGCAAAGCACCGTGCCTACCCAATTCTTCAGAAATATTCTTTAAGGAATATGTAATCTATGTCAGGCGTAGTATACGTAGTATTACGTATAGCGATCCGGTATCGGATGTCACATGTTAGGCTTGGGGCTGGAATTGTGTCTACCCCGTACGAAGCATATATCGGATCTCTGGTAACTAGTCTCTATAATCAGATAATCATGACCTAGTCATATTATCCCGATGACTGCAGTACTAAAGAGTACTAGTTCCGTATCCTACGTGATCATCATCTCCATATGACTGAAGTGATACTTCCATCTTGACATCACACCCAATACACTACGATTCTCAATATACCCAGAAGAGGCGTACACAGAACCTGTTAAAGCCCCGGACGACCAAAACCAAAGTATACTGATTGTCGCAAGTATTAGCGATGCAAGTCTCAGGTTAAGACCAAATACACCTACCCTGATTCAGATTCCCATAGACACATAGTCATACTACCAATGGAATTCTGAGGGGTCTATCTAGAGCGAAACTGTTCACGTACAATCGGTAAACACAACCTCCTATCACACTTGCATAAGTATCCAATACTTAAATATATGAGAACTACGCTGTTACGCTTCCATAACACGCACAAGTGTAATACTAGTCTATTCCGCATTATCGATGTCCAGTCTCGATAATACTATGACTAGGGATGTTTAATGATTAAACCTTAGTGGATTAATACTGTCTCATGTCTTATTAATCCAGAACTAATCATATGGACTTTTATCATTTATATATCCCGGTAATCTAATTACAAATGATAAAAGAGCAATTTCCTTTGTCACATAGTTAATTTGTACAACAACACCATGTTCTGTACAAATAGTGATGCTATGGGTCATAATTGTCCAACAATCTCCCACTTGGCCTATAGCCAATCACTCAAGTGGCCTACACCTGAACTATGTACGGTCGCTTAAACTTCTGCTGAGAAAAAGCTTTCGTCAGCGGATTTGAAATGTTATCATATAATGCATTTTATTCGATCATCATATCTCCACGATGTATGATATGACGAATCATATGAAATAGTCGAAGTACATACTTGATCATTGATGAAACCGTGATTCTTTAGCCTGTGCTGTAGCCTAGCTCAGCTGCTAACATAACTATACATAATCTAATTAGGATTTTACAGATCCAAAATTGCTTCTATTGTTGCCTCAGCTGCAGCAATATTCCGCTTTTGTTGTTTATTCGGCAACAATATCTTGCTTGGAATATTTCTAGCTCATTGTTCCGTTATTCAAACTATATAGTACCTTTTTTACGACTTATAGACATTTTTTTCAGTTTGGAAACTTGCAGTGGTGAACCCTGTCACTTCAAGTTCTCCTTCTCCATAGCTTAAGAAAGCATCCTTAGTTCATCTAAGATACTTAAGGATGTTCTTAACATCAATCCAGTGACTATCACTTGGATTGGCCTGATTGTGACTCCATATGCTCAAATCATATAAGACACCAGGTCACGTACATATATTTCAATGTATGAGTTCTCGGAGAGTGCCAACAACTTTTAGATCTATCCCAGTATATCCTTATTCCTAGAATAAAGGTTGCCTCTCCCAAGTATTCTATGGAGAATTTTCATGAAAGCCAAGCTTTCACCGATTGTATTATGGGAATGTCATTTCCAAGAAATGATATATCATCATTATATAGGACAATCATTGTCAGTGCACTCCCACTAACCTTCTTATATACACAAGAATTATATTCGTTTTGAATTAAATCATATACCATTATGATCTTATCAAAACGTTAGTTCCAAGAACGTAATGCTTGCTTCAATCCATAAATGGATCGATTTAATTTGCAAACCTTGTTTGCATGTTTTGGTATGACAAAACCGTTAGGATATTGTAAACATCCTCGAAAAGGTTTCCGTTTAAGGAAAGTGATTTTGACGTCCCTATACCATATTTCATAAATGAAATATGTAGCATTAGTAAGCATTATCCGAATGGATTTAATCATGGCAACAGGTGAAAAAGTTTCATCTTAGTCGACACTATATCGTTGACGATACCCTTTCTGTACATGTCTAGCTGTGTACATTTGTATGTTGCCATCCATGTAAGTCTTCCTTGAAGACTCATATAGTACCAATAGGCACAATGCCTTTCGGTACATCAACCAGTGTCTAAACTTGGTTGGTATACATGGAATCCATTTCAGACATCATGGCACTTTTCTATAAAAGGAGTCGATACCTTGTATCACTTCCTCATACGTAGTCGGTTCAACTTCCTCAATAAGATTGATATCTACATGAGGTGAGATCAAAAACCATACCTTCCAGGATGTTTTCTGACTCTCTCCAACTTACGCGGTTCTTGTGTATTCGAAGATTATGGTACAGTTTCATCCCTGATGGACTGTTTGTGTTCCATTAAGGAATCAGTGCCTATAACAGTATTACTCCGATTTTCATCGAGTTTTACTTTCCTCCCACTTACCACTGCATATAGGTGTTCCTCTTAGGAAAACCACATGGAGAGCAACAATTATATTGTTCTCTTGTGAGTTGTATAAGTACTATACTTTGGTTTCCCTAGGACAACCTACAAATAGGCACTTATCTGATTTTGGGTTCTAGTTTGGTATCATCCAAACATATGCCCGGCATTCCCAAATCTTCAGGAATGAGAAAACCCGGTTTCTTTCATGTTAATATCTAATATGAAGTTTGTCTAACAGATTTTTATGGAACCTTATTCAAAATAAGTATTGCACTGTTTAATGCGTATCCCTAGAAGGAAAATGGTAGCTCAGAGCGACTCATCATTAACCTTACCATGTCCAACAAAGTTCGGTTTCTCTGTTCGGACACACCATCAAATTGAGGTGTTCCGGGAGGAGTCCATTATGAAAGAATACTATACTCTTTCAAATAGTCGAGAAACTTATATGTTTAAGTATTTCCATCACGGTCCAATCGTGATGTTTTAATACTCTTGCCGATCTATTTTTATACTTCGTGTCGAAACTCTTTGAATTTATCAAAAGTTTCCGATTTATGTTTCACAAAAAACACATAACCATAACGCGATGCCACATCCATAAAGGTTATAAAATATTCATATCCACCTCTAGCCTAGCTAGATATGGGCCCACTTACGTCACTATGAACAAGGGCTAACAGATCGGTGGCACTTGCACTTTTACAAGTAAAAGGTGTCTTAGGCACTTTGCCTAATAAGCTAGATTCGTAGATATTATTTGAATTAAAATCAAATCTGTCCTAGTACCCACTCTTCAAAAGTGTGGATATACGAGTCTTGTTAATGTGTCCCAGACAACAATGCCACAAATAAGTCTCATCTGATTAATTCAGTTTGAGATATTTGTTTGTCATGCTATATGTATGAGATTAATTTATATTCTAAATATAAATACTGTTATTCACATCTAATGTGTTTATCTCGATATCATCTTTATAAACAAAACACTTTGTGTTTTAGAATATAAAGGTATACCCGCAACGAGTTATACTAGATATAGAGATAATATTTCTAGTCAAACTAGGTACATTATAACAGTTTCATAATTTAAGTACATGCCCCAATGACAATTCTAAAACTTAGGTTTCTATGGTTAAAATAACGACTCACGTCCCGTTTTCGACTTGTAGGTAGATCTCAACTGAAGTCAGTCTCCTGCTAATCAGCATATTCTGCACATCATTATATATTTATGTACCACATCTAGTATCAAAAATCCATTTTGAAACTAATAGTGAATTTGTTTATGACAAATATATTTGAAGCCGGAACCTTGCCCCGCCTTCAATTCCTTCATATCTGCCTTGTCCATACGGCAGTCACGCTTCAAGTGACTCCGTTTGCCACAATTTAGGCAGACATCTTGGGATATGTCCTTTGTCTTCCTAGAAGATTGTGCCGATTTTGCCTTTGCCCCTTTTTAGAAGCTCTGGCTCTGCCTCCTTGAGCATAGCCATCAACTCTCCAAGAGTTTACTCTTGGTTCATAATGAACCTGCCTAGCTTTCGGGTAGAGACTATAAGATCAAATCTTTGGTAGTCTCGGCCACGTAGGTAATGCCCAGCAAACCTAGCTGATCGATGTCAGCAATCATCTGCGACACCTAGTGCTCGACAGATGTACCATCTGACATACGCGAGAGAAAGAGCTTCCTTTTGCAATTTGTACTTCTAAGATCTAAGAATAGATCTATGAAGATCCTTTAATTTCAACATCATGGTATAATGATCTAATCCTTAGTTTTGACGACAAAATTAAAGTGTCATTGCATCAAGCATAAAGGGTTGAACACTAAAGTTATCATCACCACGAGTCTTCCAAAACTCATGCTCCACTGTTTGCTCAACTCATGGCTCAGGGCCGAGATGTTTCTATATCAAATAGAATAATTTCTCAGTTCCCAGGACTATCCTGAGGTTTTATTCCCAATCTGAAAATTGGAGCCGTTTAAATACATTTTCTCCCAGGATTATAAATTAAACGCTAATCTTTCAGTTATCTTGATTCCAATAGTACAACTATCCAATCAACGATTTCGGGTATAATCAAATATAATGATTACTATAGTCTAACTATATAATCAACTACTATTTGATTGGTTAAATTCAAATATATTGATTACTATAATCCAATTATAGAATCAACTATAAATGAAGTAGTTTGAATGAAATGAGCGCGTATTGGCAAGTATCTAAAGGAAATTACAAATTTAATACTTGCCTCCCATTATTTTTCGGCGAGCCTCTAACCCTCTGTTGAGTACTCGTGAAACCTAGTTTTCGAGTGGGCTAGGATCCCGTTAAATAGCACACAACCTTGACTTTGGCCAACAAGTTGTATGAAACTTAACTAGGTAGATCTCTAGGATCAATTGGATCTCATCCAATTCCTAGATCCAGTAGGTGGACTTCCAAGTCGGAAACATATATCCAATATATGCCAATATATCCAATATATTGCCTAACCTTTTTCCTCTGAATCAACTAAGCCTTGGCTTTGGCACAACAAGCTTAATGATTCCAGTTAAGCATGACCCATTGACTTTGGAAAGCTTCGTAATCGATGTCGATGGACAAGAAGTGATATTGACTTGGCCAACAAATCACAACTTGGACAAGACATGCGATATGAAACAAAGCCTTTATGATTCAAACACATCCGCGATGGACAAAGGTCTTGACTTTGGCCAACAAACCAGTGCCAATCTTGGATCTTGAGAGAGAATCACTCAATGGAAGGAAAACGCTTAATATTTGTTAAGGGTTTTTCTCGCAATTGGCAACCAATTAATTATCTTTGATTAGGTCTCATCATACACCCTTAAGCATGCATTCTAAAAGCATAATAAGGCGCGATAAATAAATTAATAATGATATGCGGATGGATATCTCACAAATTGTTCCTAGAACAAATCACTCAATTTCCTCTCCCCGGCTAGCACTATTCTTACTTCTACCCAATTACATAACACTTCTAAAGAAACCTCATTTACATTGAGGGGAATAGGTGAGAAGAGAATTACAAAGCGTCAAGAGGTAATAGGCTGGACACGCAGGTCCAATTTAATAAATTCTAAATTTATTACAACAATTTCCAAAATTGCCCTCACCCATCTAATATCCATCCGATATACATTATTCATATAACACATCTATGTATTCACACAAAGCATGTTATCAATCAATCTAATCCAATTAATTAATCTTTAATTAATGACCATCCAATGTTCAAACAACGATTTGATTTGCGCGAGTCCAACTCGTTTAAGAATAAGTACTCAAAGTACGAATTCTTTAATTATATCGAACTACAATATTAAATCCAATTTAATTTGTATTCAATACTAATTCTTTATTTAATTCCAAATTAAATAATTACACTTTTGATGTGCCTTTATGACTTAGATTCCAAATCTAATCTTAATGGGTCTCAAAGCCCAATTAACATCCAATGTCAATTTAATTAAAGTGCAATGGGCTTTTAATTAATTCATAAGGCATGGACTTTGGCAACCAAAGCCCAATAAGGAATCACCCTTTGCCACAAAATTATATTTGGCCCATTAGGCCCAATTAATTATTTAAAGGCCCATTTATCATATTTGGACTTTATGGAAATAGTTTTAGGCCCAATTGGATCCAACCAATTATCCTAAACCAAACTTGGTCCAACCAAGCCCATTAAGCCCAAATACAACATTTTTAGCCCAATTCCAAATTAAGCATAATTAATTTAATCACAATATTCCAAATATCACAATTATTTAATTAAAGTGTATTAACCATAATTAATTAGTTAAATTAATATTTCCAAAACACAAATTACACTAATTAATCATGCTTTAATTAATCAACTTATGTCCAACACAAATTGAAGTAAAATCAATCCCAACATGCTTATTAAGCTCTAGACAATCAAAGTATTTTTATATCCGATTTTGATTTCAATCCAATAAAATCACAAATAAATATATCCATGCATTCTAAACACATCCAATGGCTTAAAATCAAAAATCACCAAGAGCTTAGGGCACTTAATGTATTCGGCCAAGCCTCTAAATTTGGGGAAAATTAATCCAAATAATTTTTTTTTATCAAATTGATCATGCATAACTCTAAGTTAACATTATGTAAGCATACTCAAACAAACAATTTGATCAAATCATGCTCAAATCAAAAATACCCAAATTCAAGATTAAGAACCCTAAAATATTTCATGCTTAATTTAGGCTCTGATACCATTGTTGGGTTCTCTAAGAAAAACCTAGGATCAATTAAGCATAAAATCATGTGAATACAACAAAGTAAGTTGCGGAAAAAATACTCACTTTGATTGGCTAATGGATGTAGAGAATACAAAAATCCAACCTTTGTGTAGTTGCTCCAAACTCCTCTCTTTGATGTATGTTGAGCTTCCAAGCTTGATTCTTGAATTCCAAACTCATGGGAAATGTTTCCCTATCACCTTTGAATGACCCCTTTAGTGTGCTAGCACTTGAGATTTTGAAGCAAAAAATCAAGAATGCGAAGCCAAGCTTCACGCCATTTTGGAGAAAAATGGAGGCCAATTTTCGGCCAAGGAGAGTGTTGGAGTGGGAGAGTTATTTTTTTTTTAAATGTGTGTGTGTTATGATTTTCCAAAAATCAACAAAGTGTGTAGAGAGCAAAATTGCATTTAATGCTCTCAACCACCTCCATCACCAAAAGGTGACTTGACACACATCACAAAAAATTGATGTAACTTCCATCACTAAAAGTGACTAATGATGTGACTTGATGTGGGCCCCACTTGATTCAAAATCGGAGTGGGCCCGCAAACACATCCCGGGCTCGGGTTCGTTAATTCCGAATTAACGAGTTTTTTGTTGCGACTTAATTAAATAAAATTTAATTAAATAATTATGCCTAGCAAAATTACTATTAAAGTCACTCGTGAATTAATTCTAAACTAATTCGTTTGCCCGAATTAAAATCTAATTTTAATTCCGTCATGAAATCTAATTTCATTTGATATATCGAATATATTATTTTAATCGATTAATTCCAAATTAATCGTTCTCTCTCTTTAAATTGAATTTTATCCCAGATAAAATTCTCCGTAATTAATCAAAGAATAATTTTCTCTCTCTTCCAATTAATCCCAGATTAATTATGTTCGAGTCATACATCATTGATACCTTGTTGGATTTAATTCACTTTCTTAGCTGTGGGTTCACTCGTTGGACCTCTGTTTTAAACACATCCTTGCCCCAAAAAACCCCCGCAAGCCACACAAACCGACGCCCAAATCCCCTTAGCTCACAACCAAGCCCATTAGAACACATCCAAAATAATAAATCCACACATTAAACACATGTTAAAATCCCATAAATCACATTTCTAATTAAATTAAATCACATGCTTAAACTAAATAAAATCAAATCAAATCCCATAAATCACCTTCCTAATTAAATTAAATCACATCCCTAAATAAAATAAAATAAAATAAAATCCCATAAATCCCTTTCCTAAACTAAAACAAATCATCTCCCTAAATTAAAGAGATCATTTCCTTATAACAAACTAAATAGATATTCCCCATAATTACATAATATTTCTTTCCTACCCGAATAAGGATAACCCCAACCCTCTCCTATAGAAAGACACACAAACCAAACCTTAAGGACCCTATAGAGCACACTCACGCCCCTCCTCTCACTCCCATTAACGGCACCACGTCTCTCTCCCCTCTATACAAAAAATATAAACCCTAAAGCTTCACGCCATCTATTCTTTCTCATCCATCTCACTCGCCACTCTCTAAACAAATAAACCCTAAGCACTCACGTATAAATACACACACACACCACCAACCCTCTAAACACACACACTCAGCCAACCTTCTAAACGCACACACTCAGCCAGCTCACACACGCACACACAGCACTCCACGCACACACTCAGCAAGCTCACACACGCACACACCAAACTTACGCGTAAGCCCTACAGCCCACTAATCACTGCCACACACCCACGCCATCAACAAAAGCAAACCACACTACCACAAAGACACCTTGCACTCCACTCATACAAAACACACACTTGCACTCAACAAAGTAATATGGATTGTTCCCATGTCTGTTGAAATTGTTGACATAATTCACCGTCTCTTCAGGTTGGTTTAGTTCTGGTGCTCCTCCATATGGTGAACTTGTGGATCCAGTGGTAAGAGTCTCCATGAATTTGCATATCTGATCTAGCTTGGCACTGACTGCTGTATTGGCTCCACTTTCATAAATTCCTGCAATTCTTTGGATCATTTCTGTTGGCCACAAGGAATTGTTGTTGGCCATTTCTTCAATTAAGTCCCAGGCTTGATCTTCTCATTTTTGCCATCAAAGCTCCTCCAGCAGCAGCATCGATTGTGGTTCTCATTATTCCAGAAAGTCCATTGTAGAAGGTCTGAACTTGTAGCCACTTTGCGATCTCATGATGAGGACATTTCCGGAGTAAATCTTTGAATCTTTCCCAAGCTTCGCAAAGGGATTCTGAATCTTGTTGCATGAAGGATGTGATGTCTTTCCTTAACTTTGCAGTTCTGGCTGGTGGAAAGTATTTTGCAAGGAATTTGGTGTCTAGAGTGTTCCAAGTTGTGATAGAACCTGCTGGTAGTGAATGTAGCCAAGCTTTAGCTTTGTCATTCAAGGAGTATGGAAAAACTCGCAGTCTCATTGCTTCTTCAGCTACTCGGTTGTAATTGAAAGTACCGCAAACTTCCAGGAAGTTGCTGATGTGGGAATTAGGATCTTCAGTTGCATTTCCCCCAAACTACACTGACTGCTGAATCATCTGAATGCATGTTTTGATGTCACCCGCATTTACTGGTAAGGGAGGAAGTATAATACAGGAAATGAGTCTGTCAACCACCGGAATGGTTCTGTCTCGAATGGGAATTGGTGGTGCAACGTTCAAAGGTTCAGGTTCCATGTTGACTAAAGCTTCTTGGCCTTCTCGCCTTTCCCTTCTCAACTGTCTGATGGTTCTTTCAATTTATGGGTCAAGCGATCGGAGTTCAAAGCTTCTAGTTCGTCTCATGTAGTTTCTGAGAACCTGAAACACAAGAAAACAAAAACAATAAAGTAAAAAGAAATTAGATACAAGTAAAGGTATCTAACCCCCTAAACTAATAGTAAAAGATAAATAAGTCCCCGGCAACGGCGCCAAAAACTTGACCGGCGTAAACACACACGTATAACGCAAGCGCACGTATCGTTCAAGTAGTATAAAAATATCGATCCCATGAGGACTTAATAACAAATCTATTAATTTTATGAGGTCAAATGATTACTAGTATCTAACAGGTTGTTTGATTGATTGAAATGGTGACGATTCTAAATTTAAAAACAAGTAAATAAATTTGTTCGAAAGTAGGTTTTAA
Organism: Zanthoxylum bungeanum; assembly: GCA_019454045.1. Lineage (NCBI taxonomy): Eukaryota > Viridiplantae > Streptophyta > Magnoliopsida > Sapindales > Rutaceae > Zanthoxylum > Zanthoxylum bungeanum. The sequence goes on along the minus strand of SKCR01018443.1, from coordinate 395,796 downwards.
GAAAATTTAATATTAAAAACTATCTAGGGTTGTGATTTCTTTTAATATCATTTTAAAGATGAAGTGGTTATCTTAAAGTTGGGTATTATATTGATTTATTAACCTGGAACACTAAATTATGTAAAAGCCTCTTCCGATGGTCAGACACAAATACCCAGTTTAACCCAATTGAACCATATGTCTATGTCAACCAAATTATTGTTGAATTTTTCTAAGGTCCCAAGATCAAATCAAGACATGAAATTATGTGTGAACACATCAACGGAGGTAGCGGAATACTCACATTGATCGGTTATGTCGATTTGGAGACGATTCAAGCCCAAAAACGCACTGCCTTTGTAAGCCCACTGCAGCAGCCCACTGCCTACAAAAACAGAAAATTGAGTGAAGAAATGGAGCTCCTAGCTTCGTTGGATGGATCCCGTCTCATGGTTCGAACCTCCCTACCACCTTCGCAAGACTTGTAAGTGTGCTAGCACTTGAATTTTCACCATGAAAATCCACTCTTGCTTCCTATTGTTCACGTTTTTGTGATGAAAAACAGTGAGCAGTTTGCCCCATTTGGGCGTGAGAGAAGAGAGCATTTTGAGAGAGAAAAATGTGTTGTGTTAAGTTAAAATGATTTACCAAAAATCAATTTATATTTATGCCATAATTTTCATTAAATTAATAAAAATTATGACACATAACATGCAATGGCTTAGAGTGTCAAACACTCAAACTCCATGCAATGATATTGAGTGCAATGTACACAATCTACATGCAAAGCATTAGAATGACATGTGTCATGTGGGCCCCACACGTTTCCAAATGAAAGTGGGCCCACGTGCACTCACGCGTTCGGGTTCGATATTTCCGAAATACCGAGCTTACGTCGCGACGTTAATTCAATCGAATTTAAATAAATAATTGCGCCTGGCGAAATTATTATTTACGTCGCTAACGAATTAATTCTAAATTAACTCGTTTGCCCGAATTAAAATCTGATTTTAATTCCGCGTCGAAATCTAATTTCGTCTAATATATCGAATATATTAATACATCGATTAATTCCGAATTAATCGTTCTCTCTCTTTAGACGACATTTTATCCCGGATAAAATATCTCTGTTATTAATCCTAGATTAATTTTCTCTCTCTTCTGTATAATCCCAGATTATTCAAGAGTGCGAGTTGTGCGTCATCGGTGGATTATCGGGAAGCGACCCATGAGATCCCCGGATAATCTGGCAGTAAATACGGTCGTCGGAGTATCCGAATCACGTACGTACCAAGTACTACGTTCTACCGATTTACAAGACAAGGTCGACTCCTAGCAAAGCACCAAGTCTACTAATTCTCCGGACATATCCATTAAGGAATATTTAAGATCTGTATCAAGCGTAGTATACTAATGTATTGTGCATATCGGCCCAGTATCGGATAATCACGTGCTAGGGCTGGGGCTGGATAAGTGTCTGCCCCGTCCGAAACACATATCGGATGTCTGGTAACTAGTCTCTATAATCGGATATTCATGACCTGGTCATAATATCACGATTGGATGCGCATCACTTTAAGAGCACTAATACCGTATCCTGCGTGACATCATCTCCATTATGACTGGAGTGACACTTCCGTCTTGACATCACATCCAATACACTACGATTCTCAATATACCCGGCATTGGCGTACACAGAACCGGTTACAGTCCTAGACGACCTCAACTAAAGTATATCGATTGTCGTAAGCATTAGCGATGTAAGTCTCAGGTTAAGACTATACACACCTACCTTGATTTCGGCCTCCCATAGACACATAGCCATAATACCAATGGGATTCCGAGGGGTCTATCCAGAGCGAAGCTGTTTCCCGTACCATCGGTGAAACACGACCTCCTATCGCACTTGCATAAGTATCCAACACTTATATATATGAGAACTATGTCGTTGTGCCCTCACAACGCACACAAGTGCAATACTAGCCTATTCCGCATTATCGATGTCCAGTCTCGATAATACTACGGCTAGGGATATTTAATGATTAATCCTTCGTGGACTGTTACTGTCTCATATCATCTCAATCCAGGAACTAATCATAGGGACCTCTCTTCATTTATATCTATGGTGATCTAATCACAAATGATGAGAGTGCAATTTCCTTATTACATAGTTAATTTGCTACAACAACACAATGATCTGTGCAAATAGTGACGCTATGGGTCATATTATCCAACAATCTCCCACTTGGCACATAGCCAGTCACTCGAGTGTCTAACACCCGAACTATGTACAATTCGCTCAAATTGCTGAGGAAAGGTTTTCGTCAGCGGATTTGCTTGATTATCGTCTGACGTGATTTATACGATCATCACATCGCCACGATGTATGATCCGAACGAATCAGATGAATATAAAGTATATATCCGGATCGTCGATGAGACCTTTAATTCTTTAGCCTTGTGCTGACGCCTAGCTCAGCTGCTAATAGAACTATATCTAATCTAATTAGATTTATTATCGACCCAAATGGCTTCTATTGCTGCCTCTGCTGCAGCAATAATCCACATTTGTTGTTTATTCGGCAACAGTTATCTTGCTTGGAAGATTTCCAGCTCACTGTCCCGGTGTTTCAAACTTTATAGTACCGTAGTATTTAATCGTTTGGAAACTTGCTGCAGTGATCCCAGTCACTTCAAGTTCTCCTTCTCCATAGTAAAAGATAGCATCTTTAGTTCTCAGAGATACTAACAGATGTTCTTAACTTCAATCCAGTGACTATCACTTGGATTGACCCGATTGTGACTCCATATGCTCGAAGCGTATGAGACACCAATACAAGTACTTTTTAAATGTACAATTTCCCAGAGAGTGTTTAACAACTCCAAATCTATCCCAGTAGATTTTTATTCCTTGGATAAAGGTTGTTACTCCCCAGAATTCTACGGAGAATTTCTATTGAAAGAATATCTATGAAAGCCAAGCTTTCACCAATGCTTTATGGGAATTTCACTGTCAGTGCGCTCTCCCACTAACCTCCTCCTTATATACACAAGAATTATTTCGTTTTGAGTTAAATCATAAACCATTATGATTATTTCAAAACGTCAGTTCCAAGAACCTTATGCTTGCTTTGATCCAAACATGGATCGAATAACCCGCAAACCTTGTTTGTCGGTTATACAAAATCGTCAGGATGTTGTAAACATCCTCCAAAAGGTTTCCTTTTCAGGAAAGCGATTTTGATTTGTAATTGACATATTTCATAAATGAAATATACAGTTATCAACAAGCATCTTCAAAATGGACTTATCATGGCAACAGGTAAAAGGTTGAACCATTATTAACACAATGTTGATAACGATACCTTTCCGTCAAAAGCCTGGCTTTGTAAGTGGGTATGTTGTCATCCATGTATGTCTTCCTTGAAGACGTATAATGTACCATAGGCACAATGCCTTGTGGTACAACAACTAGTATCCAAAATAGTTGTTAAACATGGAATCCATTTTGGACTCATGGCACTTTGCCATAATAGGGAGTTGATACCTTGTATCACCACCTCATACGTAATCAGTTGGTGTACCTTAAAAGATTAAAATCTTTATTAGGTGAGATAAGAAACCCATACCCCAGGTTGTTTTCTGACTCTCTCTGATCTACGCGGTTTCTTGTGTATTTGAAGATTAATGGTATAGTTTCATCATTGATGAACTATTTGTGTTCCATTAAGGACTTCGTGCTTTGAATAGTATTACTCCGATTTTCATCGAGTATCACTATCCTCCCACTGACTACTGCATATCGGTATTCCTCTTAGGAAAACCGCATGGTGAGCAACAATCACATTGTTCTCATGTGGGATTTATAAGTACTATACTTATGGTTTCCCTTAGGATAACCTATATTGGCACTAATCCAATTTGGGTTCTTAGTTTGGTATCAACCAAACGTTATGCCTGGCATACCCAAATTATTAGGAATGAGAAACCTCGTTTCTTCCCTGTTCATATCCTATATGATATCTGTCAAACAGATTTATATGGAACCTTATTCCAAATAAGTTTTGCACTGATAATACATATCCTGTTGAAGGAAATAGTAGCTCAGAGCGACTCGTGATAAACCTTATCATGTCCAACAAAAATTCGGTTTTTGGTTCGGACACACCGTCTAACTGACGTGTCTCGGGAGGAGTCCTCATCTGAAAGAATACCGTACTCTTTCATGTACGTATGAAACTTACTGCTTAAGTTTTCCATTACGGTTTTACCGTGGCGGCATAATACTACAGCCGATCTGTTTGTATACTTCGTGTCGAAACTCAAAGTTTTGTATTTGTGTTCTTCAAAAGAAACACATAACCATAACGTGATGCCACATCCGTTAAGGTCACGAAATATTCATGTTCACATCTAGCCTAGCTAGATATGGGCCCACTTACTTCACCATGAATAGGGCTAACAGATCGGTGGCCCTTTTACTATTACCAAGTTAAATAGTATTTTAGGTATTTACCTAATAAACTAGATTCGTAGACCTTATTTGAATAGTCAAATCAGTCCTAGTATCCACTCTTCATCTTCAAAAGTGTGGATATACGAGTCTTGTTTAATTGTGTCCTAGACAACAATGCCACAAATAAGTCTCTATTGATCAAATCAATTTGAGCTATTTATTTGTCATTTATATGTTTGAGATTTTATTTATATTCAAAATATAAATTATGTTATTTACATCTAATGTATTTATCTCAGTATCATCTTTATATAATGAAACACTTTAGTGTTTTAGAATATAAAGGTTTTATCCGCATCGGATTAAACACTGATATAGAGATAATGTCTCTAGTCTAACTAGTTACATTATAACATTTCCTAATTTAAGTACATACCCATATGGTAGTTCCTAATTTTAGGTATCTACGGTCGAAACAGCGACTTTCGTCCCGTTTCCAATTCGCAGAGAAATCTCGGCTTGAAGCCAGTATCCAGCTCACAGCGGATTCTGAACGTCAACATATATGTATTATGTACCACACTAAGTATTTAAAATCCAATTTCAATACTAGTAGTTTTCATAACTTTGACAAATATTTTTAAAGTTAGAGCCTCGCCCTATCTTTAATTCCTTCGTGTCTTCCATATCCAAATGGTAGTCACTTTGGGATATGTCAATTATCTTTTCAATATTTCACAAACCTTTGGCCAAGCCTTGGGTTTTAGAATATCGAAATGATATGCACCTTGTGCTACATGCCCAATTGCAAACTTTGACTTTTCTCCACTAGAATAGTCAATTAATTGCAACTTTAATACTTTTAAATCTAAAGATAGATTTATTATAAGTATATTAATTAAGCACTAAAGTCATCATCACATAAATCTTCCAAAGACTTCATGCTCTACTATTTGCTTAATAATGGGCTTAGTCATAATAAGTTATTTTATCAAATAAATTAACCTATTATTAATTCCCAATTGAAAATTAAATCATTTAAAGCATTTAATCCAATGATTATATATTTTAAATATTCAACTTTTCAATTCTTTCTTGATTGATTTCAATAGTCCAACTATTTAATCAATTTAATAAGGTACTATTTATTATAATGATTACAATAATCTAATTATTTAATCAACTATAATTTTAATATTGATTACTATAATCTATTATAAAATCAACTATCATTTTAATTCAATTATATTGATTACTATAATCCAATTATAAAATCAACTATATATTGAATGAGTTTGTATATAGTCCAACTATATATATATTTAAAACAACATAAAATATTAGTCCAACTAATACTTTTAATAATATGACGAGTAAAAATAAATGAGCGTGTTTAGCGAGTATTCGAACGAATGTTGCAAATTCAATACTTGCCTCCCACTATTTTTCGTCGAGCCTCTAACCCTCCGTCGAGTACTCGGGAAACCGTGTTTCCTAGTGGGCTAGGATCCCGTTAAATATCACACAATCTTGACTTTGGCCAACAAATTGTATGATAATTAACTAGGTAGATCTCGAAGATCAATTGGATCTTATCCAACTCCTAGATCCAGTAGGTTGACATCCAAGTCCCAAACATATATTTTATATATGCCTATACATCGAATGTATGCCCTAACCTTTTTCCTCTGAATCAACTAGGCCTTGGCTTTGGCACAACAAACCTAATGATCCCAGTCAAGCGCGGACCCATTGACATGGAAGCTTCGTAATCAATGTCGTTGGACAAGAAGTGGTCTTGACTTTGGCCAACAAACCACAACTTGGACAAGACACCAATATGGAACAAAGCCTCGTGATTAAAACACATCTTCGAAGGACAAAGGCTTGACTTTGGCCAACAACCCCTGCCAATCTAGGATCTTGAGTAAGAATCACTCAATGGAAGGAAAAAACGCATGATATTTGATGAGGGCTTTTTCGCGTGCAAATTGGCTACCAATTTAATTATCTTTGTTAAGGTCTCATCTTCATACACCCTTAAACATGCATTCTAAATACATAATAAAGCGAGTATGAAAATAAATAATAATGATATGCGGATGGATACTTTACACATTGATCCTAGATCATATCTCTCCCTTTCTCACTCAAGCTAGCACTTGTACTACTTCTACCCGTTACACTACACTTCTAAAGAAACCTCATATACATAGAGGGGAATAGGTGAGAAGAGAATACAAAGAGAAAGAAGGTGATAAGGCTGGACACGCAGGTCCAATTTAATAAATCGAATTTATTACAACAATTTCTAAAATTGCCCACCCATCTAATATCCATCCGATATACATTATTCATTCAACACAACCATGTATTCACACACAATAGCATGCTATCAATCAATCTAATCAAATTAATTAATCTGATAATTAAGTGATCATCCAATGTTCAAACAACGATTTGATTTTGTTCGAGTCAAACTCGTTTTTGCGAATAAGTACTTAAAGTACGAATTCATGAATTAAATTAAACTACATCATTAAATCTAATTTAACATGTATTTAATACTAATTCACTATTCAATTCCAAATTAAATATTACACTTTTATTTAATAAACCTTTTACGATTTAAATTCCAAATCTAATCGTAACGCGTCTCAAAGACCGATTAACGTCCAACGTCAATTCAATTAAAGTCCAATGGGCTTTTGATTGATTTCTTAAGGCGTGGACTTTTGGTCAACTCGGGTCAAACCGATAACCAAAGTCCAATCCGGGATTTACCCCATAAGCCCATAAATCAATCTTGGCCCATTAGGCCCAATTGAACTTTAAAGGTTCATTAAGTCGCATTTGGGCTTTATGGTCAAGGTTTTAGGCCCAATTGGATCCAATCCATTTGGCCTAAACCAAACTTGATAAATCAAGCCCAATAGGCCCAATTACAACAATTCAAGCCCAAATCCAATTTAAGCCTAAATAATTAAATTACACTAATCCAATTACGCAATTTAATTACCTAAAGTGCATTATATGATTAATCGACTAAATCAATATTCCGAAGCACCAATTAGTCCAATTAATCATGCTTAATTCATTATCATATGTCCAACACACAAATTGAAAATCAAACCCATAACATGCTTCAATGCTCTCGGCCAAGGAAGGTTATTTTGTCCGATTTGAATTTAATCCGATTAATTACACAATTGACAACGTATTAACTTCCCGAATGATTTCATACACATCCAATGTTCATAAAATCAAAATTACCAAGACATTCAATAGGGCTATACATTCGGCCAAGGTGAAGGAAATTGGGGTTTTTGTTCAATTCAAATTCAATCAAATTGACTTCAAATTAACATCATCCTATATCATTATAACATCATCCAATGAATTTAAAATGAAAAATTCCAAGAACTCCAAGACTCCTACACATTCGGCCAACAGAATAAATTGGGGAAAATTATTCCAAATCAATTTTCAATAAATTGGTCCAACCAAAATGCAATCAAACATGTTATAAGCATACTCAAACAAGCAATTTATTCAAATCATGCTCAACAGACATTTACCCAAATTTTAAGCCCTACATTTTTCATGCTTGCAACATTAGCTCTTGATGCCATTGTTGAATTTTTCTAAGGTCCCAAGATCAAATCAAGACATGAAATTATGTGTGAACACATCAACGGAGGTAGCGGAATACTCACATTGATCGGTTATGTCGATTTGGAGACGATTCAAGCCCAAAAACGCACTGCCTTTGTAAGCCCACTGCAGCAGCCCACTGCCTACAAAAACAGAAAATTGAGTGAAGAAATGGAGCTCCTAGCTCGTTGGATGGATCCCGTCTCATGGTCGAACCTCCCTACCACCTTCGCAAGACTTGTAAGTGTGCTAGCACTTGAATTTTCACCATGAAAATCCACTCTTGCTTCCCTATTGTTCACGTTTTTGTGATGAAAAACAGTGAGCAGTTTGCCCCTTTAGGCGTGAGAGAAGAGAGCATTTTGAGAGAGAGAAATGTGCTGTGTTAAGTTAAAATGATTTACCAAAAATCAATTTATATTTATGCCATAATTTTCATTAAATTAATAATAAAATTATGACACATAACATGCAATGGCTTAGAGTGTCAAACACTCAAACTCCATGCAATGATATTGAGTGCAATGTACACAATCTACATGCAAAGCATTAGAATGACATGTGTCATGTGGGCCCCCACGTTTCCAAATGAAAGTGGGCCCACGTGCACTCACGCGTTCGGGTTCGATATTTCCGAAATACCGAGCTTACGTCGCGACGTTAATTCAATCGAATTTAAATAAATAATTGCGCCTGGCGAAATTATTATTTACGTCGCTAACGAATTAATTCTAAATTAACTCGTTTGCCCGAATTAAAATCTGATTTTAATTCCGCGTCGAAATCTAATTTCGTCTAATATATCGAATATATTAATACATCGATTAATTCCGAATTAATCGTTCTCTCTTTAGACGACATTTTATCCCGGATAAAATATCTCCGTTATTAATCCTAGATTAATTTTCTCTCTCTTCTGTATAATCCCAGATTATTCAAGAGTGCGAGTTGTGCGTCATCGGTGGATTATCGGGAAGCGACCCATGAGATCCCCGGATAATCTGGCAGTAAATACGGTCGTCGGAGTATCCGAATCACGTACGTACCAAGTACTACGTTGTTACTACGATTTACGATTTACAAGACAAGGTCGACTCCTAGCAAAGCACCAAGTCTACTAATTCTCCGGACATATCCATTAAGGAATATTTAAGATCTGTATCAAGCGTAGTATACTAATGTATTGTGCATATCGGCCCAGTATCGGATAATCACGTGCTAGGGCTGGGGCTGGATAAGTGTCTGCCCCGTCCGAAACACATATCGGATGTCTGGTAACTAGTCTCTATAATCGGATATTCATGACCTGGTCATAATATCACGATTGGATGCGCATCACTTTAAGAGCACTAATACCGTATCCTGCGTGACATCATCTCCATTATGACTGGAGTGACACTTCCGTCTTGACATCACATCCAATACACTACGATTCTCAATATACCCGGCATTGGCGTACACAGAACCGGTTACAGTCCTAGACGACCTCAACTAAAGTATATCGATTGTCGTAAGCATTAGCGATGTAAGTCTCAGGTTAAGACTATACACACCTACCTTGATTTCGGCCTCCCATAGACACATAGCCATAATACCAATGGGATTCCGAGAGGTCTATCCAGAGCGAAGCTGTTTCCCGTACCATCGGTGAAACACGACCTCCTATCGCACTTGCATAAGTATCCAACACTTATATATATGAGAACTATGCCGTTGTGCCCTCACAACGCACACAAGTGCAATACTAGCCTATTCCGTATTATCGATGTCCAGTCTCGATAATACTACGGCTAGGGATATTTAATGATTAATCCTTCGTGGACTGATACTGTCTCATATCATCTCAATCCAGGAACTAATCATAGGGACCTCTCTTCATTTATATATCTATGGTGATCTAATCACAAATGATGAGAGTGCAATTTCCTTATTACATAGTAATTTGCTACAACAACACAATGATCTGTGCAATAGTGACGCTATGGGTCATATTATCCAAAATTATCTGGATTCATTAAGTTTAAGTTCCAATTATGGCTACCCCCCGCTCGACAGGTATATTCCTATCCTGTAAGGAAATCTATTAAAGGGTTATCTATCCTCAAGGAAGATCGTGGGCTATTGAGTCTAAGGCTGAAACCTAAAATCCCTATGTCTAGTTCATTTTAGATTTACCAGATCAATTTATTATGGCCAGTTAATGAAAAAGCATTAAGATTAAGACTCAATCAATAAATAAATCTTTATATTACCCAAGCTATAATTTAACCCCTTATAAAACGGTGATATTAAAAGTCATCACAACCCAAATAACTAATTTAGTTACAACACATAACTAGGGCTGTAAAACTTGAAAATAAAAGACATGAAGTAAAAATGCGGTAGTAAATACTGAAAAGTAATTACAATAAAATAAAATGCTAAGGTAAAATGATTACTTTTACTACTACTAATTTATATATCTCCCATAATATAATATATAAACTTGTGATAATATTACAAACCGACCAATCTGGCGGTATCTTGATTAAGTCAAATTAAGTCAAACCAGCCATTAAGGCGGTAATATGTGTCCTAACCAGCCATAAAGGCGGAACCAAAATAAAATTACCAACCGACCAATCTGGCGGTATCCTTGATTAGTCAGGTTTAAACCAGATTAAAAAAAATTACCAACCGACCAATATAGCGGTATCCTTGATTAGTCAGGTTTTAAATAGTGATATATTATTTTTAAGGGAGATTAATCTAAATAGCAATAGTAAAAAATTACCTTTCACCCTAGCTGGGGAAGTTACCTCCTAATGTGAATAGTAAAAACTGTAAAAAGTAAGGAAAGTAAATTACTATTATTACAAAAGTAATTAAAATTATTACAAAACTAAAAACTAAAAATTAAAAGAACTTAGAGAGAGAAGAACTCCTTATTTACATCAAAGAAATGAGAGAGAATGGTACAACAAAATATGAAATCTCGAGCTCAATTTATAGGCGGGGATAAGCTTCGGGCGTCGCGACGCCAAGGGCTTCATTGTCGCGATGCTGGAACAGTGAGGCGTGGCACAATGACAGCTTGACACGTGGCGATTCGGAGAAGAAGATAAGGCGACACGTGGCGAGGCGGCTAAGAGCTCAATTATTATGCTGACATGGTGCTGACGTGGCAAGGCGGCTGAGATCAATTGTCGGCACCGTAATATGGCGACACATGTCACGACGTGATTGGCTGATGATGACGTGGCATGTTGACTTGGTTGACCTGCTGACGTTGATGATGACGTGGCAAGACGAGTGGAAGAGTTGACTCGTTGACCGGATGACGTGGCGACACGTAGGATGACACGGGCACACATGGAATAGTAATTTTTGGCACCGTAGGATGATGACACGTGTCGAGGCGCATGTTAGCATATCGGCTGTGATGGTGACACGTGGCACGGCACATGTTAGCAAAGTCAAACTTCTCAAATTCTGACCCGTTGACCCGGCGCACGTTAGCAGACCACGGTGCACGTTAGGCGTCGCGACGCTGAAGGTCTTGGCGTCGCGACACGGGAATTTACCAAAATGCCCTTTTCGTCCAATTTTCACTGTTTTAGCCCAAATCACCTCCAGAATGTCCTGAAACTTTATTTATCTACAAAATAACATAAAACACATCAAAATATTCACAAAACTCAAGAAACTATACAAAATATTAGGTTAAATGAGTGAGAAATAGTGATATAAATACCACTCATCACACCCCCAAACCTAACATTTTGCTAGTCCTCGAGCAAAACACAGAATAAAATAACATAATAAAATAAAATTTAACTAAGCCACTTTCGTAGGGATCACGGTTGCATTTAGCGTATGCAACAAGCCTTTAAACGCCTAGGTGTCCCTAGTGGACGAGTTGTAGTCTCGTGAGGGCTTACAGTAAGATACCCACAAACGTTTTACAAAAGTAAAAAGTTAGTTAAAACTAATGCATACAAAAGCAAAAAACAGAGAAAAGAGAATAAAGAAGTTAGTGACTTTTCAAGTGAAACTTCTACTACAAGTTATTAGTTGTTTTGTTTCATTCTAAATTACCAAATGAGTAAATTCTCCGATCATTTTTACCAATCTTCATATACACAGCCAACATAATATTAAACAACTCATTTTTGCCCACAGCAGTCATAAGTGCAGTTGATAAGAGAGTAATATTTTTGTCCTAAAGGTTTATCAGAATTCACACCTTTTTGCAGCAATGGAATAATTTTTCTCATTTTTCTGATTTTTTCTTTGATTTTTTCTCTATTTTTATTTATTTATATACAATATCTTCCATCTATGTAGCGAGTGTTGGGTCAGTGGCTCCCAAACCAGTTGGCTTTAGGGCACCAGGTGTTAAAATACCCATACGGACTTAATTACTCAGACTTCAGATATATATATTTTTGCAGCATCTTTGATCCATGTAGCGAGCTTTGGGCCAATGACTCCCAAACCAGTTGGTTTTAGGGCACTAGGTGTTAAAACACCCTTATAAACTTAATAACTCGGATCTCAGATTTTTTTTTTTTTACTCCACTACTTTTTGAGATGCTTCCTCCAATTAAACTAGAGCACTGAATATTACAAACTTTCATTTTAACTCATGTCCGTATGTTACTATGTATGTTGATAATACCTGCCAACTGACCATATGAAGGTTCATTTTAGTCAGTGTTATGGAGAATTCACAAATTAATAATTTAAAAAGGAAATAACAAAAATTAACTTGTTTCAAAAATGGTTTTAGATACGTCTCAGAGTGGAAACTCCTTACTCAGTTATCTCTTACCAATTTCACCTTTTTAGTCAAATAAAAACACAAAATATTTTTGTAATTTTTTGAAAATTTTTCAATCTTTTTGTATTTTTCGAAAAATTTGGCCTAAAATTAAAAAAACACAAAAAACTAAAACAAAAGTACTGATCAACTAATTCCCTCCCCCAAACCTAAATGAGACATTGTCCCCAATTGTCTTAAACAGTAAAAGAGAGTTAAGAAGGTCGTACCTGGTTAGCTGAAAATCTACGGAATTAAAGGTTAAGATCCAGATTAATCTGACGCCTCTTACCACGATCGTCCTCAGACCAATTGATCTTTGAAAGGATAGGGTCAACTTGTGGTTCATAGGCTATGAGTTAGTCTATTAGATCCGGAGGAGTTCTTTCACAGGTTTTGACACGAACCCATTTCTCCAAGCATCATCATGAAACACACAAAGAAAATCATAAAATCCATCAACGTTGAGCAATCCAATTGGTTTCTGGTGTATGTTCAGGTTCGCCCAAGATAGCACTATAAAAATTTCCTCCAATGTACCCAAGCCACCTGGCAAAGCAATAAAAGCATCAGCACGGTTAATCATTTCTACCAGTCGTTCAGACATACCTGGTACGATCAGTTCCTCTCCGTTTGATGGTTCTATAAGATTTGCTTCTGCCAAGGGTCTTGGGATGATTCCCAAAACGTGACTGCCTCCTTCCTGTACAGCCTTTGAAACAATCCCCATTAGTCCAAGATTTCCTCCGCCATATATTAAGTGCATATTCCTTGCAACTAAGACTCGACCCAATTCATGTGTTGCTTCTATGTATTGTGGTTTAGTACCAACACTACTACCGCAAAACACACAGATGTTTTCAACTCGTCTTCTTGAAGTGGCTTCCATGTTTTATTCTGGATGTCTTTAAAAGTGCAATGATGAGTTGAATTTATAATACCTGAAAATGGTGAGTAAAATAATAGCACTAGTACCTACCAAATGACAATTATTAGTTAAACAAATCGTGATAGTCAAAAAGGTCTGGATCCTGTCGGAGAAAATAAAAGAAAACAACAAAACAAATTACAATTATTAGGAAAAGACAAAGAGATATAATATTTACAAGAAAAGTAGCGGCTTGGTTGACGTCTATGCGTCAGGGACAAGCTTCCCATCCAATTTTCTTATAAATTGGCAAACAGGGTCTTTTTTAGTCAGATTCCCGAGACTTAACATTTGTCTTTCTTTTTGAAATTGTGTATGTAATTTGCGAAAGGCTATGTGAACATATCCACTGGGATGCGTCTCAAGAGTTTTAGATATGTCATCCAAAGACTCCTTACTCAAGCCAACCCTAATGAAGTTAATCTTATCTGGCGGTTATCGGACACCATCCTAAAGAACGACAACGAGTATTACAAAATATACGAGCACATTTATAACAAACACACATTCTTTTGGCTCTTCTCTTTTTAGCATATGTGCTCTTTCCTAAACCAGACAGATGTGAAATAAAAGAGTCAGAAGACTCACCTGCCAATCGAACCCGTGCTTCAATTAACCAACGAATGTCATTAGGAATACCTTTTATCATCAGTAATCTCATTCGTTCTAAGCGAGCTTTATAAACTTTCATCAGAGATTTTTGAGGGAGAGAGGAAAATTGCTTGTGAAGATTTGCGAGAGCTTCTTCCATCTTGAAATGACTAAACCTGCAAAAAATAAAAACACAAAAATAAATCACACCAAATCACATTATATACAAAAATTGCATGGGTTGCCTCCCTGCTAGCGCTAAGTTTAAAGTCGTCAGCCAGACTTGACTTCTTGAACGTTAGGCTGGATCTGAAAGTGTGACACTTTCTTTTTGTCGCTCAAATGATTCTCCCCAGTATTGCTTAACACGCTTGTTTTTAACCCTGAAAGTTTTGTTAGCGTCAGGATCATGTATCTCAACGGCTCTTTTTGGTAAAACTTTGGTGATCACAATGGACCTGACCACCGTGATTTTGGCTTCCATGGGAAGAATTTCACCTTGATTTGTTTAACAGTACCTTCTGCCTGGTTCCAGTTGTATGCGCACTAACTTCTCATCATGTCTTTTCTTGCCCTTTTCTTTGTACAATTTGGCATCCTCAAAAGGCTTATTGTGAAATTCCTCCAATTCGTTGAGCTGGTGGAACTTTTTCTCTTCTGTTGCTTGTAGTGCAAGAATTGGCTCTTTCAGTGCAAAAGACGCTTTATCTTTAGGCTCCACAGACAATTGACATGTTTTAAGTTTGTCAGTAGAACTTTGCATTGCATTAGAGTTCTGAACGGTACTGTGTATCATATCGAGTTTGAAACATTCCTCCTTCTTTTCATCATCTGGGAAATTCATGGCCTTGAAAATATTAAATGTTACTTCTTGGTCTTGTACCCTCATGGTTAGTTCTCCTTTTTGTACATCAATAATGGTTCGACCTGTAGCCAAGAATGGTCTCCCGAGGATGATTGGCACGTCTGCGTCTTCTTCCATATCAAGGACAATAAAATCTGCTGGGAAAATGAATTTGTCAACCTTGACCAGCACATCCTCAACTACGCCTCTTGGAAATACGAGCGTTCTATCAGCAAGTTGTAGTGAGACTGAAGTTGGCATTTTTTCTCCAATCTGTAATTTCCTGAAAATAGAGAAAGGCATCAAGTTAACACTCGCACCTAAATCACACAAAGCCTTACCAAAGTTATGTTCTCCTATGACGCAAGGAACAATGAAACTGCCAGGATCTTTCAACTTCGGGGGAAGTTTCCTCTGAATGATGGCACTGCATTCTTTGTTAATGCTAACTGTCTCGTAATCTCCCAATCTCCGTTTTCATGAAAGAATATCTTTAATGAATTTGGCATAGGTGGGCATTTGTTCCATGCTTCTGCAAATGGAATGTTGATATGCAGCTTTTTGAAGATCTCCAGGAACTGAGAAAACTGCTTGTCCAATTTGTTCTTCTGAAGAAGTTGAGGAAAAGGTGGAGGTGGAGTGATCTGTTCTTTTTTCCTTTGCTTCTTTTTCCTCCATCTGTTGCTTTGTTTCTTTTGGAACTTCCTCAGCAGCTGTTTTGGCACCAACATCTTTGTTGATTTCAGTACCGCTTTTTAACATGATGGCATGACATTGCTCCTTCCCCATGTTCCTTGGATTTGGCTCTGTGTTGCTAGGAAGGGTACCTGGCGGTCTGTAACTCTGAGCATTTGCCAGTTGTCCCATTTGATTCTCCAGTGCTTTAATAGAGGCTGAATGGCTTTGAAATATAGCATCATATCTTGCTGCTTGAGAGTCGTGTTTTGCTTCCATCTTTTTCAAGTAGGTCAACACTTCTGTTATTCCTGGTTCATTTGCCTATTCCTGGCCTTTGTTCTGTTGTTGGAATTCAGGTGGTGGATAGTTCTGTTGTTGACCTGAATTGTTGCTCCATGCGAAATTAGGATGATTCCTCCACCCTGGGTTGTAAGTGTTGGAATATAGATTGTTCCCATGTTTGTTGAAATTGTTGACATAATTCACCGTCTCTTCATGTTGGTTTAGTTCTGGTGCTCCTCCATATGGTGAACTTATGGATCCAGTGGTAAGAGTCTCCATGAATTTGCATATCTGATCTAGCTTGGCACTAACTGCTGTATTGGCTCCACTTTCATAAATTCATGCAAATCTTTGGATCATGCTCCTTTCTGTTGGCTATAAGGAATTGTTGTTGGCCATTTCTTCAATTAAGTCCCAGGCTTAATCTTCTCCTTTTTCTATCAAAGCTCCTCCAGCAGCAGCATCGATTGTGGTTCTCATTATTCCAGAAAGTCCATTGTAGAAGGTCTGAACTTGTAGCCACTTTACGATCTCATGATGAGGACATTTCCGGAGTAAATCTTTGAATCTTTCCAAGCTTCGCAAAGGGATTCTGAATCTTGTTGCATGAAGGATGTGATGTCATTCCTTAACTTTGCAGTTCTGGCTGGTGGAAAGTATTTTGCAAGGAATTTGGTGGCTAGAGTGTTCCAAGTTGTGATAGAACCTGCTGGTAGTGAATGTAGCCAAGCTTTAGCTCTGTCCTTCAATGAGTATGGAAAAACTCGCAGTCTCATTGCTTCTTCAGCTACTCGGTTGTAATTGAAAGTACCGCAAACTACCAGGAAGTTGCTGATGTGGGAATTAGGATCTTCAGTTGCATTTCCCCCAAACTGCACTGACTGCTGAATCATCTGAATGCATGTTTTGATGTCACCCGCATTTGCTGGTAAGGGAGGAAGTACAATACAGGAAATGAGTCTGTCAACCACCGGAATGGTTCTGTCTCGAATGGGAATTGGTGGTGCAACGTTCAAAGGTTCAGGTTCCATGTTGACTAAAGCTTCTTGGCCTTCTCGCCTTTCCCTTCTCAACTGTCTGATGGTTCTTTCAATTTCTGGGTCAAGCGATCGGAGTTCAAAGCTTCTAGTTCGTCTCATGTAGTTTCTGAGAACCTGAAACACAAGAAAACAAAAACAATAAGTAAAAAGAAATTAGATACAAGTAAAGGTATCTAACCCCTAAACTAATAGTAAAAGATAAATAAGTCCCCGACATCGGCGCCAAAAACTTGACCGGCGTAAACACACACGTATAACGCAAGCGCACGTATCGTTCAAGTAGTATAAAAATATCGATCCCACGAGGAATTAATATCAAATCTATTAATTTTATGAGGTCAAATGATTACTAGTATCTAACAGGTTGTTTGATTGATTTGAAATGGTGACGATTCTAAATTTAAAAACAAGTAAATAAATTTGTTCGAAAGTAGGTTTTAAGAAAATTCAATATTAAAAACTATCTATGGTTGTGATTTCTTTTAATATCATTTTAAAGATGAAGTGGTTATCTTAAAGTTGGGTAATATATTGGTTTATTAACTTGGAACACTAAATTATGTAAAAGCCTCTTCCGATGGTCAGACACAAATACCCAGTTTAACCCAATTGAACCATATGTCTATGTCAACCAAATTATCTGGATTCATTAAGTTTAAGTTCCAATTATGGCTACCCCCGCTCGACAGGTATATTCTTATCCTGTAAGGAAATCTATTAATGGGTTATCTATCCTCAAGGAAGATCGTGGGCTATTGAGTCTAAGGCTGAAACCTAAAATCCCTATGTCTAGTTCATTTTAGATTTACCAGATCAATTTTATAATGGCCAGTTAATGAAAAAGCATTAAGATTAAGACTCAATAAATAATCTTTATATTACCCAAGCTATAATTTAACCCCTTATAAAACGGTGATTTTAAAAGTCATCACAACCCCAGATAACTAATTTAGTTACAACACATAACTAGGGCTGGTAAAAACTTGAAAATAAAAGACATGAAGTAAAAATGCGGTAAAGTAAATACTGAAAAGTAAATTACAATAAAATAAAATGCTAAGGTAAAATGAATTACTTTTACTACTACTAATTTAGATATCTCCCATAAAATAATATATAAACTTGTGATAATATTACCAACCGACCAATCTGGCGGTATCTTGATTAAGTCAAATTAAGTCCAACCAGCCATTAAGGCGGTAATATGTTCCATAAACCAGCCATAAAGGCGGAACCAAAATAAAATTACCAACCGACCAATCTGGCGGTATCCTTGATTAGTCAGGTTTAAACCAGATTAAAATAAAATTACCAACTGACCAATATATCGGTATCCTTGATTAGTCAGGTTTTAAATAGTGAATATATTATTTTTAAGGGAGATTAATCTAAATAGCAATAGTAAAAGAATTACCTTTCACCCTAGCTGGGGAAGTTACCTCCTAATGTGAATAGTAAAAACTGTAAAAAGTAAGGAAAGTAAATTACTATTATTACAAAAAGTAATTAAAATTATTACAAAACTAAAAACTAAAAATTAAAAGAAACTTATAGAGAGAAGAACTCCCTATTTACATCAAAAAAATGGGAGAGAATGGTACAACAAAATCTGAAATCTCGAGCTCAATTTATAGGCGCGGATAAGCTTCGGGCATCGCGATGCTGGAACAGTGAGGCATGACACAATGATAGCTTGACACGTGGCGATTCGGATAAGAAGATAAGGCGACACGTGGCGATGCGGCTAAGAGCTCAATTATTATGCTGACATGGCGATGATGTGGCGCTGAGATCAATTGTCGGCACCGTAAGATTACGACACATGTCACGACATGATTGGCTGATGATGACGTGGCATGTTGACTTGGTTGACCTACTGACGTTGATGATGACGTGGCAAGACGCATGGAAGAGTTGACTCGTTGACCAGATGACGTGGCGACACGTATGATGACACGTGGCACACGTGGAAATAGTAATTGTCGGCTTCGTAGGATGATGACACGTGTCGAGGTGCTTGTTAGCAGATCGGCTGCGATGGTGACACGTGGAACGATGCATGTTAGTAAAGTCAAACTTCTCAAATTCTGACCCGTTGACCCGGCGCACGTTAGCAGACCACGGTGCACGTTAGGCGTTGCGACGCTGAAGGTCTTGGCGTCGCGATGCAGGAATTTACCAAAATGCCCTTTTCGTCCAATTTTCACTGTTTTGGCCCAAATCACCTCCAGAATGTCCTGAAACTTTATTTATCTACAAAATAACATAAAACAAATCAAAATATTCACAATACTCAAGAAACTATACAAAATATTAGGTTAAATGAGTGGGAAATAGTGATATAAATACCACTCATCAGGAAGATGAAAGACTCGTCAAAAGGCCGTTAGCAAACATGAGCGAATCAGAAAACGATGGATCCCGTATGGATCAGCTGGAGACTAGTCTCACCAAAGATACCCGTTACCAAGATGCCCGCGCCGAAGACAGAAAAAGAAGTTAGAGCATTCCTCGGAAAAATTCAGTACATCAATCGGTTCATAGCCAAGTTGAGGAAAGACCAGCCAGTGAAATAGAATGAGTAATGCCAGGAAGCCTTCGAAAAGATCAGAGAATATTTGATGAAACCTTCTGTTTTGAAACCTCAAAGATTGGGAAAACCTTTGGTATTATATTTGGCCATTGAACCCGAAGCGCTGAGGGTAATGATGGTACAAGCAGATGAGACAGGGGTAGAGCATGCAGTCTACTACCTCAGTAAAAAGATGTTTCCGTACGAAGCTCGCTATCAAGAAGTAGAGAAGATTTGTTTGGCAGTAGTGTGGGCGTCCAGAAAGTTGCGTCATTACTTCCAATCTTACAAGATCCAAGTGGTAGCAAAGGAGAATCCTTTGAAGTATCTGCATTCAGTGCCTTCGCTAGTTGGGAAGTTAGGTAGATGGTTGGTGTTGCTGACAGAGTTCGATATTGAGTACCTCACTTCCAAAGTAATCAATGGGCGAGTCGTAGCAGAGTTCCTGGCATTACAACTGATAGAAGGAGATCAATACAAGTTTGAGTTCCCAGACGAGGAAATCCAAGTTATAACAGTCCAAGGATGAAAGATGTACTTTGACGGAGCAGTGAACTGTAAAGGAGCCGAAATCGGAATTGTGATAGTAACCCCTGAAGGAGAAACCCTACCTATGGCCAAGAGGTTGACGTTCAGAGTAACCAACAATATGGCTGAGTATGAAGCATGCGCCTTCGGATTGACGGCGTTGATAGCCTTGAAAGCTAAGAGCGTGAAAGTCTATGGAGACTCGATGATAGTAGTCCGACAACAGCAATGGGAATGTGAATTAAAGGAAGAACGGTTGAAACCTTACTTGTTCCACCTCAGGAGTCTGACACAGGCCCTCCCCGATCGTAAGTTCCAGCACTTGCCGCGAGAAGAGAACCAAATGGTAGACGTATTGGCTACACTTGCCACAACTTAGGAAAATCTGGAGAAGTTGGTGATGAGACCTCTAGTGTTGACAACGACAAGCAAACCTGTCTACGAGATAGAAAGGATATTAGAAGTAAAGGTCGACGACGGGAAACCTTGGTATCACGACATTCAGAGATATCTGAAACACGGGGAATTCCCAGAAGTTGCAAGCAGAAAAGACAGGACAGCCATCCAGAAGTTGGCTTCTCAGTATGTGAGTTTGAAAGGAGAACTGTACAAGAGATAGACGAATGGCATTCAGCTGAAATGTTTAGGAAAAGAAGAGGCTCAGAAGGCAATGGAAGAAGTACATGCCGGAGTGTGTGGACCGCACATGAATGGATTGAATCTGTCTCGCAAGATAGTAAGACAAGGCTTTTACTGGTCGACCATGGAAGCTGACTGCGCGAAGCTGGTAAAGCATTGTCATGATTGCCAAGCTCATTGTAACTTGAATCATCTGCCGCACAAAGAGTTTCATGGGCTGTCAAAGCCGTGGCCTTTCTCAGCATGGGGAATTGACATGATCAGAGAAATTCGACCGAACGCATCGAATGGACATCGCTTCATAGTAGTGGCAGTAGACTACTTTTCGAAATGGGTGGAAGCTGAGTCATTTTGTAATGTTACAGCAAAGCAGATGGCGAAGTTCATAGCCCGGAATCTCATATGCTGATATGGGATGCCACATCATGTGGTCACAGACAATGGAGTCCAGTTCCAAGGAGAAACAAAGGCGATGCTACAGAAGTACGGGATAGGACATCACAAGTCGTCACCGTACAGACCGCAGGCAAATGGAGCAGTTGAGGCAGCTAACAAGACGATAAAGACGATATTAGCCAAGATGACAGAGAACTATAAAGATTGGGCCGATAAACTACCGTACGCCCTGTGGGGATACAGAACTTCTGTGAGAACAGCAACGGGAGCCACGCCTTACTCTTTGGTCTACGAATGGAAGCAGTATTGCCAGTAGAAGTTGAGATACAGTCCATGCGGGTATTAGCAGAAGCAAAGTTACTTGAACAAGAATGGGCCTCGTAGAGATTTGAACAGTTAGCTTTGCTGGATGAGAAGAGGATGAAGTCCTTGCATCACATGCAGATATACCAAAAGAGGTTGGCTCGAGCGTTCAATAAAAAAGTGCGTCCTACTAAGATTAGAAAGGGTGATATGGTACTTAAGCAGTCGAAGCCGTCGATGACGGATCCGAGAGGAAAGTTCAGACCCAATTGGGAAGGACCCTACATAGTCCAGAAAGTGATGGGAAATGGGGCAGTGAGACTGTCAGATTTAGAAGGGAATGAGTTCACCGAGCCGATCAACATGGACAGATTGAAGTAATATTTTGCCTGAGGAAAAGAAGACCGAGTAGTCACTGGCAGAAGACCTAACCCAACGGAATATGAAATTCATCCATGCATGCATGCATACACATAACATATCTGCACTCTTTTTTGTGTTTTGTTTTGTTTTATATTCACAGGTTTCAACGAAGAAAAAGAGAAAGCGGCAAAAGCAAGCCAACCAGAAGTAGCAACATATCAGTATCAGTTTCGGGGATGAGTCCCAGGGTTGAGGCCCACATCAGTATCAGTTTCGGGGATGAGTCCTAGGGTTGAGGCCCGCATCACTGCCAGTTTCGGGGATGAGTCCCAGGGTTGAGGCCCGCATCAGCTTCGATTTCGGGGATGAGTCCCAGGGTCGAGGCCCACACCGGTATCAGTTTCGGGAAAGAAATCCCAGGGGGTGACGCCCATATTATCTGCGGTTGAAAGGAAGAATTTCAGTGGAGTGACCGTAAAAAAAGAGAGAGAGAGAAGTCATTGATGGTTAGGCATATGTCCGGTGATGACATTGTTTGCTGTAGGGTAAAACCTTAGAAACGATAAGTACAAGATGTGCTCTCATCCGGTATTCTGAGTGGATTGATCTCAGCTAGACTCACGAGAACTTGATTACGGGATTTTAGCAGTAGAAGCCTGAGTGGTCGGTGAGATGACTAGTTGAAGAGATGGCAGATCAGTGAATGACCGTTTGCCTAGATGTCCATCCTAGGTTACTTATTCTACGATATGTGATATGGTTGGAAACAAAGAAAAAGTCTCTGAAAAGAAAAGAAAAAATAGACCACCTATAACCGATAAGCGTGAAGCTACCCATGGGCGAGTATTAGGACCACCATGAGGAGAAATGCTATATTAAAGGGTAGGTGTGTCAAAAAAAAGAGAGAAAGAAAGAAAAAGAAAAAGAAAAAGAAAAAGAAAAGAAAAAAGAAAAAAGAAGTTCAAAATGAAAAGAAAGAAAAGAAAGAGACGAAAGAAAGAAAAAGAAAACCATATCATGTTGAGTACGAGGAAGTAATTACAGAGTATGATCAAGACATCTTGGTTGGTTAGACCCACTGATCCGATTCTCCGAGACAAAATCATCGAGTTGGCTTACTTAAGGATTAAGCTGCGAAAGAGCCTTGGCACACACACACTAGGAGTCTAGTTCAGATTATTATTTTAGACGAGCGGATTTGAGTGTATTAAGTACTTTGAAGGTTCTCTGGTTTCGACACGAAGCATCCGTTGAGGACGAAAAAATGTTTAAGCCATCAGGATTATCTCGTGAGAGGCAATATAGCATGTTGATATGCAACATCCACATCAGTATTAGTTTGGGGGCGAGGCCCACATCAGTATCGATTTGGGGGCGAGGCCCACATCAGTATCAGTTTGGGGGCGAGGCCCACATCAGTAGTTTTTGGGATGTGTCCCAGGGTCGAGGAACCCACTACATCATCAGTTTTGGGATGCGTCCCAAGGTCGAGGGCCCAAATTATCAGTTGCAGTTCCGGGATGCATCCCAGGGTCGAGGACCCACTGCATCGTCAGTTGTAGTTCCGGGATGCGTCCCAAGGTCGAGGGCCCACATTATCAGTTGCAGTTCCGGGATGGGTCCCAGGGTCGAGGACCCACTGCATCATCAGTTGTAGTTCTGGGATGCGTCCCAGGGTCGAGGGCCCACATTATCAGTTGCAGTTCCGAGATGCGTCATAGGGTCGAGGACCCACTGCATCGTCAGCTGTAGTGTTTCGGGATGCGTTCCAGGGTCGAGGGCCCTCTACATCATCAGTTTTGGGATGCATCCCAGGGTCGAGGGCCCACATTATTATTTGCAGTTTTGAGATGCGTCCCAGGGTCGAGGACCCACTGCATCATCGGTTGTAGTTCCGGGATGCGTCCTATGGTCGAGGGCCCACTACATCAGCGGTATTGGGATACGTCCCAGGGTCGAGGGCCCACTACATCATCAGTTTTAAGATATGTCCCAGGGTCGAGGCCCACACATCAGTTGCAGTTACGGGATGTGTCCTAGAGTCGAGGCCCACTGCATCATCAGCACAGTTCAGGAATAAAGCCCACATTCGATGGTTCGGGAACGAAGCCCAGGGGTCGAGGCACCTCGCCACCATATCAACTCAGTTCGAAGCAGCAGCAGCAAGTCAGGTGGCAGCTGGCGAGCCAGGTAAGTAAAAATGCATTGCATAACTTTGATAGGATTGTCACTGTTACACACTGCACAAGTCCCATCAAAGTGGGGGCGACTGTAAGCACTGCATTTTTACATATAAGTCCCGATGATGAGCCTCGTATGGAGGCACTACTCTTCAAGCTGTGGAAGTCGCGGTGAAACAGACGTCGGAAGGAAATAGTCAGAAATTGATACCTTGTTGGATTTAATTCGCTTGCTTAGTTGTGGGTTCGCTCGTTGGACCTCTGTTTTAAACACATCCTTGACCCAAAAAACCCCCCGCAAGCCACACAAACCCACGCCCAAATCCCCTTAGCTCACGCCCAAGCCTATTAAAACACATCCAAAATAATAAATCCACATATTAAACACATGTTAAAATCCCATAAATTACCTTCCTAATTAAATTAAATCAAATGCTAAACTAAATAAAATAAAATAAAATCCCATAAATCACCTTCCTAATTAAATTAAATCACATCCCTAAATAAAATAAAATCAAATCAAATCCCATAAATCCATTTCCTAAACTAAACAAATCATCTCCCTAAATAAAGAGATCATTTTCTTATAACAAACTAAATAGATATTCCTCATAATTACACAATATTTCTTTCCTACCCGAATAAGGATAACCCCAACCCTCTCCTATAAAAAGACACACAAACAAAACCTTAAGGACCCTAGAGAGCACACTCACGCCCCTCCTCTCACTCTCATTCACGGCACCACATCTCTCTCCCCTCCCTACAAAAATATAAACCCTAAAGCTTCACGCCCTCTCTCATTTCTCATCCATCTCACTCGCCACTCTCTAAACAAACAAATAGATAAACCCTAAGCACTCACGCACAAATACGCACACACCACCAACCCTCTAAACACACACACTCAGCCAGCCTTCTAAACGCACACACTCAGCTAGTTCACACACGCACACACCACACTCAGCGTAAGCCCTACAACCCACTAATCACTGCCACACACCCACGCCATCAACAAAAGCAAACCACACTGCCATAAAAACACCTTGCACTCCACTCATGCAAAACACACACTTGCACTCAACACACACACACGCCAAAGCCGCACCAAACATAATTCCCCCACACAGCCTTCAACCAACACAACAAGCCTGACCTAACAAACCCTAAACCGGAGCCCCAAACCGACACACACTCATAAATCGAAACCCTTCTCGTCATCTTGCTTCTCTTCCACCGATTCACCAAACAAAATAAACCCCAAAGCAGCTCCTAATCCGTGCAAACTGCACCTGAAACTACCAGAAAAAAATAGCCTCTGAAAACAGCATCTTAACCACCGAAAATTAGACCCTGAACTGTACTTTAACCACCGAAAATATGCCCAGTAAAATTGTCCTAAACCACCACAAATCTGTCCAGAAAACTGCACTTAATTACCATATAAAACCGAGCAAAAAAGCAGCCCAAATAGCGAGGCAGCAAAGGAAAACCACGAACCAGTAAATCAGAAAAGTTATGGAGCATCAACCCTTCCGACGACCGCGAACGCACTTCCAAGAGATGACTTAAGAGGTTAGACCTGAGGGCACCCTTTTTTATTTATTCCAGCATTTTATTTCCATTATTTATTTTATTTCTTCGCATGTATATTGTGGATTCATGAATATTGTGGCCATGAGATGAATGAAATATGTTTTATCTCTTGTGGTATATCGGATGGAAACCCGGATGTAAATTCCGTAGCCGAATCCGAATGGACGGTAGTGCGGTCTGCACTCGGGATACAATACCACGTACCACTTGAGAGACACACATGTTTCGTTTCATCCAAGTTTATGTTTATCCGTTGTTTATTAGAAATAGAGTATTATTTTTATGCATGATTAGGTTGTTTAGTACGTTTTTTTTATGCATGATTTAGTTGATTGTTTCCAAGCATGATTTATTTATTTCTTTTGCATTAGGAACTTGATTATGTCTCTTCTAAGTTTATGTTTAGATTATTATTTATTTACATTGCCAGGCTTAGCGATTTAATGTATGCATGAGATTGTGTGCTTGCCGTTATTCCGACTTACTTTTATGCATGCAAACTTAGATATAGGTCGTATGCAAACTTAGATGTAGGTTGTTGTTGTGTAGACTTGGTTAAATTATTGAAAAAATCTTTTCATTACAAGTGGCATAAGTAAGGGACCATTCCGAACCCAACGGTTTGAGGTCTTCCTTGCGAGGGGTGAATGCGGCCTTAAATCATTTTCCCAGTTCACACTTGGTGGCGACTCCATTTTATTTCTCTGGTTTAGTTCCCCCGTGGGCTACTCCGCACTCCCGACCTGGCCGCGAGCCTAGAACAGCGTTGTCAAGTTCTATGTCCTACACTATCATGGGACTTTCACGAAAATTATATTTTTAAAGTCATTTTGATGAAAATTGTGAAACGTATTCAACAGAAAAGTTGTTCATCTCAGAAAAATGAGTCTGATGGTTCAAAAAGCAGCTCAATCAGAGTTCATTTGCTATCTTTATAGATGAAACAAAAAAAATTTATGCGTATAACGATATAAACAGATATCGCGTAACCAGTTCTCAGAACCACACGTTTTCCAATGCTATGAAACTTCACTTAAAAATATTCCCACTTATTTTCCAACACATAAAGTCTAATTTTCGAATATCATCCCTTTCCAAATCTTTCACTTTAATTTGAAAACTTTCTAGCACTGTTCAAAAGTCCAGGATATTACACTAATCAACAACATTATAAAAAAATCAAAATCCATCTTAACATAAGTACAAATAATAATTTTTCTATCTCATCAAAACATTAAAGTAAATCCCTAAAAGACCATTTTCATTCTCAATCCATTATTTCTATCTCATTAGAACTTCAAAAAAAGTAAGTTGAGATATGCTTCATTTTCCATACTCAGTGATTTTTTAAAGTATTTTTGATATTATTACATTTAGTATTTTGGTATTGTCGTAGATGTAGTGCATAGTGTATAGAGTCAGGAAAAGATGGTGTGCGACAAGCTTCGTCACACACCATTGTGCGAGTGAACATATGTGCGACGATCACAATAAGATGCGTATACAACTGGCATCAACACACAACCATCGTACTATATGATGGGTGTGCGACAACAATCGTCTCATGCCCATCACACTGTGCTATTATGTGCAATTATGTGCGATGTAGGTCATCACACACCCATCGTACTATGCAATTCATTGTGACATAATCATCACACATTTATTGTACACATCAGAAAATTTATTAAAATATAATAGTTTGTTGTATTTACATACATAATGGACGATTTTATAGTTGCGATTAAAAGGTTTTTGATAGTTCAAAGAGAACGACTGATAGTCTTAGAATGAAATATGTTAATAGGAAAAGAAAATTATTTTCCTTTGAAAACATGCTACATACTATGCTTTTATTCGACATCTTTTTGAAGCAACTTAAGAACGTGTCTTCATTCCATGAATTTTTATATCCATTTTGCTTTGAAAGTAGTCCCATTAATGACTGTAGAGACTTGGCAAATTTAATTTATGAAATACAAAATTAACAATCTTTAGTTAATGAGACTGGTGAAGATATGGAGAAATTTGATGAATTTGCAGAATTTGAACATTTCTAGACTGTCACTCCAATTTTCCATTGCAATAACATCTCAACTACACATGATCCCCTTATGTGCATGTCTCTAGTTTTTTCGTCATACATGTCTATTAAATTCCCCTAAAGTATGGCCTAAATAACCTAAAAGAGAGGTGAATTGGGTTTTAAAAACTTCTCTAGGCTAATTAACATCAATTTCATAATTCAAGCCTAACACTTCCAAATTAATCATTCAACACTTCAATACTTCAAACCCTAATCACTTTTATGAAGCAAAAGAAAAAAAGGAAAAGAGGCTTGTGTGACATAAGAGAAAATTTTCCCTAAAAAATTCTCTGAAGTGATTTTTCCCGAGGTCATCCTCATGAAATCTTGGTGGCAAGATATAATACGAAAGACTGAGCGGTGTCAAGACACACTTCATTTTTCCCCTTCTCTCGCACTCATAGTAATGAGTAGTTTTTGTTCACTATAGTGTGCGGTTTCACTTTTTTTAGTGGTGTAGTTGTGTTCAATTTTGCAGTGGTTTTTGGTGATACAAAAAGCTATTTTGGGACTGCAATAGGATGTTTCGGTGGAGCAAAAATTATCCAAAACTGCTTTGTAATTCTTAATTCTACATTAGTTACTTATGGACTGCAGCAGTCTTTTTTGGTGGTGCAGAAATAAAGCAAAATTGATGTGAGATTTTTGGTTTTGTATTGACTGTTTCGGAACTATAGTGGGCTGTTATGGTGGTGCATAAATTGTCTGAAACCATTATGGATATTCGGTCACTGTAGTATACGAGTCTCAGTAATAATTGAAACTGAATAAGATATTGCAATTCATAAATTACACTGCTTATAAGATAATATTAAATTTTTTTAGTCTGATCCTATGGCCTTACACGCGGTTCTGCTGTACTTGGAGCTTTCCCATGAAGTGTTCATTCGGAAAACTCCTACAGCTTATTATCTCGCTGAACTCCAAATCCATGTCAAGAAAATATCTAAATTTTTAATCCTGGAACAGTTGCAGTTGTGTCTCGGTCAATTTGTTACAGAAGATATCAAATATTCTTTTTATTTTAACCAGTTTGTAACATGATCTTGGAAACGATCCTCTACTGTATCGCTAAAGGGCATGGATTATTAAATGTCGACATAACTATAAAATATCAATACAACACGTTAAAAAATAGAAGTAGCAAATTTTTTTTCTAGCTAAGCAAAATAAAAATGTGACAATGGTGCGAAAAAAGGTGTCATACTATGTTATCAGTGTGATATTGTAATATCCCGAATTTTTCAGAATGGTTTTGTAAATTTTCCAAATTTAAGTTCAGAATTTGGAATTGGATGAAATTCGGAAATAAGATTTTATGTGTTGGAAAATAGGTTGGAATGTTTTTTAAGTGAAGTTTCGTTGCGTTGGAAAACGCGTGGTTCTGAGAACCGGTTACGCGATTTCTGATTTTATCGTTATACGCATAAAAGTTTCTTGTTTTGGCTATAAAGATAGCAAACGAACTCTGTTTGAGCTGATTTTTAAACCATCAGACTCGTTTTCCCGAGAAGAACAACTTTTGTGTTGAACACGTTTTGACATTTGCAGCAGAAGGACCTCAAAATTATGAATTTCTGAAGGACACCACGGATAGGACCTGTTTGTAATGTGCGGGGACTGGAATGTAATTTTCAGAAACTTTCTATAAATATCTCAAATTTTCCAGAAATCACAAAAATGTCAAAAGTTTCCCTAAAGCCCAAATCGACCCTCATCTCCATATCGTGCGTGACTGGTTGCTCACGTCGCCGGCTGACACGTCGACATGGGAGGGTGTGCCGTCCACCCCTCCGTCTTGTGGTGGCCAATGCAGCCCTAAAACTCCGATGAACGGTGAGAAATGGGGAGTTATACGTGCGACTTTAACTTTCCGATCCCGACTCGTCGTTTCATTTCATGGCCTGAGACATCCATCAAATCGAAGTTCTCGGAGAGTACTACAAGTTGGCGGTGACGAATTTTCCATTCCGTGTATGATTACACGCTAAACGAGGAAATAAGATTAAGATGATTAGTGACCCACGGTGAATAGCTCCAATCAAAATTTCATCGATTCCAATGCGTTCGTGGGATCATTTGGAGTCTTTATATGGCCTTGAAATCTCAATGGAGAAAGAGAGAGAAATGATAGCATGGACCCCATGTAAGTACCTCACTGTGAACTTGCCTTAGGTAGACAAGGTACGATAGTTGTTTGTGTGTTTAGATATGTATATAAATATGTGTATAGATTGAAGGCTCATAAAAAAATATGTAACAACAGTTATGGAGTTTTAGAAAGCATGAAATGATAGTTACGAGAGGTACAATCAGTAAGATTCGTAAAGAGCACGTATAGAAATAGATTGTCTGAAAGTATGCATAGTGCTGGGTTTCTAGATAGCAAGCTATGAAAGGAATAAATACGAAATCGACACTTGACTTCCAGTTATAGATGTACCAGCTTTAGTGTGAGTCTTTGATGTCACAGTGACACATATTCCGGTATTGAGGATTAGAAATAGACTTAACTGATATTTGTGTAATTAGATTTTTTAGGAGCATAGCCAATAGCTTATGCAGTTAAACTCGACACCAGAGATATGTTTCCCATTGATGTGTCTAATAATTATTTGGTGATGACATTATGTTTCGTTGATTCAGTTTGATATACTGTTATGTTTAAGTTTTAATAAGCTAGTTTCAGCATGAAAAGTTTAGTATAAATTGTCGTTTCATTTTCAAAGATAAACATATCTTCGAGTAAAACATGTTTCAGTACTAAAGATGTAAAATAGTTTTAATGAAGTTTTCCGGGCTACAACTTGATTTTTGAGTTGGAATAGTTTTGATCTGAGTGTGGGTCCAGTTGTATGAAATTTGTTCATATATTTGATGACACTTTTCATATGGATGTGTTTGTTGAAATAGGACACAAGCCTACTTTGTATGTATGGGACGACTGAGATGCCACTAGCTTGTAAATGATTGTGGCTGATTATACTGATGTGTATATGGACCATTGCATTGTATCGCATCGTATAAATTACATGTTCATATGGTTGCTATGATAATGCATATGTATTTTGCATACTCAAAGAGAGACACAATGCACATGGACAGATACAAATCAAGGACTAGGGGGACAACGATACGTAACGTTCTTGGATCCTAGTTTCAGTGATATGGATAGATACAAATTCAGGACTTGGTGGATGGGGACGGCGATAGAAATTCGGGACTAGGGGAACGACGATGCGTAACGCCCCTAGATCTTAGCTTTAGTGCTATGGGGGACGGCGATACGTACGCCCTACGGAACTAGATAGGTGTTTAGGGTGTTAGACAATTATGACCCATATCGTCACTATTTGTAAAAGACATTGTGGTTTTTGTACAAATTAATTATATATCAATGAAATTGCATTTTATCATTTTGTAATTTGATTACTTAAATATATAAATGATAAAAGTCCCTATGATTAGTTCCAGATTATAATATATGAGACAATATCAATCCATAAAGGTTTAAGAATTAAATATCCCTAGTCGTAGTATTATCGAGACTGGACATCGATAATGCAGAATAGATTAGTATTGCACTTGTACGTGGTATGGAAGCGTAACAGCATAGTTCTCATATATTTAAGTATTGGATACTTATGCAAGTGTGATAACAGGTTGTGTTTTACCGATGGTACGAAAACAGCTTCGCTCTAGATAGACCCCGCGGAAACCCATTGGTAGTATGACTATGTGTCTATGGGAGTCCGCATCAGGGTAGGTGTATTTGGTCTTAACCTGAGACTTACATCGCTGGTACTTACGACAATCAATACGCTTTGGTTTTGGTCGTCCAAGACTTTAACAGGTTCTGTGTACGCCTCTTCTGGGTTTATTGAGAATCGTAGTGTATTGGGTGTGATGTCAAGATGGAAGTATCACTTCAATCATATGAAGATGATGATCACGCAGGGATACATAACTGGTACTCTAAATTGGTTGCAACCATCGGGATAATATAACTTTGTCATGATTATCCGATTAAAGAGACTAGTTGCTTGTAATCCGATATATGCTTCGTACGGGGCAGACACTATTCCAGCCTCGGGCCTTGCATGTGACCATCGATACTGGATCGTAATACGCAATACTATGTATACTACGCCTGACATAGATTATATATTCCATTAAGAATATTTCTGGAGAATTGGGTAGGCACGGTGCTTTTCTAGAAGCCAACCATGTCTCGTAAATCGGTAAAAACGTAGTCCGAGGTATGTACGTGTTCGGATAGTCCGATGACCGAATTTACTGCCAAAATATCCAGGGATCTCATGGGTCGCTTCCGAAGATTCACCGATGAAGTAGGATTCGAACATAATTAATCTTGGATTAATTACGGAGAGATTTTATGTGGGATAAAATTCTATTTTAAGAGAGAGAAGGATTAATTTAGAATTATTCGATAAAATAATATATTCGATATATTAAACGAAATTAGATTTCGACGCGGAATTAATATTGGATTTTAATTCGGGCTAACGAATTAATTTACAATTAATTCGCTAGCGACATGAATGGTAATTTTGCTTGGCATTATTATTTAATTAAATTTGATTTAATTACGTCGCAACGGAAAATTCGTTAATTCGGAATTAACGAACCCTAGCCCGGGATGTGTTTCCGAGGCCACTCCAATTTTGAATCAAGTGCGGCCACAGTCACATCGCTCGTCACATCGCATGTCACTTTAGTGATGGATGTCCATTCACCTTTTTGGTGAGTGACAACTAGTCACTATTCATGATGTTGGTTGTTGAGAGCCTTTAATGTATTTTTGGCTCCAAAATTTGGTTTGACTTTTTGAAAACATATACCAAAATTTGGTAAAGCATTTTTCATTACATGGTTTTGAAAAACAAAAATCAAAGAAAACAAAACACTCTCTCTCTCCGAAATACTCACAAAACCGTGAGCTTCAACAAGTGAAGAGGAAATTGTTTTTTCTTCATTCAAGCTAGCACTTCAACAAGGAA
The DNA here is from genome assembly GCA_019454045.1 of Zanthoxylum bungeanum. NCBI lineage: Eukaryota > Viridiplantae > Streptophyta > Magnoliopsida > Sapindales > Rutaceae > Zanthoxylum > Zanthoxylum bungeanum. The sequence goes on along the minus strand of SKCR01018443.1, from coordinate 362,860 downwards.
TCATACAAGGTGTTAGGGAAACCCACCTTTGAGCTTGGAATCAACATAAAGCTTGGAGCTTGGATTCAACTCTTCAACAAAAAGAACCTCATTGGCCGAAACTTCAAAAGATCAACAAGGGAGGAAATTTCGTCTTCAACACATCTCAAAATCCGTTCATTATAAGTATGATTCCGCCATACTTATTTATTGTATTCATATTATTTTCATTGCTTGAATGATCTTGGGACTATAGTAGAAACCAACAATGGTATCATTGAGCCTAATTTGAGCATGAAAAATATTAGGTTCTTATGCTAAAATTTAGGTAAAAATGATTTGAGCATGATTTTATAAAATTGATTGATTGAGTATGTTTGAATGATGATAACATAATGTTATGCATGATCAATTTCATGAAATATGAATTGGATGATTTTTCCCCAATTAAGGGCTTGGCCGAATGCTTTATAAACCCTAAAGACATGGTATTTTTTGTTCTTTTGATCATTGGATGAGATGAAAGACTTGGGAAATGTTGATTTGTAATTCAATCGGATCGAAAACGAAATCGGACAAAAAACCCCTAAAATGCCGTGAGCAAGATGAGCATGAAATGAGTTGATTTTTTGTTTCAAAATGTTGGACATGAGTTGAACAAAATAATACATGATTAATTGATCAATTAGTATTTTGGAAATATTGATTTAGATAATTAATTGATGTAATACACTTTAATTAATTGAATTTTGAAATTTGGAAAATTAAAATTTAATTAGTTGGGCTTAATTTAGAATTGGGCTTTAAATGTTATATTTGGGCCTAATGGGCTTGGTTGGGCCAAGTTGATTTAAGTCAATTGGATTGGATCCAAATTGAGCCTAATCATTCCATTAAGTCCAAATGTGACAAATGGGCCTTTTAAGTTTAATTGGGCCTTATGGGCCTAAATTGGTTTCTTGGAAAATAAGGGTGATTCCTTGAATGGGCTTTGGTATTTGGGTTTGACCCATATTGACCAAAGTCCATGCCTTAAGAAATTAATTGAAAGCCCATCGGACTTTAATTAAACGACATTGGATGTTAATTGGGCTTTGAGACCCATTTAGATTAGATTTGGAATCTAAGTCTTTAAAGGCACATTAAAAAGTGTAGTTATTTAATTTGGAATTAAATATAGAATTAGTATTGAATACGAATTAAATTAGATTTAAATTGTAGTTCGATATAATTCAAGAATTCGTACTTTGAGTACTTATTCTCAAACGAGTTGGACTCGCGCAAAATCAAATCGTTGTTTGAACATTGGATGATCACTTTATTCAAGATTAATTAATTGGATTAGATTGATTGAATAACATGATTTGTGTGAATACATGGATGTGTCGAATGAATAACGTATATCGGATGGAAATTAGAAGGGAAGGGCAATTTTGGAAATTGTTGTAAATTTAGAATTTATTAAATTGGACCTGCCTGTCCAGCCTTATCTCTCTTGATTCTTTGTATTCTATTCTCAACTAATTCCCCTAAATGTTAATGAGGTTTCTTTAATTGTATTATGTAATTGGGTAGAAGTAAGAATAGTGCTAGCCGGGGAGAGGAAATAGAGTGATTCATTCTAGGAACAATCTGTGAAATATCCATCCACATATCGTTATTAATTTATTTTCGCGCCTTATTATGCTTTTAGAATGCATGCTTATGGGTGTATGATGAGACCTAACAAAAATAATAAGTTGGTTGCCAATTTACGCGAAAAACCCTCAACAAAATATTAAGCGTTTTCCTTCCATTGAGTGATTCTTACTCAAGATCCAAGATTGGCACTGGTTTGTTGGCCAAAGTCAAGACCTTTGTCCATCGCGGATGTGTATGAATCATAAAGGCTTTGTTCCATATCGGTGTCTTGTCCAAGTTGTGATTTGTTGGCCAAAGTCAAGATCACTTCTTGTCCATCGATATCGATTACGAAGCTTTCCAAAGTCAATGGGTTCCGCTTAACTGGAATCATTAAGCTTGTTATGCCAAAGCCAAGGCTTAGTTGATTCAGAGGAAATTGGTTAGGAAAATATATTAAATATATTGGCATATATATTATATATGTTTCAGACTTGGAGGTCCACCTACCGGATCCAGGAATTGGATGAGATCCAATTGATCTTCGAGATCTACCTAGTGAAATATCATACAACTTGTTGCCAAAGTCAAGGTTGTGTATTATTTAACGGGATCCTAGCCCACTAGAAACTAGGTTTCCCGAGTACTCAGCAGAGGGTTAGAGGCTCACCGAAAAATAATGGGAGGCTAGTATTGAATTTGCAATTTCGTTCAAATACTTAGCTTTACACGCTTTCAAATTATTTCGTCAATTATTTTATTAGTTGGACTAATATATTATTATTTTTCTTGTAATAGTTAGACTGTACCCAAACATCGTTAATCGAATAGTTGGACTATTGCGTTAAGATGACTGGAAAGTTAAGCATTAGGATATTGTCATGGGCGTAAGGTCTTTAATGGCACAAACTTTCAGGACTGGGATATGAATCTCAGATTTGTTCTGGGATCCAAGAAGTTACTCTACACTATAGAGCGACCTCTTGGGCCTAAGCCCCGACCTGATCAGTTGCTTGAGCTTGAGCTTTGGAAGACTCATAGCGATGATAACGCGACTGCTCAATCGGTAATGCTTGCCGCTATGACTCCATAATTCCGTCGTCAAAACAAGGGGTTGGATCCCTATGAGATGATGGCGAAGTTGCACGATCTCCACCGATCTAATCTTAGATCGCAAAGATACGAGTTGCAGAAGAAGCTCTTCCGCGCTCGCATGTCAGAGGGTACGTCTGTTGAGCATCATGTCTCACAGATGATTGCTGACATTGAGCAGCTCGGACAGATGGGCATAGTCTTCGAGGCTGAGACTTCAATGGATTTGATCCTACAGTCTCTCCCCGACACTTGGAGTGGGTTCATCATGAACTACAACATGTTGAACCAAGGCCAAACTCTTGGAGAGTTGATGTCCACTCTGCGTGAGGCAGAAAAGGAGCTCCCTAATGGCAAGAAGCGCGAGGCGCACTATGCTTCAACATCTCAGACTCCGAGGGCTTGGCCCAAGGCGACTGGAGGTGTTAAGAAGAAGAAGCATAAAAAGAAGGGTAATGACAAATCCCAAGATGTATGCTTGCAGTGCGGGAAGCGGGGTCACTGGAAGCGTGACTGCCGCGAGTACAAGGCACACATGAAGGAAATTAAAGCGGGCAAGGCACCGGCTTCCTGTATGTCTGTTATAGAAATAAAAATGTCTACTTATAGTTTTAAAAATTGGATTTTTGATTCTGGTTGTGGAACTCATATATGTACTGATGTGCAGGATCTGCGGATTAGCAGGAGACTGGCCTCATGAGAGATTGACCTCCGTGTTGGAAATGGGACTCGAGTTGCCGTTTTGGCCGTGGGCACTTATGTTTTAGAACTGCCATCGGGGCATCTGCTCGAACTTATAAACTGTTATTTTGTACCTAGTTTGACTAGGAATATAATTTTTGTATCTAAGTTAACCCAATGCGGGTATACTTTTGTATTTAGAAACACTGGGTGTTTTATGTATAAAAATGATATGGAAATTTGCACAGCTGATGCAAATAATGGTCTTTATATTTTGAATATAAATCAATCTCAAACATATAATGTAACAAACAAAAGGCTTAAAGTAAGTAATAAAGATGAAACTTATATGTGGCATTGTTGTCTAGGACACATAAACAAGGGTGGGTACTTGGACGGATTTGATCCAAATTCATATGACGTATGCGAATCTTATTTATTAGGCAAGATGCCTAAATCACCTTTTAGCGGTAAAGGTGCACGTGCCACCGAACTGTTAGCCCTTGTTCATAGTGACGTTTGTGGGCCCATGTCTAGCCAGGCTAGAGGTGGATAAGAATACTTCGTAACCTTTACGGATGATGCATCACGTTTTGGTTATGTGTATCTTATGAGATACAAGTAGGAAACTTTTGAGAAATTCAAAGACTTTCGACACGAAGTAGAAAAACAGACCGGTAAAAGTATTAAGACATTACGGTCGGACCGTGGTGGCGAATACTTGAGCAATAAGTTTCTTGATTACTTGAAAGAATATGGTATTCTTTCACAATGGACTCCTCCCAGAACACCGCAATTAAACGGTGTGTCCGAACGGAGAAACCGAACTTTGTTAGACATGGTGAGGTCTATGATGAGTCGCACAGAGCTATCTATTTCCTTATGGGGATATGCATTGAACAGTGCAATACTTATTTTGAATAAAGTTCTGTCACAATCTGTTCAACAAACTCCGTATGAAATATGGACAGGAAAGAAACAAGGTTTCTCATTCTTGAAGATTTGGGGTTGTTGGGCCTAAGTCAAACGTTTGGAAGGTACCAAACTAGAACCCAAATCGGATAAATGCCTATTTGTAGGATAACCTAGGGAAACCAAAGGATATTACTTCTATCACCCATAAGAGAACAAAATATTTGTTACTCTACATGAGGTTTTCCTTGAGAAGGAATTCCTAAATGCAGTGATAAGTGGGAGGAAAGTAGAACTCGATGAAAATCGGAGTGATACTATTCCTGGCACAGAATCCTCAACGGAACATGAACAGTCCATCAGGGATGAGACTGTACCACAATCTTCGAATACACAAGGACCGCGTAGGTCGGAGAGAGTCAGAAAACAACCTGAGAGGTATGGGCTTCTGATCTCACCTCATGTGGATATTAATCTTATTGAGGAAGATGAACCGGCTACGTATTAGGAAGCGATACAAGGTATCGACTCCGGTTTATGGAAAGATGCCATGAATTCCGAAATGGATTCCATGTACACCAACCAAGTTTGGACACTGGTTGATGCACCAGAAGGCCTAAAGCCTATTGGTTGCAAATGGATCTTCAAGAAGAAGACTGACATGGATGGTAACATACAAACGTACAAACCTAGGCTTGTAGCGAAGGGGTATCGTCAACGACATGGTGTCCATTACGACGGAACTTTCTCACTCATTGCCATGATTAAATCCATTCGGATAATGCTTGCTATTGCTGCATATTTCGATTACGAGATATGGCAAATGGACGTCAAACCGCTTTCCTTAACGGAAAACTTTTGGAGGATGTTTACATGCAACAACCTGACGGTTTTTTCGTACTTAGACTTGCAAACAAGTTTGTAAGTTAAATCGATCCATTTATGGATTGAAGCAAACATCGCGGTCTTGGAACCAACGTTTTGATGAGATCATAAATGAATATGATTTCGTTCAAAACGGGGATGATCCTTGTGTATATAAGAAGGTTAGTGGGAGCGCACTCACATTCATTGTCCTTTACGTTGATGATGTATTGCTTATTGGCAATGACATTCCCATGTTAACATCGGTGAAAGCTTGGCTTTCATTAAAATTCTCCATGAAATATCTGGGAGAAACAACATTTATTCTAGGAATAAAGATCTACCGGGATAGATCTACAAAGCTGATTGGACTCTCCTAGAGCACGTAGATTGACAAAGTATTGAAGAGATTCAACATGGATCAGTCCAAGAGGGGACTGTTGCCAGTGTCACATGGCGTCACTCTATCTAAGGACATGTGTCCTAAAACTCAAAATGAGAGAGACAACATGAGTCGAATATCGTTCGCCTCGGCAGTCGGATCGATCATGTATGCCATGATATGTACGCGACCTGATGTCTCCTATGCTTTGAGCATGTGTAGTCGCTATCAGGCCGATCCAGGTGATATGACATCACTCTATCTAAGGACATGTGTCCTAAAACTCAAGATGAGAGAGACAACATGAGTCGGATATCGTTCGCCTCGGCAGTCGGATCGATCATGTATGCCATGATATGTACGCGACCTGATGTCTCCTGTACTTTGAGCATGTGTAGTCGCTATCAGGCCGATCTAGGTGATAGTCACTGGATGGCGGTTAAGAATATCCTTAAGTATCTTAGACGAACTAAGGATGATTTCTTAATCTATGGAGATGGAGAACTTGAGGTATTGGGTATACCGATGCAAGTTTCCAAACCGATAAAGACGACTGCAAGTCGCAAGCCGGGTACATATTTTTTTTGAATAACGAAGCAGTAAGCTGGAAATCTTCCAAGCAAGAGACTGTTGTCGATTCAACAATAGAAGCAGAGTATATTGCTGCAGCTAAAGCAGCAAAAGAGGCAGTTTGGATCCGAAAATTCCTAATTAGATTAGGAGTAGTTCCGTTAGTAGCTGAGCCCGTTCCATTGTATTATGACAATAACGGGGCTATAGCGCATGCTAAGGAACCGCGGTCTCATCAATGATCCAAGCATGTTCTTCGACATTTCCATCTGATTCGTGAGATCATACATCGTGGCGATGTGAAGATCGAGAAGGTCGCATCAGAGGACAACATTGCAGATCCGCTGACGAAAGCTATTCCTCAGCAAATATTTGAGCAACATGTACATAGTTTAGATATTAGATGCTTGAGTGACTGGCTATAGGCCAAGTGGGAGATTGTTAGACAATTATGACCCATAGCGTCACTATTTGTAAAAGACTTTATGGTTTTTGCACAAATTAATTATGTAGCCATGAAATTGCATTTTATCATTTTGTAATTTGATTACTTAAATATATAAATGATAAAAGTCCATATGATTAGTTCTAGATTATAAGATATGAGACAATATCAATCCATAAAGGTTTAATCATTAAATATCCATAGTCGCAGTATTATCGAGACTGGACATCGATAATGCGGAATAGACTAGTATTGCACTTGTGCGTGTTATGGAAGCGTAACGGCGTAGTTCTCATATATTTAAGTATTGGATACTTATGCAAGTGTGATAGGAGGTTGTGTTTTACCGATGGTACGGAAACAGCTTCACTCTGGATAGACCCCTCAGAATCTCATTGGTAGTATGACTATGTGTCAATGGGAGTCCGCATCAGGGTAGGTGTATTTGGTCTTAACCTGAGACTTACATCGCTAGTACTTGCGACAATCAATACGCTTTGGTTTTGGTCGTCCAAGACTTTAACAGGTTCTGTGTACGCCTCTTATGGGTTTATTGAGAATCGTAGTGTATTGGGTGTGATGTCAAGATGGCAGCATCACTTCAATCATATGAAGATGATGATCACGCAAGGATACCGAATTGGTACTCTAAATTGGTTGCAACCATCGGGATAATATAACTTGGTCATGATTATCTGATTAAATAGACTAGTTGCTTGAAATCCGATATATGCTTCGTACGGGGCATACACTATTCCAGCCCCGGGCCTTGCATGTGACCATCGATACTGGATCGCAGTACGCAATACTATGTATACTACGCCGAACATAGATTATATATTCCATTAAGAATATTTCTGGAGAATTGGGTAGGCACGATGCTTTGCTAGAAGCCAACCATGTCTCGTAAATTGGTAAAAACGTAGTACGAGGTACGTACGTGTTCGGATAGTCCGACGACCAGATTTACTGCCAACATATCCAGGGATCTTATGGGTCGCTTCCCGAAGATTCACCGATGACGTATGATTCAAACATAATTAATCTGGGATTAATTACGGAGAGATTTTATCTTGGATAAAATACTATTTGAAGATAGAGAATGATTAATTTGGAATTAATTGATAAAATAATATATTTGATATATTAAACGAAATTAGATTTCGACGCGGAATTAAAATTGGATTTTAATTCGGGCTAACGAATTAATTTAGAAATAATTCGCTAGCGTCGTGAATGGTAATTTTGCTTGGCATTATTATTTAATTAAATTTGATTTAATTACGTCGCAACGGAAAATTCATTAATTCGGAATTAACGAACCCGAGCCCGGGATGTGTTTGCGAGGCCACTCCGATTTTGAATCAAGTGCGGCCACAAGTCACATCGCTCATCACAATGCATGTCAATTTAGTGATGGATGTCCATTCACCTTTTTGGTGAGTGACAACTAGTCACTATTTATGATGTTGGTTGTTGAGAGCATTTAATGCATTTTTGGCTCCAAAATTTGGTTTGACTTTTTGAAAGCATATACCAAAATTTGGTAAAGAATTTTTCATTACTTGGTTTTGAAAAACAAAAATCAAAGAAAAAAAACACACTCTCTCTCCCAAATACTCACAAAACCGTGAGCTTCAACAAGTGAAGAGGAAATTGTTTTTTCTTCATTCAAGCTAGCACTTCAACAAGGAATCATACAAGGTGTTAGGGAAACCCACCTTTGAGCTTGAAATCAACATAAGCTTGGAGCTTGGATTCAACTCTTCAACAAAAAGAACCTCATTGGCCGAAACTTCAAAGGATCAACAAGGGACGAAATTTTGTCTTCAACACATCTCAAAATCCGTTCATTGTAAGTATGATTCCGCCATACTTCTTTATTGTATTCATATTATTTTCATTGCTTGAATGATCTTGGGACTATAGTGGAAACCAACATAGGGGACGACGATAAGTAATGCCCATAAACATTAGATTTTACAGAAAATTCAGATACAGATTCGAGACTAAGGGATGACGATACGTAACTCCCATAGACTCCAGTTCAAATCCAGATTCGAGACTAGGTGGATGGCGATACGTAACGCCCCTAAACATAAGATTTTACTGAGGATTTCAGACAGGTGCTTAGGGGGGCGGCGATACATAACACCCCTAATCACCAAGTTATTAAAGTGTCTTTTAAAGTTTTCAGATAAAATGATTTTTAGAAGGTTTTATGTGATTTACAACTATGAAGATTTTCACGATAATCCTTTTGCATAACCTCTTACTTTTATAAAAGAATTGATTTCCAACAAATTACCAAATTGGAATTTCATGTATAAGATTTTGACACTACTTGATCTTGAATACCATCATAGATTTTGGATTCGATTTTACTCCAAGCTGGCTTTGATATTTTCCAACATATGAGATTTCTTGTTTTACCAATCTATACAGTTTTCAGAGTTTGTATTAAAGTTTTACGATTTTCAGATATAGAAATTCTAGCTTTTGCATATAGCTTGCCCCACGGGGCCAGGTGCAGTTGTTACTCTATCCTTATGTGATTCCAGAATTTGGGCCCTGCACAGCTGGTTCCCCTATCTGGTGGAGATATTTTCTTTGATATGAAAGTTCAGTTATATCTAGCTCTGATTCGATGAGTAAGATGGTAGTATGCTATAAGTATGTATTATGTATAATTTGTATGTTGAGATGCATGGTCGATTTGTGATATTAATGCAAGGGTCCAGTGTTGGGTGTTTGTCACATTTAGAATACAGTTTGTGAGGATTCCAATGGATGGAATTAAGGGCCAGTATCTTATTTTGTATAGAGGTCTAAGGTTTCAGATGATTGTTTTAGTAAAAGTTTTACAGCTCATAGTTAGCAAATGCTTATGTTTTAGCTCATGAATTCCATATGAAGTAACCAGCTATAGTTTAAACCACCACGAGTTTGTGATAGCCTTAGCCACGAGTTTGGGTGGTTTGGTAGGTAATAAGTTAATGAGATGCCAAAATTCTGTAGATACGTAGTTTAGTGTGGAACCAAGAATATAATCTTACTACAATGTTGCATTCAGTACAATGAGTACATTATCATGGTATTATATACGTAAACAGCCATCAGGTAGAGATGATATTTATAAGTTTGTGTATATTTACATATATCTGAATTCTATTTATGTCCTTACAATTACTTGACATATTTATATAAGACATGAGCTACTTAATGAGCTTTATAGCTCATACCCCAACAGTTTGCTAGTTTTATAGGTTCATATTGGACTTAAAGAGCTAGAAGATTCTAGAGGCGTCTAGAAGACAGCGGATCACCCTGATGCAGTCAAGTTGGTCTTAAGTTATTGTATCATTCTGGGATGTGTATGGGCTCCCACAGCCTTAGTTTTATTTATTTGTATCATATGTGTAATTTTAATCTTGCTGAGCACATAGTTGTTTGTAGTTTTCTGTCTAATGTCAGACCTGAGGCTTATTTGCATATGAGTTGAGATTTGTCAGGCCGGAGGCCTATTTACATATGAGTTGAGAATTTTCAGGTCGGAGGTCTATTTACATATGAGTTGAGATTTTTCAGGCCGGAGGCCTTTCAGAATATTAATTGAGACCGATTATTTTGAATGTAATATCAGGACACCTCGAGGTGCTGGACTTTGATCCAGGTTTCATGATTTTTAGCAGAGGTCATGTTGAAATCTTAGTAACATCATAGACTTATGGAGATGGCTTTTCATGTCTCCTGCCGGTAGCATCCTGACATTAAATGGGATGTTACAGATATCAGTGCCATAAATAGTGTTACACTGTGTTATCAACAGTGCGACAGATGATGTCACACCATAGATAATGTCCCATTGTATTATCAGCATTGCGACAAATGGTGTCGCACTATTATCATATAACTAAAAATCAGTGGGTCAGTAGTACGACAAGTGTTGTCAAATTATTGTCGCATTACGAAGTCAAAGCTTAATTAGGGCAGTACGACATATGCGGCATGATTATGTGGGTTTGTCCAATACTGAATGTTTTATGTTGAATTGTCACACCTTGGTGATTGTGAGGTTATCATAACGTATGTGTCCTACTCATTTCATGTATCCACACATGACGTCAGGGGCAAGTATATAAGTGTTTACCATGGTTTTTCTCTGTAATGGGAACTGTGATCGGTATACCGGTCACAATACTGGTATACCAGTGAATGGGCATGTTGGGACATATGCCCCTAGAGCTTCATCTAATTTGTAAACATAATTATTTGTTTAAAATAAAAGATATATTGTTCATTTATCAATTATTTTTATTTAAATCTCTTATTGTAAATTATCTAGTTTATCCTTAATTACTCCTCTGCCTTCAGGCTTAGTGTATAACTGTCATACACAAAATGATTTAAGTCTGAAGTTAGTAATCTAAATTAGTCCATAGAGAACAAAGCAGGTACTTTATTTGTGGGTTATCTATAGTTACGGTTCATTCTATAAATGTATGGCGACCTTGATCCGAGATCGTCCATAGTGTGACATGAGAATTAATGCATCTTATATGATATGATTATATAGGATTGGAGCCAGATAGAAATGAATTTCTTATAATATCATTTAAATAAGAAATTCATTTCAATCTACTAGATGGTCATAAATGGATAGATCTTAATCCTGACTGTACTTGTTGGGTTTTCTAGGTCAAACCAAGATCTATTAAGCAATGAAACATGTGAATACAACAAATTAAGAATGCGGAAAATACTCACTTTGATCGGATTTTGGATGCGTTGAACACAAAAAAATTTCCTTCATGTGTGATTCGGCTAAGCCCCTTTGATTTGATCTTGAAGCTCCAAGCTTTGAGTGTTGATTCCAAGCTCAAGGGTTGGTTTCCCTATCACCTTTGAATGACTCCTTGATGTGTGCTAGTACTTGAAAAATTGCAACAATTTTTCTTCATCTTCTTTGCAAGATTCGGCCAAGCCAAATGGGAGAGAAAAAGAGAGGGCCATTCGACCAAGGAGAGGAATGAGAGAGAGAGAATTGTGTTTTTGGTAATTTCTTGGTTTCTAAAACAATTACACTTTTTAAAAGTCAAAGCCAAATTTGGTATATGCTTTTCCAAAAAGCATAAAGCAAATTGGAGGGAAAAAAACAATTAAGGCTTCCAACCACTCCCATCATGAATAGTGACTGGATGTCAATCACAAAAAGGTGACTTGACTTCCATCACTAAAGTGACTAGCGAAGTGACTTGTGGGCCGCACTTTAATTCAAAATACGAGTGGGCCCGCAAACACATTTCGGGCTCGGGTTCGTTAATTCCGAATTAATAAACTTTCCGTTGCGACGTAATTAAATCAAATTTAATTAAATAATTATGCCAAGCAAAATCACTATTCGCGTCGCTCGCGAATTAATTCTAAATCAATTCGTTAGCCCGAATTAAAATATAATTTTAATTCCACGTCGAAATCTAATTTCGTATAATATATCGAATATATTATTTTATCGATTCATTTCAAATTAATCGTTCTCTCTCTTCAAATAGTATTTTATCCCAGATAAAATATCTCTGTAATTAATCCTAGATTAATTTTCTCTCTCTACTAATTAATCCCAGATTAATTATGTGCGAGTCATACGTCTTCGGTGAATCTTTAGGAAGCGACCCATGAGATCCCTGGATATGTTGGTAGTAAATCTGGTCGTCGGACTATCCGAAAGCGTACGTACCTAGTACTACGGTTTTACCAATTTACGAGACATGGTTGGCTTCTAGCAAAGCATCGTGCCTACCCAATTCTCCAGAAATATTCTTTTAAGAAATAAGTAATCTGTATCAGGCGTAGTATATGTAGTATTGAGTATAGCGATCCAGTATCGGATGTCACATGCAAGGCATGGGGTTGGAATTGTGTCTACCCCGTACGAAGCATATATCGGATCTCTGGTAACTAGTCTCTATAATCGGATAAACATGACCTAGTCATATTATCCCGATGACTACAGTACATAAGAGTACTAGTTCCGTATCCTACGTGATCATCATCTCCATATGACTGAAGTGATACTTTCATCTTGACATCACACCCAATACACTACGATTCTCAATATACCCAGAAGAGGCGTACACGGAACCTGTTAAAGTCCGAACGACCAAAACCAAAGTATATTGATTGTCGCAAGTATTAGCGATGCAAGTCTCAGGTTAAGACCAAATACATGTACCCTGATTCGGACTTCCATAGACATATAGTCGTACTACCAATGGAATTCCGAGGGGTCTATCCAGAGCGAAGCTGTTTCCGTACCATTGGTAAACACAACCTCCTATCACACTTGCATAAGTATCCAATACTTAAATATATGAGAACTATGCCGTTATGCTCCCACAACGCGTACAAGTGCAATACTAGTCTATTCCGCATTATCGATGTCCAATCTCGATAATACTATGACTAGGGATATTTTAATGATTAAACCTTAGGGGATTAATAATGTCTCATATCTTATTAATCCGGAACTAATCATATGGACTTTTATCATTTATATATCCCGGTAATCCAATTACAAATGATAAAAGAGCAATTTCCTTTGTCACATAGTTAATTTGAACAACAACACCATGTTCTGTACAAATAGTGATACTATGGGTCATAATTGTCCAACAATCTCCCACTTGGCCTATAGCCAATCACTCAAGTGTCCTACACTTGCACTATGTACGGTTCGCTCAAACTTTTGCTGAGAAACTGCTTTCGTCAGTGGATTTACAAGGTTATCATCTGATGCAATTTATTCGATCATCACATCGCCACGATGTATGATCCGAACGAATCAGATGAATAGTTGAAGTATATACTTGGATCATTGATGAGACGATTAATTCTTTAGCCTGTACTGTAGCCTAGCTCAGCTGCTAACAGAACTACTCCTAATCTAATTAGGATTATATAGATCCAAAGTACTTCTATTGCTGCCTCAGCTGCAACAATATTTTTCTTTTGTTGTTTATTCGGCAACAGTATCTTGCTTGGAAGATTTCCAGCTCACTGTTCCGTTATTCAAACTATATAGTACCCTTATTGCGACTTATAGTCGTTTTTGTCGGTTTGGAAACTTACAGCGGTGAACCCAGTCACTTTAAGTTCTCCTTCTCAATAGCTTAAGAAAGCATCCTAAGATACTTAAGGATGTTCTTAACATCAATCCAGGGACTATCACTTGGATTGGCCTGATTATGACTCCATATGCTCAAAGCATATGAGACACCAGGTCGCGTACATTTACTTCAATGTACGAGTTATCGGAGAGTGCCAATAATTTTTAGATCTATCCCAATAGATCCTTATTCCTAGAATAAAGGTTGTCTCTCCCAAATATTCTACGAAGAATTTTTATGAAAGCCAAGCTTTCACCGATTGTATTATGGGAATGTCATTTCCAAGAAATGATATATCATCATTATATAGAACAATCATTGTCAGTGCGCTCCCACTAACCTCCTTATATATATACACAAGAATCATTTTCGTTTTGAATTAAATCATTTACCATTATGATTACATCAAAATGATAGTTCCAAGAACGCAATGCTTGCTTCAATCCATAAATGGATTGATTTAACTTGCAAACCTTGTTTGCATGTTTTGGTACGACAAAACTGTCAGGATGTTTTAAACATCCTCCAAAAGGTTTCCGTTAAAGGAAAGCGGTTTTGACGTTCAGCTACCATGTTTCATAAATGAAACATGCAGCATTAGCAAGCATTATCCAAATGGATTTTAATCATGGCAATGATTAAAAGGTTTCTTCGTAATCGACATAATGTTGATAACGATACCTTTTCGCTACAAGCCTAGCTTTGTACGTTTGTATGTTTGCCATCCATGTATGTCTTCCCTGAAGACTCATATAGTACCAATAGGCACAATGCCTTCCGGTACAACAACCAGTGTCCAAACTTGGTTGGTATACATGGAATCCATTTCGGACTTCATGGCACTTTGCCATAATAGGGAGTCGATACCTTGTATCACTTCCTCATACGTAGTCGGTTCATCTTCCTCCATAAGATTGACATCTACATTAGGTGAGATCAGAAACTCATACCTCCCAGGTGGTTTTCTGACTCTCTCCGACTTACGCGGTTCTTGTGTATTCGAAGATTATTAGTACAGTTTCATCCCTGATGAACTGTTTGTGTTCCGTTAAGGAATCAGGGCCTGGAATAGTATTACTCTGATTTTCATCGAGTTTTACTTTCCTCCCACTTACCACTGCATATAGGTATTCCTCTTAGGAAAACCACATGGCGAGCAACAATTAGCTTGTTCTCTTGTGAGTTGTATAAGTATTATACTTTGGTTTCCCAAGGATAACCTACAAATTAGGCACTTATCCGATTTGGGTTTTAGTTTCGTATCATCCAAACATATGCCTAGCATTCCCAAATCTTCAGGAATGAGAAAACCCGGTTTCTTTCATGTTCATATCTAATATGAAATATGTCTAACAGATTTTTCATGGAACCTTATTCAAAATAAGTATTGCATTGTTTAATGCGTATCCCTAGAAGGAAAATGGTAGCTTAGAGCGACTCATAATTAACCTTACCATGTCCAACAAAGTTTGGTTTCTCTGTTCGAACACACCGTCAAATTGAGGTGTTCCGTGAAGAGTCCACATTGAAAGAATACTATACTCTTTCAAGTAATTGAGATACTTATTGCTTAGGTATTTTCATCACGGTCCAATCGTGATGTTTTAATACTTTAGCCGGTATGTCTATCTACTTTGTGTCGAAACTCTTTGAATTTATCAAAAGTTTCCGATTTTATGTTTCACAAGAAAAATATAACCATAACGCGATGCCACATCCGTAAGGGTTACGAAGTATTCATATCCACCTCTAGCCTAGCTAGATATGGCCCACTTACGTCACAATGAACGAGGGTTGACAGATCAATGGCACTTGCACTTTTACCAAGTAAAAGGTGTTTTAGGCACTTTGCCTAATAAACTAGATTCGTAGACATTATTTGAATTAGAATCAAATCTGTCATAGTACCCACTTTTCGAAAGTGTGGATATATGAGTCTTGTTAATGTGTCCCAGACAACAATGCCACAAATAAGTCTCATCTGATTAATTCAGTTTGAGCTATTTGTTTGTCATGCTATATATTTGAGATTCATTTATATTCAAAATATAAATACTATTATTCACATCTAATGTTCTTATCTCAATATCATCTTTATTAAATAAAACACTTAGTGTTCTAGAATATAAAGGTATACCCGCAACGGGTTAAACTTAGATATAGAGATAATGTTTCTAGTCAAACTAGGTACATTATAACAGTTTCCTAATTTAAGTACATGCCCAAATGGTAGTTTCTAAACTTAGGTTTCTACGGTTAAAACAACGACTCTCGTCCCATTTCCGACTCGCATGTAGATCTCAACTGAAGTCAATATCCTGCTAATCAACAGATTATGCACATCAGTACATCTTTATGTACCACATCTAGTATCAAAAATCCAATTTTGAAACTAATAGTGAACATGTTTATGACAAACATACTTGAAGCCGGAGCCTTGCCCCGCCTTCACTTCCTTCATGTCTACTTTGTCCATACGGCAATCACACTTCCAGTGACCCCATTTTCCACAGTTTAGGCAGACATCTTGGGATATGTCCTTTGTCTTCCTAGAAGACTGTAACGATTTTGCCTTTGCCCTTTTCCACACCCCAGAAGTCTTCGGCCAAACCTTGGCCTTCTGGGATATCGAAGTAAGATGCGCCTTGCCCTTCTTGCCCTTTTGCAAACTCTGGTCTTGTCTCCTTGAGCATAGCCATTAACTCTCCAAGAGTTTTCTATTGCAATAAGTACTTCTAAGATCTAAGTATAGATCTATGAAGATCCTTCAATTTCAATATTATACTATAAGGATCTAATCCTTAGTTCTGACGAAGAAATTAAGGAGTCTTTGCGACAAGCATAACAGATTGAGCACTAAAGTTATCATCACATGAATCTTTTAAAGATCATGTTCTACTATTTGCTCAACTCCAGACTTAGGCCCGAGACGTCACTCTATCAAATAGAATAACTTCTCAGTTCCCAGGACTATCCTCAGGTTCAATTCCCAATCTGAAAATTGGAGCCGTTTAAAGACATTTTCACCCAGGATTATGTTCTAAACGCTAATATTTCAGTTATCTTGATTCCAATAGTCCAACTATCTAATCAACGATTTCGGGTACAATCAAATATAATGATTACTATAGTCTAAGTATATAATCAACTACTATTTGATTGGTTAAATTCAAATATATTTGATTACTATAATCCAATTACATAATCAACTATAAATGAAGTAGTTTGAATACAGTCCAACTGTTCAATTAAAACAACAATTAAATATTAGTCCAACCAATATATTTATTAATAAATAATGACGAAAAATGAAATGAGCGCGTATTGGCAAGTATCTAAACGAAATTGCAAATTTAATACTTGCCTCCCACTATTTTTCGGCGAGCCTCTAACCCTCTGTTGAGTACTCGGGAAACCTAGTTTCCTAGTGGGCTAGGATCCCGTTAAATAACACACAATCTTGACTTTGGCCAAAAAATTATATGAAACTTAACTAGGTAGATCTCTAAGATCAATTGGATCTCATCCAATTCCTAGATCCAGTAGGTGGACATCCAATTCTGAAACATATATCTAATATATGCCAATATATCTGATATATTCCCTAACCTTTTTCCTCTGAATCAACTAAGCCTTGGCTTTGGCACAACAAGCTTAATGATTACAGTTAAGCGGGACCCACTGACTTTGGAAAGCTTCGTAATCGATGTCGATGGACAAGAAGTGATCTTGACTTTGCCCAACAAATCACAACTTGGACAAGACATGCGATATGGAACAAAGCCTTCATGATTCAAACACATCCGCGATGGACAAAGGTCTTGACTTTGGCCAACAAACCAATGCCAATCTTGGATCTTGAGAATGAATCACTCAATAGAAGGAAAACGCTAAATATTTGTTGAGGGTTTTTTCGCGTAATTGGCAACCAATTAATTATCTTTGATTAGGTCTCATCATACACCCTTAAGCATGCATTCTAAAAGCATAATAAGGCGCGATAAATAAATTAATAATGATATGCGGATGGATATTTAAAACATTTTGTTCCTAGAACAAATCTCTCCCTTTCCTCTAACTCGCTAGCATAAATCTTACTTCTACCCAATTACATAACACTTCTAAAGAAACGTCATTTACATTGAGAGGAATAGGTGAGAAGAGAAATACAAAGAGTCAAGAGGTAATAGGCTGGACACACAGGTCCAATTTAATAAATTCTAAATTTATTACAACAATTTCCAAAATTGCCCTCACCCATCTAATATCCATCCGATATACATTATTCATACATCACATCCATGTATTCACACAAAGCATATTATCAATCAATCTAATCCAATTAATTAATCTTTGATTAATGATCATCCAATGTTCAAACAACGATTTGATTTGCGCGAGTCCAACTCGTTTAAGAATAAGTACTCAAAGTACGAATTCTCGAATTATATCAAACTACAATATTAAATCCAATTTAATTTGTATTCAATACTAATTCTATATTTAATTCCAAATTAAATAATTTCACTTTATTAATGACCTTTGCGACTTAGATTCTAAATCTAATCTTAACGGGTCTCAAAACCCAATTAACATCCAATGCCAATTTAATTAAAGTCAAATGGGCTTTAAATTAATTTACAAGGCATGGGCTTTGGCAACCAAAGCCCAATAAGGAATCACACTTTTCCAAAAATCAATTTAGGCCCATTAGGCCCAATTAAAATTTTAAAGGTCCATTATATAATATTTGGACTTTATGGAAATGGTTTTAGGCCCAATTGGATCCAACCAATTAACCTAAACCAAACTTGGCCCAACCAAGCCCATTAAGCCTAAATACAACTTTATTAGCCCAATTCCAAATTTAGCCCAACTAATTAAATTCCAATATTCCAAATATCATAATTTAATCAATTAAAGTGTATTAGCCATAATTAATTATTTAAATCAACATTTCCAAAATACCAATTTACACAATTAATCATGCTTTAATTAATCAACTGATGTCCAACACAAATTGAAGCAAAATCAATCCCAACATTCTCTTAAGCTCTCGGCAATAGGGGACTTTATATATAAATTTTGATTTCAATCCAATTAAATCACAAACTAATATATCCATGCATTTTAAACACATCAAATTGTCTAAAATTCAAAATCACCAAGAGCTAGGGCTCCTACACCATTCGGCCAAGCATAAGGAATTGAGGAAAATTTATCCAAGTCAATTTCTAAATTCCTAAGATGCACAAATCTAATTTAACATCATCCAAGCTCAACCAAAACCTCAATTTGAAGAAATCATGCATAAATCATCAAAGCCCGAAATTAAAGTTAAGAACCCTAAATTCAATTTCATGCTTAATAACCGCTCTGATACCATTGTTGGGTTTTCTAGGTCAAACCAAGATCTATTAAGCAATGAAACATGTGAATACAACAAAGTAAAAATGCCGAAAATACTCACTTTGATCGGATTTTGGATGCGTTGAACACAAAAAAATTTCCTCCATGTGTGATTCGGCCAAGCCCCTTTGATTTGATCTTCAAGCTCCAAGCTTTGAGTGTTGATTACAAGCTCAAGGGTTGGTTTCCCTATCACCTTTGAATGACTCCTTGATGTGTGCTAGCACTTGAAAAATTGCAACAATTTTTCTTCATCTTCTTTGCAAGATTCACCAAGCCAAATGAGAGAGAAAAAGATTGGGCCATTCGGCCAAAGAGAGGAATGAGACAGAGAGAATTGTGTTTTTGGTAATTTTTTGGTTTCTAATACAATTACACTTTTTAAAAGTCAAAGCCAAATTTGGTATATGCTTTTCCAAAAAGCATAAAGCAAATTGGAGAGAAAAAAGCAATTAAGGCTTCCAACCACTCCCATCATGAATAGTGACTGGATGTCAATCACAAAAAGGTGACTTGACTTCCATCACTAAAGTGACTGGCGATGTGACTTGCGATGTGACTTGTGGGCCGCACTTTAATTCAAAATGCGAGTGGGCCCGCAAACATATTCCGGGCTCGGGTTCGTTAATTCCGAATTAACGAACTTTTCGTTGCGACATAATTAAATCAAATTTAATTAAATAATTATGCCTAGTAAAATTACTATTCATGTCGCTCGCGAATTAATTCTAAATCAATTCGTTAGCCCGAATTAAAATCTAATTTTAATTCCGCGTCGAAATCTAATTTCGTATAATATATCGAATATATTATTTTATCGATTAATTCCAAATTAATCGTTGTCTCTATTTAAATAGTATTTTATCCCAGATAAAATATCTCCGTAATTAATCATAGATTAATTTTCTCTCTCTACTAATTAATCCCAGATTAATTATGTGCGAGTCATACGTCATCAGTGAATCTTCGGGAAGAGACCCATGAGATCTCTGGATATGTTGGCAGTAAATCCGGTCGTCGGACTATCCGAACACGTACGTACCTAGTACTACGTTTTTACCGATTTACGAGACATGGTTGGCTTCTAGCAAAGTACCGTGCCTACCCAATTCTCCAGAAATATTCTTTTAAGGAATATGTAATCTGTATCAGACGTAGTATACATAGTATTGCGTATAGAGATCCAGTATCAGATGTCACATGCAAGGCCTGGGTCTGGAATTGTGTCTGCCCCGTACGAAGCATATATCAGATCTTTGGTAACTAGTCTCTATAATCGGATAAACATGACCTAGTCATATTATCCCGATGACTACAGTACATAAGAGTACTAGTTCCGTATCCTACGAGATCATCATCTCCATATGACTGAAGTGATACTTCCATCTTGACATCACACCCAATACACTACGATTCTCAATATACCCAGAAGAGGCATACACGAAACATGTTAAAGTCCCGGACGACCAAAACCAAACTATATTGATTGTCGCAAGTATTACCGATGCAAGTCTCAGGTTAAGAGCAAATACACCTACCCTGATTCGGACTTCCATACACACATAGTCATACTACCAATGGAATTCCGAGGGGTCTATCCAGAGCGAAACTGTTTCCGTACCATTGGTAAACACAACCTCCTATCACACTTGCATAAGTATCCAATACTTAAATATATGAGAACTATGTTGTTATGCTCCCACAACGCGCACAAATGCAATACTAGTCTATTCCGCATTATCGATGTCCAATCTAGATAATACTACGACTATGGATATTTTAATGATTAAACCTTAGTGGATTAATACTGTCTCATATCTTATTAATCCGGAACTAATCACATGGACTTTTATCATTTATATATCCCGGTAATCCAATTACAAATGATAAAAGAGCAATTTCCTTTGTCACATAGTTAATTTGTAGAACAACACCATGTTTTGTACAAATAGTGATGCTATGGGTCATAATTGTCCAACAGTACTATGAACTCTTGCATGACAGGCTATGTCCTTTGATTTACAAAGGTGAGGTTGGTGTAGAAATTCTGACCAATAGCTATGTACTTTAGGGACGGTTTGGTGTGTAGCTGGTGACATTTTACATAAATATAGAGTTCACTCTTTCTTGTGACAAGTAGAGGAGTATCTTCATTAAGTGTTGATTTGGTACTTGAACGATTAGAGCGCTCAAGTCTTTCTATTACGAATAGAAAGATTTATATTCATAATAGTTATGAATAAATCGTTCATTAGAGAATCAATGATACTGAAGGTAAAAATAATTAGAGGGGTATAACAGATATTTTGACCCGACTCCAATTATGAGATACTCGTGAAGGTTCAATCCGTATGTAATGATTATATCGATGGACACCGACGTAGTTCAGCTTATTTTATATATCTACGGCAATGAGAGTGCAGCTTTAGGTTTTTAGTGGAATAACCTAAAGTTAATAATTCGAAATATTTAATTAAAGAGGTTTTAATTAATATTCCGGGATTATTGGAGCTTGGAGTTGCAGGTCCATTTGGTCCTCGTGCTAACTCGATATACTATTGCAAATCATATCATAATTATATAGTCCAATTATGAACTCACATGCATAATACTAGATTATGTTAATTTTCTAATGTGATTAATAATTAAAGTCACACTAGAAAACTATAATAAATAAGTTAAATATAAAGTTTTCATTATTTAATGATTATGAGATAATCATATACATTTATATTTATATTTTGTAAATATTGAATTATATGATAATTTAATTATTATTTTGAATTAAAATGTGTATAAATATTTGATATCAATACACATTATTTCAAAATGAGTTACAAAATATGTATGAAGGTGGAGGTTTAATGTCTTCATTATGAAGACATTTAACAATGAATATTATTGTTACAAAATTTAAAAAGTTTGGCAAAAAATACGCAATGATTTAGGGATATAATGGTAATTTCAATTATAATTATGTTAACCTAAACCCTAGCATATAAAAGTAAAAGTTGTTTTGCTTTGTGACCTAATTATTTTTACAAACCCTAGCCATATTTCTATTCTTTCACTTCTCTCAAGTATTGAATGAAAAAATAGTGTGACATTTTTCTCTAAAGAATTTAGAGAATAAAAATTATGAGTGAAACCCACACTTCGTTTTGTTGGTAACGAGAATAGCACAAAAGACGAGTGGTGTTGACGAAACCAACTTCTCATTCTTCTTCGAGGCTGATCCAGGGTTGTCTTTGGTCTATTTCAGAGGTTAAAAAATTACTCAGAACCTTTGTAGAAGATTTAACATAGTCAGCAAAATTCGTGTACAGTAGTAGTGAACAATAACAGACGCACACTGTAGCACATATGTAGCAGTGAATAGTTACCACGAGCACTGTAACGTGAACAATAAAATTATTACTATTTATATATTTTTTAAAATAAACAAGTAAATAAGATCTGATCTAGATTCGGCTTAAGAGGGGAAATGACAGAAAATATTTTCAAGGTCTATCCCGATGCCCAACGTCTCTTCCGTCACGTGGAAAATCGTTTCCTATAGAGCACTATTAGCATAGCTTCTGGAACCGCCATACTGGTGGCCTTGTACCTTGACATGCATTCTGGAATTTGCATGCCAGCATACCAGTCACCATACCGATCATTAAATCATCCAAGTGAGCTCGAATTTAGTTGCTAGAACTGGCATACCGATCAATGATGTATGTATATTTATCCTTTTCCCCTCATTTTCTTTTTCATTTTGTCCTCCCTCCTTCTCGGCTCTCAGCTCTCTCTCTCTCCCCCACCATTTTTGACTGAGTTTCTCATGCATTTTCAAGCATAAATGAAGTAAAATCCACGTAGGGAAATCCTTCCAGTTTAATTCGAGCATGCAAGCAACAAGACGTTGGTTCAGTGAATGAATTCTTTTACCTTTATGATTTCATATTATTTACATTATAATATACAATATTTATGACATATGTACAATGATTTACGAAGCACGATATGTGATATATATATAAAGTTATCTCATTTATCGCAAGTTATGTTCACGTTTACAGTTTGTGTTATACAAGTCTGTAGTCCATGTATACATGTTTATGAAACATATTTTCACGAGTTAAGAATGCACTGTTTCAAAATTTGTGTTTTTTCACCACATGTTTACAATTTATATATTTAGTTGTCTGTCTTCATCGTAAAAGTACTGGATACGGAATCCGTTCGGATGAGGTTTATCCCATACCTAAAATAGGTCATGAATTTCTGACACACTCATAAAATGGTTCTTTACTACAAAGTATAAGAGTGTCGAAGTAATAAAATAATCCAGTAAGTCTGGGGTCGCTCTACAGAGAATAGATTTAGTAAAATAAAATAACAATTTGAGTAACAAAATAAAAATGCTGAATTGATTGAAGTGATAGACAATTTTTAAATCGGAATGCAATAATAAATTAAAATACTAGGGTTAGGGGATTCACTCTTGATATTTCAAATACAGAGAAATCTTACTTTTTATAATATACAAATTGTCATTATTACCCAGTTATTTTATTTCAGGATTTAATTATGCAAAAATATATAAAACCATCCATAAAGGTGGTGATATAATTTGTCTATAACTAGTCCAAATAGGTACTCAATTATGTCAGAACATATAAAACCATCCATAAAGGTGGTGATAATTAGTCCAAATTTAAATTACTCTCATATAATATGAGGTAAAATATTAACTATGCCAACTAAGATGAGATTATTTATTGCGAATCAAGAAACCCATAAAATACAAGAGAAAAATAAATATTAGCCTTCATATTACAATTTGTATATTATAACATAAATAAGATTAATCTATATTCTCATATCAAGAGTTTCACTATTTACCCCAACATAATGGAATTAGCTACTCATACTTTGAATAAAAACACACATAATTTTATTACTGAAAGAAAAAAAACTCACAATAAAAACAAAATAAGTACACAAAGCTAAAACTCTATAAATTCTTAAGACATAAGTATGGAGCATGCTGGTGAATGAGGTGTTGAGCTCCTCTATTTATAGAGTAACTCGACACCTCACTTTTGCAAATTGTAAAACTTTACAATTTTCAATGTGAAGGAAAGAAAGTGCCAATCCACTTTCGGTGGTGGAATGGAATTTTCTCATTATAATTTTTTTTGTCTTCTGTTTTAGTCTTTGTTTTTTTATTTTTATCTTTTTACTTTTGTTTTGTTTTGTTTTATATATTTATATATAATATAATAATATATATATATATATATATATAGTTAAATACATCATAAGCTCATTTGGTCGCCAATCTAAGCAATGTGAATGTTTTCCTAGTTCGATTTGAATCTAACTGTCATGCTCTTTTGGGTTTCTGGATCTTGGATTTCAGATTTCATATTCATTTTCTTGTGGAGCATCCGAAACAATATTTCCCCTACACAATAAATAAAAATTATAATAAAAATATATAAAACATAAATTTAATTATTATTTCATAAATGTGTTAAATTAATGGGATTAATGAAATTATAAGTGTAAAATGATTAATATCTCTTTTATTAAATGTATAATTTTTAATATTTATCACACCTGAACCAGCTTATTACTAGTCCTTACTAATTTAAGCAAAAACTTAAAAGAAAACTTTTTATCTAAGTTAGTAATTATTTTCTTTCCTTATAAATTATCAAATAAGCAAACCCTCATGTATTGTTTACCCTTCTTCCATACACATATAAGAGAAAATATCAATCAATTTATTATGCCCACAATATTCATAAGTCTTGTTGAAAAAAGAGTAATATTTTTGTATTAAAGTTATTTATAGAATCCACAATTTTTTGGCAATGATAGTTTATTTATATACAAAAAATAATTATTTTAATGATACATCTTCAATCCTTGTAACGAGCTTTGACACAGTGACTCCCAAACCAATTGGCATTAGGGCACTAGGTGTTAAAACACCCCTACAGACTTAATTGTTCGGATCATAGATGTTAAAAAAATATATATATGATTTCCTTAATTTTTTTCTTTAACCCATGTAACGAGCTTTAAGC
The DNA here is from genome assembly GCA_019454045.1 of Zanthoxylum bungeanum. Taxonomy (NCBI): domain Eukaryota; kingdom Viridiplantae; phylum Streptophyta; class Magnoliopsida; order Sapindales; family Rutaceae; genus Zanthoxylum; species Zanthoxylum bungeanum. The sequence continues at coordinate 337,657 of SKCR01018443.1, read as the reverse complement.
TAGTGACTCCCAGACCAGTTGGCCTTAGGGTACTAAGTGTTAAAATACCCACACAGACTTAATTGCTCGAGTTAGAGAGGTTACATAATCGAATTTATTCACTATTTTTTTAAACTAACTCAAGCTCTACTGTTTTACGCGAACAATCACTGTTTGCTGAGACAAGATGTCCGGTTATTAAATAAAAGTTTGATTATAATTATTGTCATTTTTTCAAACTAACTCAAGTCTTACTGTTTTACGCGAAAAATCATTCATTGCACAGGCAAGATATATGGTTACTAAGTAAAAACTTGGTTAGTTTTTCTTAAAGAACAAAAATTACCCTAATTTTTACCGTTACCTCCAACAAACTAGAGAACTAAATATTATAAAATTTTCACTTACAACCCACGATCATATGTTACCATGTATGTTGATAATACCTGTCAAATGAGCATATGGAAATCAAACTTAATCAATATTATGGAGAATTCAAAAATTGAATGATTCAAAAAGAAAGAAACAAAAATAACTTGTTTTGAAACACATTGAGATACGTCTCATGAGCGAAAACTCCTCACATTGCCATCTCTGAACAACAATTTCACTTGGTTAGTCAAAAAATTATTGTTGGTTGTGTTTGTATTTTTTATTTTTGAATTAAAAATATAAAAGAAAATCAATACAAAAATAAACTTTTTTCTTACACACAAAACATCAACAAAGCAAAAACACATAAATTTTTTTTTTTACAAAAAAAAAAAAACAAAACAAAAATAAAAATATTTTTTTTAAAAAAAAATATAAACAAAAACATAAACAAAAACTATCTCGTAAACTATTCCCTCCCCCCACCAAATTGAGACATTGTCCCTAGTGTCTGAATAAAAAGAAGTAGAGTTTAGAGGACATCATCTGGTTAGTGTGGAAATAACAATTGAATCAACCACACTACTATTTAATAAAACAAGTTACAGATTAAGATTCTACTCTACGCTTCTTGCCACGATCGTTATCTGAGGAGTCCAACTTGGAAAGAATTGGGTCGATTCTTGGTTCATAGGCTAACAATTGGTCGATAAATTCATCAGTTTTTCATGTAGTAAGAACACTATCTTTTGCTGGTTTCAAAATGAACCTGAGTCTTTTAGCATCCTCAAGAAATACTAAAAGAAAATCGAAAAAATGATTAAATTAAATAGTCCAATAGAATTTCGTGGAATGTTCAAATTTTCCCATGAAACAACTATGAATATTTCTTCCAATGTGCTCATCCCACCTACTACCATACTAAAAGTGTCAGCATGATTAATCATTTTTGTAAGTCTTTCATACATACTTGAGACAATGTATTCTTCCTCATTTGATTTTCCGATGAGATTTTCGTCAGCCAAAGTTTTGGGACAATTCTTAAAACCTGACTGTTTTCTTCTTGCCTGGCCTTTGAAACGCATCCCATCAATCCAAGTTTCCACTACCATCTATTAAGTGCATGTTTCTTTTCGCCATAACTCTATCTAATTCTTTTGCGGCCTCAATAAATTATAGTTTAGTTTCATAACTAGATTTATAAAATACACAGATATTAGTGATTCTTCGTATTTAATTTTTTTTTCTGCTCTCTCATATTTGGATGTGTCAAAGAGAGAAATGACGAGTTGTATTTATAGATCCTGAAAAATGATGAGTAATAAAGGCACTAGTATTTGCAAAATGATAATTTTCAGATGAACAATAAAATAGACAGTGAAAGTAAAAGAAAAGGTTAGATACTGTCAATAAAATTAAAGTAAATGAAATCAAAACAGTAAATTAAATTAAATGGAAATAATAATTTAAAGTAAAAGAAATCAAAGCAATAAATTGAAACAATATATATTGGTAGTTGTGATTGTGGCTCACATCTTCCTCCAGTTTTACATCCAGTAATGGCTTGAATGCCCTATATGGGTTGGGAATATATTTCCTATCCAATTTTCTTACAAATTGGCAAACATGATCTTTTAAAGTCAGATTCCCGAGACTGTTGTTGTTTTTCTCTTTGAATTTGTGTATGAAAAATGCGAATCACTCGATGAACATATCCACGAGTATGCGTCTCAAGAGTCAATGATATATCATCTAAAGACTCATTACTCAAGCTATCTCTAATGAATTGAATTTTATCTTCGCGATTGTCAGGTACCATTCTTAAAGAACGATAACGAATGTTGCAATTCCAGCATGCATATTTATAACAAACACCTCCTAATTGTTTAGCTCTACGTTTCTTAGCATATATGTTTTTACATAAACCAGACATGTAATAAATTAAGGAGTTAGATAACTCACATGCCAAGGGAACCCTTGCTTCAATTACTCAACGAATATCACTATGAATCAAATTGATCATAAGAAGCCTAATTCTTTCAGTGCGTGCTTTATAAATTTTCATCATAGCATTTTGGGGAGAGAAGGAAAATGATTATGGAGTTTTGCGAGAGTTTCTTCCATGCCTTGATTGTACAATATAACTAATTTTAGGAAACATAAAGAACCGACTTAGATCAAAATAAATATGCTGCAAAACACAATACAAAATGGAAATTAGAATAAAAAAACAACTTATAATACATCAATCATAGTACATTGGGTTTTAATGGAAAAAAGATTCTTGAAAATTTGAACACTCCAAAAATGATTGTAGACGTTGTCCATTTACTTTGAATACATCACCATCCATGTGATTCTCAATATCAATAACTCCATATAGGTAAACGTGTTTCACAATAAATAGGTCATTTCATTTGGATTTCAATTTTCCAGGAAATAAATGAAGACGAGAATTATAAAGTAAAATTTTTTGACCAATTTCAAATCATTTTCGTGAAATTCGACAATCATGAAAGGCCTTAGTTTTAGCTTTAAGAATTTTCCCATTCTCATATGAATCATTCCTTAACTTTTCAAGTTCATTTAATTACAATTTACATTAATGACTGTCATTTTTAATGTTTGATTTGAATGCTTTAATAGCCCAATATGCATTATGCTCAAGTTCTACAGGCAAATGACAAGATTTCCATAAACTAGTCGATAGAGAGACATTCCTAAAGACGTTTTGAAAGCTGTTTGGTATGCCTAAAATACATCAGTCAGTCAAAGAGGGCAATCTTTGCGATTTGGGTTGACCAATTTTTCCAAAATTTATTTGATTTCCCTAATTGCTAGCTCAACTTGACCATTTTTCAGAGGGTGATAGGAGGTAGAAACATTATGTGTAATTCCATACTTTTTCATTAAAGACTCAAAAGGCTTATTATAAAAGTGTTTAGCTCCATCACTTATAATAGCCCGATGGATTTCAAATCGGCTTAAAATATTTTCTTTTAAAAATATAATCACAATTTTATGATCAATGTTTTGACAAGGAATCGCTTCAACCCATTTTGAGCGTAATCAACTGCAACTAAAATATATAAAAATCTAAATTATGGTGCAAATGGACCCATGAAATCTATTCCTCAATAATCAAAGATTTTGATAGCAATGATGAGATTTAAAGGCATCATGTTTCTTTTAGAATTGGATCCCAACTTTTGATAATTTTCACAAATTTTACAGAAAACATTTGTACATTTAAATAAGGTGGGCCAATAAAATCCACACTGTAAGATTTTTACAGCAGTATTTTTAGATTAGAAGTGACCTCTGTATGTTTCTGAATGACAAAACTGAATAATACTACTAATCTCATTGTCCGATATACATTGTCAGAAAATCTGATCAGGGCAATACTTGAACAAATATGGAATGTCATAGTAGAATTTGTTGAGTTCCTTCTTGCCTTGATGGCTCAAGTCTGGAGGTATTTTTCTTGTTACAAGAAAATTGACAATATTAGCATACCAAGGCATTATATTTTTAGAAAATAAAAAATCATCAAGAAAATATTCATTGATATGAGTTGTGTCAATTGATGACACATTTGTGAGTCTCGATAAATGATATGCAACTACATTCTCTGCTCATTTCTTGTCCTTGATTGTGAGATTGAATTCTTGAAGCAACAAAATCCATCGTAGTAATCTTGGCTTTGCATCTTTTTTAGACATCAAATATCTAACAACAACATGATCAGAATAAGCAATGGTTGAAGAACCAATTAAATATGATCGAAATTTATCCAATGTAAATATTACAACATGTAGTTCTTTATCTGTGGTAGTATAATTCATTTGTACAATGTTTAAAGTTCTACTTGTGTAATAAATTACATACGGCTTACCTTATTTTATCTGTCCTAACATTGCGCCAATTGCATAATCATTGGCATAACACATTAGCTCAAAATGCAAAGATCAATCAAAAGATTGCATGATATGAGCATAAGTTAAACGACTGATAATCTTTTCAAATGATTTTTGACATACTTTTGTCGATTCAAATGTTGCATCTTTTAATATGAGGTCACATAATGGTCTCGATATGGTACTAAAGTTTTTAATGATCCTCCTATAAAATCCCGCATATCATAAGAATGAACATATTTCCCTAACTATTTTGGTGGTGGTAATTTAGAGATCACCTTTATTTTTATTTTGTTAACCTCAATACTTTTATATGACACAACATGACCTAAAATAATTCCTGAATCAGTCATAAAATGATATTTTTCCCAACTTAACACAACTCATTTTTCTTCACATCTTTTCAAAATATTTTTCAAATTATTCAAACAATTATCAAATGAGTTCCCAAAAAACAGTTATATCATCCATAAAGACATCTAAACAATATTCAACCATGTCACTAAATATGCTTAACATGCATCTTTGGAATGTTGCTGGTACATTATAAAGTTCAATTGGCATTTTCCTAAATGCAAATGTTCCAAAGGGATATATGAATGTGGTCTTTTCCTAATCTTTTAAAGCAATGAGAGTTTGATAATAACCTGAGTAATCATCAAGAAAGCAGTAATAAGGATGTCCTGCTACTCTTTCAGAAATTTGGTCAAGAAATAGTAAAGGAAAATAACCTTTTCTAGTGACGTTATTTATTTTTCTATAATCAATGCACATATGCCAACTACATGAGATTCAAGTTGAAATTGATTCTCTTTTATCATTTTTTACGATAGTTATTCTAGACGTTTTAGGAACAACTTGTGTATGACTTACCCTCTTACTATCAGAGATAGGGTAGATAATGCATACATCAAGAAGTTTAAGAACTTCAATTTTTACCACTTCTTTCATGTGAGGGTTTAATCTTCTTTGGGTTTGACGATATGTCCTGGCATTATCTTTCTAAATGCATTATGTGTGTGCATATCAAATGATTAATACCTTTTGTATCTCTTAAAGTCCATTCAGTTGTCAGTTTATGTTTTCTCAATATTTTTAACAACTTACCTTCTTGATCACTTATGAGGGAGGAAGAAATTACCACATGGTAAGTTTGTTCATTTTCAATCCTTCTAAAAAAGTCTTTAATTCCAATTTAGGTGTTTCCTTATGTTTTTCTTCTTCAAGTGTTCCTAGTTCCTTAAGATTTTACTTCTCTCCATCGATTTTCAGTACCCGTGTAGAATCAACGAAAGAAAAATCATTAAAAATATCTGAATCTAATTGCATACTTGATTCAAGAAAATTAGCTGTACAAATTTCCACAGGGTCAGATAGACTCCCATGAATATATTCCTCTAAAATTGGTTCAATTAATTCCATGCTCTTGTTTTCACTGTCCTCATCGAATGGTTGTTTGCACATGTTAAAAATATTAAGTTCCAATGTTATATTGCCAAAGAAAAAAAATCATGATTCCATTCCGGAAATTAATCAAAACATCAACTGTTGTTACAAAAGAACGACCAAATATTACATGAATTGGCTTGTAACTGTCTACTACTGGTTGTGTTTGCAAGACAATAAAATATACATGATATATGAATTTATCAACTTGTAATAACACATATTCCATAATTCCTTTTGGTACCTTAACTGATCTATCAACAAGTAAAAGAGTAGTTAAAGTTGGTCTTAACTTGCAAATATTAAGTTGTTGGTAGACCAAAAATGGAAGCAAATTGACACTAGCTCCAAGATCAAGTAATGCATGTTCAATTTTATGATTTCCAATAATATAAGAAATAGTAGGACAACCAGGGCATTTGTATTTAATTCCATTATCGGTTGAGAGAATGAAACTTACAAGTTCAGCTAGAAAAACTTTCTTTCTTACCTGATATTTTCTTTTAACGATGCACAAGTCTTTCATAAATTTGATATAAGATGGCATTTTTTGATGACATCTAACAAAAGGATTATTGACCTTCACATGTTTGACTATTTCATATATTCCTGGGAAATTGTTCAATTTATTTATTTTCAATGCTTAAGGAAATGAAGGTGCATGTGAAAAATCGTTATCATCAATGATATGTGCTGGTTCATCAACTTATTCCTTACCCTTTGAAGCTGACTCATTTTCAACTTCACGAGGTTCAAGAATGGGTCTTTCGATGACCTTACCACTATGAAGAGTAATAACATATTTAACTTGGTCTGTATATTGACTACCAGAACTACCATCGTGAAGATTTTGATGGCTCTTAGGGTTTGGTTGTGGTTGTAAATGAAACTTTCCTTTAAAATGAATAGTTATTACATATGTAAATTTCGAAAATGTATCCTTTAGATCACTCAATGTTTACACATTTTGGTTATTGATGGCTTCTTATTTCTAAATGAATACATACAAGGTATCCTCAAGGGTTTTCCTAGGCGATGGGACGTATGGTGCATAATTCTAAGAATTTTGAAAAATTTGGTGTACCTGAGGAGGTTGTTGCGATGGTTGTGCTTGGTTATCATTCCTCCAATTGAAGTTTGGATGGTTTCTCCAATCAGAATTTTAGGTTTGGGAGTATGGGTTTGGATTTGGTCTCTTTTATATCTTTATGGAACTGACTTGGTCATTGAGACATTCTCACAGGGCTGACAAGATTAGTGTAGGCACTGCATTTTTGCATATAAGTCCCGATGATGAGCCTCGTGCGGAGGCATTACCTTTTAAGTCACGGAAGTCACGGGAAACGGTCGTCGGAAGGAAAGAGTCAGGAATTGACACCTTTGGTGGATTTAATTCATTTTCTTATCTTCGGGTTTGCTCGTTGGACCTCTGTTTCAAAATTATCCTTGGCCTAAAACCCCTGCAAGTCATATTACCCTTGGCCCAAAACCCCCGCAACCCACACCAAGCCCACCAAAACACCAAATCCACGCCCAATAGCCCACAAAACCCAACCAAATCACAAACCAAGCCCACCAAGAGACTACCCCACGCCCTTTACACAAAAATACCCCTCCACCAACTATTCAAACAATTAAATTACCCCTCCACCAAGCATACCCCACGCCCTTGACCTTAATTTATCTCACCCCCATTTTCAACAAAGACACCTCACGCCAAAGAAAAAAAATAAACACATCACAATAAACAAACAAGATCAAACAAAAAGAAACAATTCCATTAAATAAAGCACATGTCTTACCTCCCTTTTCAACAAAAAGCCAAGCAACAAATCCCCTCTCTTTATGCCACCCACGTGAACAAGTAACAAATTCAACAAAGCACAAAAATCCAAACCCTAAAGCCACTAATCACTCTCTCCATTAAATAATTGATAGCCTCCCTCTCCACTATAAAAAGAAACAAAAATACTAAGCTCCATTGGCCCTAATCCACGTGAAACCATCTACTCCCTCTCTCATCCGTCATGTTCAAAAAATAAACCCTAAAATAATGAAAACATGCCCCTAAACGGAGATTCAAGCCATGCAACACATAACTCACCTCTCTCATGCACACGTAACAAGCCACACACTGCAACGCATCTATTAATCCTTCACGCATCCATTAACCACTCACGCATCAGACGACCTCTCTCCACTCCCTCTCTCCCACGCCCACAACTGCCTTTATTCACGCACAAATTAGCACAATATAAACACCCCCAAATTCACGCCCCTCACTACTCGGCAAGAGCAACCCCTTCAAAGCATAAACTACAACTCTAGCTCCCTTTTCCACATGGCACTTACACCTTGCATGACCCTAGACTTCACACATAGACCATTCACGTGAGCCATGCACAACAGCCCCACACAAGCATAGCCCTCACCGATTCACACACTACCAAAATAAACTGCTAACACCTAGCTCATTCAACACACACTCAGCCCTCCATTAATGTGAAGACCTAAACCAAACCACACTCTCGGCCATAGCAAATAAACCCCTCAAAACAAAACCCTAAACTCATCAAACTAACGAAAACAAAGAAGCACACTCACGGCAGCCAGGGACACCTCCAAAAGAGCCATCACACTCGGCAAAATGAAGTCACGCCTAAAGCCCCCCTGAAAATAGCCCCTGAAGTCACACATAAAGCCCTTGAAAATAGCCCCTGAAGTCACGCCTAAAGCCCCTGAAAATAGCCCCTGAAATCACGCCTAAAGCCCCCCTGAAAATAGCCCCTGAAGTCACGCCTAAAGTCCCCTGGAAACAGCCCCTGAAGTCATGCCTAAAGCCCACTGAAACAACCCCTAAAGTCACGCCTAAAGCCCCTGGAAACAGTCCCTGAAGTCACGCCTAAAGCCCCACTGAAAACAACATCCCTACTGAGACAAAAATACCCAAAATAGCCCCGAAAAATAGCCAACAAACTGACACAAAAACAGTCCCAAAATTGAGCCAAAACCAAGACAAAAAGGCCCCAAAATAGTGAACAAAACTGCAGTAAAAACAGAGAAAACAACAAGTGAAAACAGAGGAAACAGCGAGCAGAAATAGCGAGCGAAAACAGAAGAAACAGCGAGTGGAAACAGAGAAAACAACGAGTGAAAATAGTAAACCAGTGAAAACACTGGAAACGCTAACCCTTCCGGCGACGTCCCAACGTACTCCTAAAAAGCGACTTAAAAGGTAAGACCTGATGGCACCCTTTGTTATATTTTATTTTGTTATCCCAGACACGGCATGCTTGGTTGGACGTGGAATACGACCAACCGGTATGCGAAGTCCTACATTGAAGACGGCCAAATTCTTTGTTCACATGTTTCATCATTCGACATTTATTTCGTGTTATTTGTCTTTTTAGTATTTCGCATTTAATTTATAATTATTGTTGTTTTATTGTTCCGCATGTGTTAATTTAAAATATTCATGAGTTATGTGCTTACCGCTATTCCGATTTATCTTTATGCATGAAAACTTAGATATAGGCCGCATATGAACTTAGATGTAGATTATTTTTGCAAATGTATGTTGCGTAGACTTGGTTAAATTATTGTATAAATCCATTCATTACAAGTGGCATAAGTAAGGGACCATTCCGAACCCAACGGTTTGAGGTCTTCCCTTGTGAGGGGTGAGTGCGGCCTTAAATCATTTCCCAGTTCACACTAGCTGGCGACTCCTTTATTCTCTGGTTTAGTCCCCCGCGGGCTACTCCGTACTCCCGATCAGGCCGCAAGCCTGGAACAGCGTTGCCGATTTCTGTGTTCTATAGTTTGGCGACTCCACTGGGGATAGAGAATCGGCCCCGAAATAATGTCTGGTAATGTTTGTGATTTGTGCTTTAATTAACCATGTCTAAAGTGGGTTGAAGGGGTTTAATCAAAGGATTATTAAGGCTAGGTAATGGTTTGGTGTCTTCCTTCATTCACTACCTTTCTATAAGGAAAAGCTGTGAAGGAACCTAGATAATCATTCACCCGTAGCTCACTGTGATGGACTAATTTGGAGGACTTGTTGTTTATTCCTGTCACCAAGGCGATAAGAGCCGAAGAGGCTTGGGTATTTAATTGAGTTCGGTCCACCCTCCCTCTGGGGAATCTACAATAGGAAATCCATTTGACAGTCAGTCATGCACCATAACTCATTGGCACGTACCTTAAGGTATAAAAAAGGTACGCTCACTTGGTCGCTCGAACCCTTGAGTGGGGAGTCCTAGTTGTGGGAAATCTTTCATCAGCGGAAGCCTTTGTCTACATCCACATATACACACACGTGAACCTTAGTTGTATAACCGATAGAAATTATTTCCTTATGCTTGTGTTTAAGAACATCATCATTTGGATTCAGTTGGACTTCTTGCCAAGAGATGTGAACTTGTTGGGCCATTTAAACTGGGACGAGTTCGTGTCCTTTGACAATTAAGCCAAAAGCTTCTAAAATGCCGATGGGCCATTTTATGTTTGGGCCTCTTATCATTTGAAGTTGTTTAGCCATGTTATCGCAAAAGTGTAAACCTGTTGGGCCTTTTTTTCAACTGGGACAAGTTTGCACCTCGCAATAGTATGATTGAATGCTTTAAAATGATAATGGGCCAACTTATATATTCCATACATCGCACGCATCTCATGCATCTCATGCATACACGTATAATGTCAATCATGTGTCTTAAAAGCCATCATAGATATCTGTTGGGTTAAGAAAAAGAAGTTAGAGCATTCCTTGGGGACATTCAGTACATCAATCGATTCATCGCCAAGTTGAGGAAGGACCTGCCAGTGAAATAGAATGAGCAATGCCAGGAAGCCTTCGACAAGATCAGAGAATATTTGGTGAAACCTCCTATCTTGAAACCTCCAAGACTGGGCAAACCCTTGGTACTATATTTGGCCATTGAACCCGAAGCGCTGGGGGCGATGATGGTACAAGCGGATTAGATGGGGGTGGAGCATGCAGTCTACTACCTCAGTAAGTGGTACTATGATATTCAATGATACTTAGAACACGGTAAATTCCTAGAAGAAGCAAGCAGGTTGGACAGGACAACCATTCAGAAGTTGGCTTCTCAATATGTGAGTTCGAATGGGGAACTATACAAGAGACAAGCGAAAGGCTTTCAGTTGAAGTTCTTAAAAAGAAGAAGCTCAGAAGGCAATGGAAGCAGTACTACCAGTGGAAGTTGAGATACAGTCCATGCGGGTATTAGCAGAAACAGAGTTACCTGAACAAGAATGGGCCTCGCAGAGATTTGAACAGTTAGCATTGCTAGATGAGAAGAGAATGAAGTCCTTACATCACATGCAGATATACCAGAAGAGGTTGGCTCGAGCATTCAATAAGAAGGTGCATCCTACTAAGATTAGAAAGGGTGATTTGGTACTTAAGCAGTCAAAGCCATCGACGACAGACCCGAGAGGAAAGTTCAGACCCAACTGGGAAGGACCCTACATAGTCCAGAAAGTAATGGGAAACGGGGCAGTGAGACTGTCAGATTTGGAAGGGAACGAGTTCACCGAGTCGATCAACATGGATAGATTAAAGTAATATTTTTCCTAAGGAAGAGAAGACCGAACGATCATCAAGAGGACCGACAGAAGACCTAACCAAACGGAATAGGAAATTCATCCATGCATACATGCATACACGTAACGTACTTGCTTTTTTTTTGTGTTTTGTTTCTTTTTTTTTTCACATGTTTCAAAGAGGAAAAAAAAGAAAGCGGCAAAGACAAGCCAACCAGAAGCAACAACGGTACAGTGTTATCAGTTTCAGGAATGAATCAGTATCAGTTTCGGGAAGGAATCCCAGGGTTGCAGCCCACACCAGTGTTAGTTTCGGGAAAGAATCCCAGGGGGTGAAGCCCACATTATCAGCAGTTGAAAGGAATATTTCTATGGAGTGAGTAAGTGAAAAAAAAAAAAAACTCCTTGATGGTTAGCCATATGTCCGGTGATGACATTGTTTGCTGTAGGGAGAAACCTTAGAAATGATAAGTGTGAGATGTGCTCTCATCCGGTATTCTAAGTGGTTGATCTCGGCTGGACTCGCGAGCACTTGATTACGGGATCTTAGCAGTATCGGCCTGAGTAGTCGGCGAGATGACTAGTTGAAGAGATGGCGGGTCAGTGAATGACTGTTTGCCTAAAGGTCCATCATGGTTTACTTATGCTACGATATATGATATGGTTGGAAACAAAGAAAAAGTCTCAGAAAAGAAAAGGAAAAAATAGACCACCTATAACCGATAAGCGTGAAGCTACCCATTGGCGAGTATTAGGACCACCATGAGGAGAAATGCTACCTTAAAGGGTAGGTGTGTAGAAAGAAAAAAAAAGTTGAAAAAAATGAAAATAAAGAAAAGAAGAAAGAGAAAAAAAAGAAGAAAACCATATCATGTTGAGTACGAATAAGTAATCACAGAGTATGATCAATACATCTAGGTTAGTTAGACCCACTGATCCAATTCTCCGAGACAAAATCATCGAGTTGGCTTACTTAAGGAGTAAGCTGCGAAAGAGCCTTGGCACACACACACTATGAGTTTAGTTCAGATCACTCATTCAGACGATTGGATTTGAGTTGTATTAAGTACTTTGAAGGTTCTCTGGTTTCGACACAAAGCATTCGTTGAGGACGAAAATATGCTTAGCCATCAGGATTATCTCGTGAGAAGCAATACAGTGTATTGATATGCAACATCACATCAGGAAATCTACCTTGATCTAATGAAAATAGCAAAGGACAGAAAGATGAATCGAGACTGGGGGCGACCAGTTTACCTTTTCTCATACAAAACGGTTTGGGAATGAACCATCACATCGTCAGAGTTCTGGAATGAATCCGGGAATGAATCTTAGGATCGAGGCCCACATCGTCAGAATTTTGGAATGAATCCGGGAATGAATCCCAGGGTCGAGGCCCACATCGTCAGAGTTTTGGAATGAATCCTAGGGTCGAGGCCCACATCGTCATAATTTTTGAATGAATCCGGGAATGAATCCCAAGGTCGAGGCCCACATCGTCAGAGTTTTGGAAAGAATCCGGGAATGAATCCCAGGGTCGAGGCCCACATCGTCAGAGTTTTGGAATGAATCTGGGAATGAATCCTAGGGTCAAGGCCCACACCGTCAGAATTTTGGAATGAATCGGGGAATGAATCCCAGGGTCGAGGCCCACATCGTCAGAGTTTTGGAATGAATCCGGGAATGAATCATACGGTAGAGGCCCACATCGTCAGAATTTTGGAATGAATCCGGGAATGAATCTCAGGGTCGAGGCCCGCATCGTCAGACTTTTGGAATGAATCCCAGGGTCGAGGCCCACACTATCGTCAATTTCAGGAATGAAGCCCAGGGTTGAGGCCCACATCACCAACAGTTTTTGGGAATGAATCCCAGTGGACGAAGCCCGTATTATCAGCAGTTTTCGGGAATGAATCCCAGGGGGTGAAGCTCACATTATCAGCATTTTTTGGAATGAAGCCCAGGGATAAAGCCCACAGTCAACACAGCTCGGGGAATAAAACCCACATTCAACATAGTTCGAGAATGAAGCCGGGAATGGCACTCCGAGAATAGAGCAAGGTTCGGGAATGAACAAGCCGGGAATGGTACTCCTAGAATGGAGCAAGATTCAGGAATGAACAAGCCGGGAATGACACTTTGAGAATGGAGCACGGTTTGGGAATGGACCACCTCACAGTAATGGTTTGGGAATGGACCACCTTATATTCAACACAGTTTGGGAATAAAGCCCAGGGTCAAGGCCCACACATCAGTTGCAGTTTCAGAATGCGTCCCAGGGTCGAGGCCCACTGAATCATTAACACAGTTCGAAGCAACAGGCAAGTCAGGTGGCAGCTGGCGAGCCAGGTAAGTAAAAATGCATTGCAAAAACTATGATAGGACTGTCATTGTCACACACTGCACAAGTCCCATCAAAGTGGGGGCGACTGTAGGCACTATATTTTTGCATATAAGTCCCGATGATGAGCCTCGTGCGGAGGCACTACCTTTTAAGTCGCGGAAGTCGCGGGAAACGGACGTCGGAAGGAAAGAGTCAGGAATTGACACCTTTGGTGGATTTAATTCATTTGCTTAGCTTCGGGTTTGCTCATTGGACCTCTGTTTCAAAATTATCCTTGGCCCAAAACCCCCGCAAGTCACATTACCCTTGGCCCAAAACCCTTGCAACCCACATTAAGCCCACCAAAACACCAAATCCATGCCCAATAGCCCACAAAACCCAACCAAATCACACACCAAGCCCACCAAGAGACTACCCCATGCCCTTTACACAAAATTACCCCTCCACCAACTATTCAAACAATTAAATTACCCCTCAACCAAGCATACCCCACGCCATTGACCTTAATTTATCTCACCCCCCATTTTCAACAAAGACACCTCACGCCCAAAGAAACAAATAAACACATCATAAATAAACAAACAAGACCAAACACAAAGAAACAATTCCATTAAATAAAGAACATGCCTCACCTCCCTTTTTCAACAAAAAGCCAAGCAACAAATCCCCTCTCTTCAGGCCACCCACGTGAACAAGTAACAAATTCAACAAAGCACAAAAAGCCAAACCTTAAGGCCACTAATCACTATCTCCTTTAAATAATTGATAGCCTCCCACTCCACTATAAAAAGAAATAAAAATCCTAAGCTCCATTTGGCCCTAATCCACGTGAAACCATCTACTCTCTCTCTCATCCTTCATCTTCAAAAAACAAACCCTAAAATAATGAAACCATGCCCCTAAACTGACATTCAAGCCATGCAACACATAGCTCACATATCTCATGCACACGTAACAAGCCACACACTGCCACACATCTATTAACCCTTAACGTATCCATTACCCACTCACACATCAAACGGCCTCTCTCCACTCCCTCTCTCTCACGCCCACAACCACCTTCAATCACGCACAAATCAGCACAACCTAAACACACCAAAATTCACGCCCCCCACTACTCGGCAGCAGCAACCCCTTCAAAGCACAAAATACAACCCTAGCTACCTTTTCCACACGGTACTTACACCTTTCATGACCCTAGACTTCACACACAGACCATTCACGTGAGTTATACACAACAGCCCCACGCAAGCATAGCCCTCACCGATTCACACACTGCCAAAACAAACTGCCAACACCTAGCTCATTCAGCACACACTCTGCCCTTCATTAACGTGAAGACCTAAACCAAACCACACTCTCGGCCATAGCAAATAAACCCATAAAAAAAAACCCTTGTAGGCATTGCATTTTTGCATGTGAAACCCGATGATGAGTCTCAGTTGGAGGCACTACCTTTTTAGTTAAGGATATTGCGGGAAACAGACATCGGAAGGGGAAATTCGGAATAAGTATGTCGTCAAGTTCATTTCACAAGTGCACTGTTTTCGTTCGTGCTGCGTTCATTATCACGTTTGAACGTCAAACAGATTGCGGACGTTCGTGCAGTGTTCTAAGAGGCGTTCGAATGGTGTCGGTATTTCTGGTTTTCCTGCTAGGCCCACACGCCCAAGGCCCTTAAATTACACCCAAATTAAATCAAATATTAATTAAATTAAACATTGAATTAAAAAAATAATTAAACCATTTACCAATTAAATAAAACATAAAATATAATCATGCCTAATTTAAACAAATCACATGCTAAATTAAAAAAGATGTCATGCCTAATTAAATCACTCATAACCAATTTAAAGATATTGACTTCCTAATCTAAACCAAATTTGTCCCCCCTCAATCTTTGACTTTCCTTGCTTAACACAAAATCAAATCCCTTCATTGTGAGACAAGGTGAAGCCCTAGCCCTTCTCTATATAAACCACACCTTTCCAAGACATGACTCCCCCTAGCTCATACACATATAGTTCACGCCCAACTCTCTCTAATCTCTTACAATTTACGGCAATAGCACCATAACAAGTAAAGAATAATTCTCTTCATCTCCTCCACTAACCAAGCCAAAACCAGCCCCATACAGCAGCCCTCCATTACCGAAAATTACACCCCCATAAACACCTTAGATCACCGAAAAATATAGCCTCAAAACAGTCCTCACAAGTGCCGAAAATCACAGCCCCATACAGTCCCTAAAATCCTTAAAACAGTAACATAAAAAAAACTGCACTCTAAGCCTCCTTAAACAACCAAAAAACACAGCCCTTGAACCTCTAAAAACACTCAAAATAGTCCGTTGAAATGTCAAAAAAGTGACCTGAACAGTGAGCAGAAAATACAGAGGAAACAGCAGCAAAACGGAGGCCAAACAGCAGCAAAACGAAGGCCGAACAGTAAGCAAAACAGTAAAACAGTGAGCTAAGACGCTAAACCAGTGAACCGGAGAAGTTGAGGAGCTTTACCCTTCCGACGTCCGTGAAACGCAAGCCCGAAAGTCGGCAAAAAAGGTTAGACCTGAGGGTATTTTCCACATTCGTTTTCTATTTTATTTTTATTATTTATTGAGTATTGTTCGCATGATTGTTATGCTAAAATGCATGTTGCGACCCTTGAGTAGATAAATATGCATGTATCATTAAATATTGTATGTTGTGGACTTGGAATAAAATAAAAGATGTGTCAACTCTCGCGGTATATCGGATGGAAACCCAAACATAAATTTCATAGCCGATTCCGAATAGACGGTAATATGATCTGTACTCGGGATACAACTCCACGTACCGCTAGAGTAAACGGCACCCTCTTTTGTTTTATGTTTTTATTTGGTTTATTTATTTTTCGTCATTTGAATTATGCATGTTACTTGTTTATGCATGATTCACTCAAGCGCATGGGCTTAGTAAGTGCGATGAAAGGTCCACTATTTGGAGGGGTTAAAATCCTTTACCACGATGGTTTGCCGCGCCGGTTGATGTGTGTTCGGTTGAATGTAAGATATGTTCAATCGGGTATACTAAGTTTGAGGTTATTGTCTTTATTTTTGTATGCATGACGCAATTGAGTGCATGGGCTTAGTAAGTCGGATTAAAGGTCCCCTAGTTGGAGGGGTTAAAATCCTTTACCACGATGCTTTGCCGTGCAGGTTGATGTGTGTTCGATTGGATGTGAGATATGTTCAATCGGGCATACTAAGTTGAGGTTATTGTCTTTATTTTTGTATGCATGACGCAATCGAGTGCATGGCTTAGTAAGTCAGATTAAAAGTCACCTAGTTGGAGGGGTTAAAATCCTTTACCACGATGCTTTGCCGTGCAGGTTGATGTGTGTTCGTTTGGATGTAAGATATGTTCAATCGGGCATACTAAGTTTGAGGTTATTGTCTTTATTTTTGTATGCATGACGCAATCGAGTGCATGGGCTTAGTAAGTCAGATTAAAGGTCCCCTAGTTGGAGGGGTTAAAATCCTTTACCACGATGCTTTGCCGCACCGGTTGATGTGTGTTCGATTGGATGTAAGATATGTTCAATCGGGCATACTAAGTTTGAGTTCATTATCTTTATTTTTGTATACATGACGCAATCGAGTGCATGGGCTTAGTAAGTCGGATTAAAGGTCCCCTATTTGGAGGGGTTAAAATCCTTTACCACGATGCTTTGCCGCGCCGGTTGGTGTATATTCGATTGGATGTGAGATGAGTTCAATCAGATACGTGAGGTCCCACATGGTGGATTTTTTTGTCTATGATTGTGTTGCATGCATTAGGTCTGGTTCCGTTCGAACATGTTCTCGAATGCCACACGAACGTGAACCTTCTGTTTACCGTTCAAACGCGTCCTCGAACGCTACGCGAACGCGCACGCATTTTCTTAGTGTTTCATGCATCAGGTCTGGTTCCATTCGAACACGTTCTCGAACGCCACATGAACGTGAACCTTCTGTTTACCGTTCGAACGCGTTATCAAACGCTACGTGAATGCGCACGCATCTTCTTAGTGTTTCATGCATCAGGTCTGGTTCCGTTCGAATGCGTTCTCAAACGCTATACGAATTCGAACCTTCTTTTTATCGTTCGAACGTGTTCTCGAACGCTACGCGAATGCGCATCCACTGAACTGAGTTATTTTCATTAGATTTCGCACATAATTATCCTAGTAGCTATTCCTTCGTATGATGAACCTGATTGTTTCTATGCATTGTGCAAGATTGTGTAGGTGTCGTTCATCTGTATTCCCCACATGTATGAGTATAATGTGCTTGTTAACTTGTATGCTTGACGTATGTTAATCTTTATGTATGCAAATTGAGACATAGATTACATGCAAATAGGCTGTATGCAAATTTGGATATGTGTTACATGTAAATTTAGATGAACTTGTTGATGTATGCATGAGAACTTAGAAGCATGATACTCTTGGAAATAAGTGTTACTTAAGCTTGATTAAATTATTACACAAATCCTTTCATTACAAGTGACATAAGTAAGGGACCATTCCGAACCCAACGGTTTGAGGTCTTCCCTTGCGAGGGGTGAGTGCGGCCTTAAATCTCATTTTCCCAGTTCACACCGGGTGGCGACTCAATTATTCTCCGTTTTAGTCCCCCGTGGCTACTCCGTACTCCCGATCGGGCCGTGAGCCCGGGACAGCATGCGTCGCCCAGTTTCTGTGTCCCACAGTCTGGCGACTCCACTGGGGATAGAGAATCGGCCCCGAAATATTGTCTTATAATGTTTGGATTTATGTTTTAATTGACCGTGTCTATAGTGGATAAAATAGGGGTTTAATCAAAGGCATTTTGAAGCTAGGTAATGGTTTGGTGTCTTCCTTCACTCACTACCTTTCTAGAAGGAAAAACTGTGAAGGCATCTAGTTAGCCATCTACTAGTAGCCTATTGTGATAGACTAATTTAGAGGACTCGTTGTTTATTCCTGACACCAAGCGATAAGAGCCTAAGAGGCTTGGGTATTTAAGTGAGCCTCGCTCCACCCTCCCTCTGGGGAATCTACAACGGGAAATCCATTTGACAGTCGGTCACACACCATAGCTCACTGACACGTATCTTAGTGTATAAAAAAGGGTGCGCTCACTTGGCCGCTCAAACCTTGATTGGGGAGACCTAGTTGTGGGCCATCCTTCGCCGGTGAGAGCCTTTGTCTACACTCTTGCGAACCCACCCATAGACCGGGGTTATATGGTTAAAGTAACAATTATTTCCTTGAGTATGTGCTTGTGGACCATCCTCATTTGGATGCAGTTGGACTATTGTCAGAAATGCGAACTTGCTGGGCCATTTAAACTGCGGCGAGTTCGTACCTTATGACCATTAGGCCCAAAGCTTCTGAAATGTTGATGGGCCATTCTGTAGAAATCATTGTTTTATGTTTACGTTATCTTTATTTTATGCTTGTGTTTGGGAACATCGTCGTTTGGATCCATTTGGACCATTTGTCATGGGATATGGGCTTGTTGGGCCATTTAAACTGGGACAAGAACGTATTTTATGACGATTGGGCCAAAGGCTTCTAAAGTGTTGATGGGCCACTTTGTGTTGTGTTCGGAACATTACCATTTGGATTTAGTTGGGCTCCTTGCCATGAGATGTGAACTCGTTGGGCCATTTAAACTGGGACGAGTTCACTCCTATGACAGTTAGCCCAAAGCTTCTAAAATGATAACGGGTTGATTTGTTTGAAAATTTTAGTTGATTAGTATGTTATATATGTTACATGCATCTCATACACCTCATGCATACATGGGATAGAAGCTTTGACTTCATAATCAACCGAAAAACACAGCCCTTGAACCTCTAAAAACACTCAAAATAGTCCGTTGAAATGTCAAAAAAGTGACCTGAACAGTGAGTAGAAAATACATAGGAAACAGCAGCAAAACGGAGCCCGTACAGCAGCAAAACGGAGGCCGAACAGCAAGCAAAACAGCAAAACAATGAGCTAAGACGCTAAACCAGTGAACCGGAGAAGTTGAGGAGCTTTACCCTTCTGACGTCCGTGAAACGCAAGCCCGAAAGTCGGCAAAAAAGATTAGACCTGAGGGTATTTTCCACATTCATTTTCTGTTTTATTTTTATTATTTATTGAGTATTGTTCGCATGATTGTTATGCTAAAATGCATGTTGTGGCCCTTGAGTAGATAAATATGCATGTATCATGAAATATTGTATGTTGTGGACTTGGAATAAAATAAAAGATGTGTCAACTCTCGCGGTATATCGGATGGAAACCCGGACATAAATTTCATAGCCGATTCTGAATGGACGGTAATATGATCTGTACTCGGGATACAACTCCACGTACTGCTTAAGTAAACGACACCCTCTTTTGTTTTTTGTTGTTTTGGTTTATTTATTTTTCGTCATTTGAATTCTGCATGTTACTTGTTTATACATGATTCAATCGAGCGCATGGGCTTAGTAAGTGCGATGAAATGTCCTCTATTTGGAGGGGTTAAAATCCTTTACCACGATGATTTGCCGCGCCGGTTGATGTGTGTTCGGTTGAATGTAAGATATGTTCAATCGGGCATACTAAGTTTGAGGTTATTGTCTTTATTTTTGTATGCATGACGCAATTGAGTGCATGGGCTGAGTAAGTCGGATTAAATGTCCCCTAGTTGGAGGGGTTAAAATCCCTTACCACGATGTTTTGCCGTGCCGGTTGATGTGTGTTCGATTGGATGTAAGATATGTTCAATCGGGCATACTAAGTTTGAGGTTATTGTCTTTATTTTTGTATACATGACGCAATCGAGTGCATGGGCTTAGTAAGTCAGATTAAAGGTCCCCTAGTTAGAGGGGTTAAAATCCTTTACCACGATGCATTGCCGCGCCGGTTGATGTGTGTTCAATTGGATGTAAGATATGTTCAATCAGGCATGCTAAGTTTGAGTTTATTATCTTTATTTTTGTATGCATGACGCAATCGAGTGCATGGGCTTAGTAAGTCGGATTAAAGGTCCCCTATTTGGAGGGGTTAAAATCCTTTACCACGATGCTTTGCCGTGCCGGTTGATGTGTGTTCGATTGGATGTAAGATATGTTCAATCGGGCATACTAAATTTGAGGTTATTGTCTTTATTTTTGTATGCATGACGCAATCGAGTGCATGGTCTTAGTAAGTCGGATTAAAGGTCCTTTACAAAATCATTTTTGTATGCATGACGCAATCCGACGTCCGTGAAACGCAAGCCCGAAAGTCGGCAAAAAATGTTAGACTTGAGGGTATTTTCCACATTCGTTTTCTGTTTTATTTTTATTATTTATTGAGTATTGTTCGCATGATTGTTATGCTAAAATGGATGTTGTGGCCCTTGAGTAGATAAATATGCATGTATCATGAAATATTGTATGTTGTGGACTTGGAATAAAATAAAAGATGTGTCAACTCTCACGGTATATCGGATGGAAACCGGAACATAAATTTCATAGCCGATTCCGAATGGACGGTAGTATGATCTGTACTCGGGATACAACTCCACGTACCGCTTGAGTAAACAGCACTCTCTTTTGTTTTATGTTGTTTTGGTTTATTAATTTTTCGTCATTTGAATTCTGCATGTTACTTGTTTATGCATGATTCAGTCGAGCGCATGGGCTTAGTAAGTGCGATTAAAGGTCCCCTATTTGGAGTGGTTAAAATCCTTTACCACGATGATTTTCCGCGCCGGTTGATGTGTGTTCGGTTGAATGTAAGATATGTTCAATCGGGCATACTAAGTTTGAGGTTATTGTCTTTATTTTTGTATGCATGACGCAATCGAGTGCATGGGCTTAGTAATTCGGATTAAAGGTCCCCTAGTTGGAGGGGTTAAAATCCTTTACCACGATGCTTTGCCGCGCCGTTGATGTGTGTTCGATTGGATGTAAGATATGTTCAATCGGGCATACTAAGTTTGAGGTTATTGTCTTTATTTTTGTATGCATGACGCAATCGAGTGCATGGGCTTAGTAAGTCGGATTAAAGGTCCCATAGTTGGAGGGGTTAAAATCCTTTACCACGATGCTTTGTCGCGCCGGTTGATGTGTGTTCGATTGGATGTAAGATATGTTCAATCGGGCATACTAAGTTTGAGGTTATTATCTTTATTTTTGTATGCATGACGCAATCGAGTGCATGGGCTTAGTAAGTCGGATTAAAGGTCCCCTATTTGGAGGGGTTAAAATCCTTTACCACGATGCTTTGCCGCGCCGGTTGGTGTATATTCGATTGGATGTGAGATGATTTCAATCAGATACGTGAGGTCTCACATGGTGGATTTGTTTGTCCATGAATGTGTTGCATGCATCAGGTCTGGTTTCGTTCGAATGCGTTCTCGAACGCCACACGAACGTGAACATTCTGTTTACCGTTTGAATGCGTTATCAAACGCTATGTGAACGCGCACGCATCAGGTCTGGTTCAGTTCGAATGCGTTATCAAACGCTATGTGAACGCGCACGCATCAGGTCTGGTTCAGTTCGAATGCGTTCTCGAACGCTATACGAACGCGAACCTTCTGTTTACCGTTCGAACGCGTTCTCGAATGCTACGCGAACGCGTACCCACTGGACTGAGTTTTTTTCATCAGATTTCGCACATAATTATCCCTAGTAGCTATTCATTCGTATGATGAACCTGATTGTTTCTATGCATTGTGCAAGATTGTGTAGGTGTCGTTCATCTGTATTCCCCACATGTATGAGTATAATGTGCTTGTTAACTTGTATGCTTGACGTATGTTAATCTTTACTTATGCAAATTGAGACATAGATTACATGCAAATAGGCTGTATGCAAATTCGGATTGTGTTACATGTAAATTTAGATGAACTTGTTGATGTATGCATGAGAACTTAGAAGCATGATACTCTTGGAAATAAGTGTTACTTAAGCTTGATTAAATTATTACACAAATCCTTTCATTACAAGTGACATAAGTAAGGGACCATTCCGAACAAAACGGTTTGAGGTCTTCCCTTGCGAGGGGTGAGTGCGGCCTTAAATCTCATTTTCCCGGTTCACACTGGGTGGCGACTCCAATATTCTCCGGTTTAGTCCCCCATGGCTACTCCGTACTCCCGACCGGGCCTCGAGCCCGGGACAGCATGCGTCGCCCAGTTTCTGTGTCCCACAACCCTAAACTCATCTAACTAACAAAAACAAAGAAGCACACTCACGGCAGCCAGGGACACCTCCAAAAGATCCATCGCACTCGGCAAACTGAAGTCATGCCTAAAGTGTTGGAGTTCAATCAAGTCCACAAGATCACAAAACATGCATAAAAACCACATATGAACACATCAAAGGAGGTGCGGAATATACTCACTTTGATTTTCGGTTTTGATGAAAGAAGAACAAAGGTGCGTTTTTGGTGCTCCATCATGCTCGGTTTTGTCTCCAAAAACTGCAGGGGTTGCTCGGTTTTGATCATCTTTGTGCGTCCAAGATTCGGCCATGCAAGATCCATTGAAGCTCAAAGCTTCAAGCTTCCATGCTCACAAACTCACTTCCCTATCACCTTTGTATCACTCCTAGAGTGTGCTAGCACTAAGTTTATGAAACAAAATCAAATCTTGCTTCTCCATTTTCGGCAGAAAACGCAACAACAAGAAGAAGAAGAAGAACGGTCCAAGACCGTGAAGAAGAGAGAAAGTTTTGGCTCCATTTTTGTCTAAAACGTGAAGACCAAAAAGACTAAGTGGGTCACCAAATCTTGTCACAAAATAAGACCAAAAACGTGAACAACCAAAAGCAAAATAGAGTCACGTGATTGAGCTATTTTTTTGCCAAAACCGTGAACCACACAAAGTCCAAGAGAGAGAAAATGATTTATATATACTTATATCTTTTTTTCCATTTACCAAGTAAATGAATAAAATATATATATACACAAGTCCCTATATACACATCATGTCACTTTAATAAAGTGACAACATGTCATATCACATCACTCAAAGTGACAATTGATTTGACGATTGACGCGACTAACGATTTGACGCTTGATGTGACTTGCGTGCCGCGTTCGAATTCGAAATGCGAACGCGGTCGCAATCACTCTTGGGCTCGGGTTCGCTAATTCCAAATTAATGAATTTTCGTCGCGTCGTAATTAAGTGATTACGCCTAGCGAATTCACTATTCACGTCGCTAACGAATTAATTCTAAATTAATTCGTTCGCCCGAATTAAAATCTAATTTTAATTCCGCGTCGAAATCCAATTTCGATTAATATATCAAATATATTAATTTATCGATTAATTCCAAATTAATCGTTCTCTCTCTTTAATTAATATTTTATCCCAGATAAAATATCTCCGCAATTAATCCCAGATTAATTTTCTCTCTCATCGAATTAATCCCAGATTAATTCTATCTCTCTCTTCTAATTAATCCCAGATTAATCTAAGTGCGAGTAATACGTCATCGGTGAATCTTCGGGAACCGACCCATGAGATCTCCGGATATGTTGGCAGTAAATACGGTCGTCGGACTATCCGAACACGTAAGTACCTCGTACTACGTTTATACCGATTTACAAGACAAGGTTAGCTTCTAGCAAAACGCCATGCCTACCCAATTCTCCAGAAACATTCTTACAGGAATATATAGATCTGTATCAAGCGTAGTATACCGTAGTATTGTGTATATCGGCCCAGTATCGGATAATCACGTGCTAGGGCTGGGGCTGGATAAGTGTCTGCCCCGTCCGAAACACATATCGGATGTCTGGTAACATAGTCTCTATAATCGGATATACATGACCTGGTCACAATATCCCGATTGGTTGCGCAACACTCAAGAGCACTAGTACCATATCCTGCGTGACATCTACTCCAATATGACTGAAGTGACACTTCCGTCTCGACATCACACCCAATACACTACGACTCCCTGATAAACCCAGAAGCGGTGTACCCAGAACCGGTTAAAGCCCTGTACCACCAAGACCAGAGTTTACCGATTATCGCAAGTATTAGCGATGCAAGTCTCAGGTTAAGACTATACACACCTACCTCGATTCGGCCTCCCATAGACACATAGTCATAATACCAATGGGATTCCGAGGGGTCTATCCAGAGCGAAGCTGTTTCCCGTACCATCGGTGAAACACGACCTCCTATTGCACTTGCATAAGTATCCAATACTTATATATATGAGAACTATGCCGTTGTGCCCTCACAACGCGCACAAGTGCAATACTAGCCTATTCCGCATTATCGATGTCCAGTCTCGATAATACTTCGGCTAGGGATATTTAATGATTAATCCTTCGGGGATTGATACTGTCTCATATCATCTCAATCCAGGAACTAATCATATGGACCTCTCTTCATTTATACATCTATGGTGATCTAATCACAAATGATGAGAGTGCAATTTCCTTGTCACATAGTTAATTTGTACAACAACACCATGATCTGTACAAATAGTGACGCTATGGGTCATATTATCCAACAATCTCCCACTTGGCACATAGCCAGTCACTCGAGTGTCTAACACCCGAACTATGTACAATTCGCTCAAATTGTTGAGGAAAGGTTTTCGTCAGCGGATTTGCTTAATTATCGTCTGACGCGATTTACACGATCATCACATCGCCACGATGTATGATCCGAACGAATCAGATGATATAGAAGTATATATCTGGATCGTCGATGAGACCTTTAATTCTTTAGCCTGTGCTGACGCCTAGCTCAGCTGCTAACAGAAATATCTAATCTAATTAGATTTATTATCGATCCAAATGGCTTCTATTGCTGCCTTAGCTGCAGCAATAATCCGTATTTGTTGTTAATTCGGCAACAGTTATCTTGCTCGGAATATTTCCAGCTCACTGCACCGGTGTTCAAACTTTATAGTACCGCAGTATTTACCGGTTTGGAAACTTGCAGCAGTGATCCCAGTCACTTCAAGTTCTCCATCTCCATAGTTTAAGACAACATCTTTAGTTCTCTCAGATACTAACATATGTTCTTAATCTTCAATCCAGTGACTATCACTTGGATTGACCCGATTGTGACTCCATATGCTCAAAGCGTATGAGACACCAATACAAGTACATTTTAAATGTACAATTTCTCAGAGAGTGTTACCAACTCCAAATCTAGTCCAGTAGATCTTTATTCCTTGAATAAAGGTTGTTACTCCCAGAATTCTACGGAGAATTTCTTATGAAAGCCAAGCTTTCACCGAGTGTTTTATGGGAATTTCATTGTCAGTGCCCTCTCCCACTAACCTCCTTATATACACAAGAATTATTTCGTTTTGAGTCAAATCATAAACTATTTGATTATTTCAAAACGTCAGTTCCAAGAACCTTATGCTTGCTTCAATCCAAACATATTGACATACATGGAATCCATTTCGGATTCATGACACTTTGTCATAATAGGGAGTCGATACCTCGTATCACTTCCTTTGTTCTTGTGTATTCGAAGATTAATGGTATAGTTTCATCCTTGATGAACTATATATGTTCCATTAAGATTCAGTGCCTAGAACAGTATTACTCCGATTTTCATCGAGTTATACTATCCTCCCACTTACCACTGCATATCGGTATTCCTCTTAGGAAAACCGCATGGAGAGCAACAATCTAATTGTTCTCTAGTGAGGTGTTAAGTACAATACTTATGGTATCCCTAGGATAACCTACAATTGGCACTTATCATATTTGGGTTTTAGTTCGGTATCATCCAAACATATGCCAAGCATGCCCAAATAGTCAGGAATGAGAAACCTCGTTTCTTTCCTGTTCATATCCTATACGATATCTGTCAAACAGATTTATATGGAACCTTATTCTAAATAAGTTTTGCACTGTTAGTACATATCCTATTGAAGGAAATGGTAGCTTAAAGCGACTCGTGATTAACCTTATTATGTCTAACAAAATTCGGTTAATCCTGTTCGGACACACCGTCAAAATGACGTGTTCCAAGAGGAGTCCTCATTGAAAGAATACTATACTCTTTCAAGTATACGAGAAACTTACTGCTAAAGTATTTTCCATTACGGTCTTACCGTGGCGGAATAATGCTATAGCCGATCTGTTTGTGTATTTCGTGTCGAAACTTTAAGTTTCTGATTTTGTTCTTCAAAAGAAACACATAACCATAACGATGCCACATCCGTTAAGGTCACGAAATATTCATTTTCACATCTAGCCAGCTAGATATGGGCCCACTTACTTCACCATGAATAGGGCTAACAGATCGGTGGCACTTACACTATTACCAAGTAAATAGTATTTAGGTACTTTACCTAATAAAATAGATTCGCAGACCTTATTTGAATAGTCAAATCAGTCCTAGTATCCACTCTTCAAAAGTGTGGATATACGAGTCTCGTTAAATTGTGTCCTAGACAACAATGCCACGAATAAGTCTCTATTGATCAAATCAATTCAAGCTATTTATTTGTCTTTATATGTTTGAGATTTTAATTATATATTCAAAATATAAATTCTATTATTCACATCTAATTGTTTATCTCAGTATCATCTTTATATAATAAAACACTCAGTGTTCTATAATATAAAGGTTTTATCCGCAACGGATTAAACACTGATAAAGAGATAATGTCTCTAGTCAAACTAGTTACATTATAACAGTTCCTAATTCAAGCATATACCCTAAGGGTAGTTCCTAAACTTAGGTATCTACGGTCGAAACAGCGACTTTCGTCCCGTTTCCGATTCGCAGAGCAATCTCAGCTTGAAGTCAGTATCCTGCTCAAAGCAGATTCTGAATATCATCAACATATATTTTATGCACCACACTAAGTATTTAAAATCTAATTTCAATACTAGCTGTGAACATAACTAAGACAAACATATTTAAAGTTAGAGCCTCGCCCTTTCTTTAATTCCTTGTGTCTTCCATATCCAAATGGTAGTCACTTTGGGATATGTCAATTATCCTTTTTAATATTTTAGGAAACTTAGGCCAAGCCTTGAGTTTTTAGAATATTGAAAGGAATGTGCACCTCGTGCTACATGCCCAATTGCAAACTTTGACTTTACATGAATAGTCAATTAATTCCCCAAGAATTATAAATTGCAATTTTAATACTTCTTAAATCCAAAATTAGATTTATGACAAGTATATTAAATTAAGCATTAAAGTCATCATAACAAAAATCTTATTTGCTTAATTTTGGGCTTAAGGTATAATAAGTTATTTTATCAAATAAGTAACCTATTATTTATTCCCAATATGAAAATTAAATCATTTAAAATATTTTAATCCTAGATTATATTTTAAATATCCAACTTTTCAATTTTATCTTGATTACAATAGTCCAACTATTTAATCAACGATTAGTGGTACTTTATATATTATAATGATTATAATAGTCCAACTATATAATCAAATATAATCCAAATTAATTAACCTCAATTACATTGATTACTATAATCCAATTATAAAATCAACTGTAAACTGAAATTAATTAATTCAAATATATTGATTAATATAATCCAATTATATATAATCAAGTATAATACAGTCCAACTGTTTATTAAAACAACAATTTAAATATTAGTCCAACTAACATTTAATCTAATGACGAAATACGAAATAAAATAAAATGAGCGTGTTTAGCGAGTATTCGAACGAATGTTGCAAATTCAATACTTGCCTCCCACTATTTTTCGTCGAGTCTCTAACCCTCTGTCGAGTACTCGGGAACCGTGTTTCCTAGTGGGCTAGGATCCCGTTAAATATCACACAATCTTGACTTTGGCCAACAAATTGTATGATAATTAACTAGGTAGATCTCGAAGATCAATTGGATCTCATCCAACTCCTAGATCCAGTAGGTGGACATCCAAGTCCCAACATATATCTTATATATGCCTATACATCGAATGTATACCCTACCTTTTTCCTCTGAATCAACTAGGCCTTGGCTTTGGCACAACAAACCTAGTGATCCCAGTCAAGCGCGGACCCATTGACATGGAAGCTTTGTAATCAATGTCAATGGACAAGAAGTGGTCTTGACTTTGGCCAACAAACCACAACTTGGACACGACACCGATATGGAACAAAGCCTCGTGATTAAAACACATCTTTGATGGACAAGGGCTTGACTTTGGCCAACAACCCCTGCCAATCTCGGATCTTGAGTAAGAATCACTCAATGGAAGGAAAAACGCATGATATTAACGAGGGTTTTTCTCGTGTTGCAAATTGGCTACCAATTTAATTATCTTTTTTAAGGTCTCATCATCATACACCCTTAAGCATGCATTCTAAACACATAATAAAGCGAGTATGAAATAAAATAATAATGATATGCGGATGGATATTTTACATTGATCCTAGATCAAATCTCTCACTTTCTCTCTCCCGCTAGCACTTGTATTACTTCTACCCGTTACACTACACTTCTAAAGAAACCTCTTTTACATGGAGGGGAATAGGTGAGAAGAGAATACAAAGAAATAGGAGATAAGGCTGGACACGCAGGTCCAATTTAATAAATCAAATTTATTACAATTTCCAAAATCCCCCAACCCGACTAATATCCATCCGATATACATTATTCAAACATCACAACCATGTATTCATACAAGCATGTTATCAATCAATCAATCAAATTAATTAATCTTGAATATTAGTGATCATCCAATGTTCAAACAAAGATTTGATTTTTGTTCGAGTCAAACTCGTTTTGTAAACACGTACTCAAAGTACAATTTCTACGAATTAAAAAAATTAAATAAATAATTAAATCCAATTTAATACGTATTTAATTCTAATTCATTATTTAATTCTAAATTAAATATTACACTTTTATTAACGAACCTTTACGACTTAAATTCCAATTTTAATCGCAACGGGTCTCAAAGCCCGATTAACATCTAATGTTTTATTTAATTAAAGTCCAATGGGCTTTTAATTAATTTCTCTAAGGCGTGGACTTTTGATCAACTCGGGTCAAACCGAACAACCAAAATCCAATCCGGGAGTTACCCCATAAGCCTTTAAATTAATTTTTGGCCCATTAAGCCCAATTAAATAATTAAGGTCCATTAAATCATAATTGGACCTTTTGGATTCGGTTTTGGGCCTAATTGGATCCAACCAATTTTGCCTAAACCCAACTTTGTTACAACAAAGCCCAAAAGCCCAATTACAACCTAACAAGCCCAATTTCCAAAATTAAGCCCAAATTAATTAACTTATAAAATTCCAAATTTCACAATTAATTAACCTAAGTGTAATACACAATCAATTACCCATTAACATTTCTAAAATATCAATTAGCCTAATTAATCATGCACTTTAACAACCAAATAGTGTCCAACACAATTCAATCAATCAAAATCAAACCCATTAACATGCTTTCAAGTCTCGG
This sequence comes from Zanthoxylum bungeanum, assembly GCA_019454045.1. Classification (NCBI taxonomy): domain Eukaryota; kingdom Viridiplantae; phylum Streptophyta; class Magnoliopsida; order Sapindales; family Rutaceae; genus Zanthoxylum; species Zanthoxylum bungeanum. Next base: position 307,614 of record SKCR01018443.1, on the reverse strand, counting down.
CAATTAGGGGTTTTTCAATTCGATTCGGTTTCAATCCAATTGATCCACAATCATAATTTACCAAATCAATTCAACTCATCCAATGAATCAAACAACAAAATCACAATGAATTTCATGTCTTTTAAAATCGGCCAAGCCACTTTAAAAAGGAAAAATGTTCCAAATCAAAATTCAATCCAATTGAACTTCAAAACAACATTAACCAATGTTTTAAGTCATCCAATGATCAAACAAAACCGAAATTAGGGTTCTTGAGTGATTTGGGGCTTTTTGATTTTGGCTTGTTTATGACAAATTGATTGTTCAATAATGCTTATATATGATCTAATTTGATATATATGTAATCAATTTGACAAAAGAATCAATTTGACAAAAGAATCAACTTAATCATTTGACGCGCTCGCAATCACTCTCGGGCTCGGGTTCGCTATTCAAATTAACGAATTTTCCGTCGCGTCGTAATTAAGTGATTACGCCTAGCGAATTCACTATTCACGTCGCTAACGAATTAATTCTAATTAATTCGTTCGCCCGAATTAAAATCTAATTTTAATTCCGCGTCAAAATCCAATTTCTAATAATATATCGAATATATTATTTTATCGATTAATTCCAAATTAATCGTTCTCTCTCTTTAATTAATATTTTATCCCAGATAAAATATCTCCGCAATTAATCCCAGATTAATTTTCTCTCTCATCGAATTAATCCCAGATTAATTCTATCTCTCTCTTCTAATTAATCCCAGATTAATCTAAGTGCGAGTAATACGTCATCGGTGAATCTTCGGGAACCGACCCATGAGATCTCTGGATATGTGGGCAGTAAATACGGTCGTCGGACTATCCGAACACGTAAGTACCTCGTACTACGTTTATACCGATTTACAAGACAAGGTTAGCTTCTAGCAAAACGCCATGCCTACCCAATTCTCCAGAAACATCCTCTGATACCAGGTTTTATGCATCAACTAGCTCAAGATACCATTGTTGGAGTTCAATCAAGTCCCAGATCACAAAACATGCATAAAACAGGTTTTTATGCATCAACTAGCTCTGATACCATTGTTGGAGTTCAATCAAGTCCACAAGATCACAAAACATGCATAAAAACCACATATGAACACATCAAAGGAGGTGCGAAATATACTCACTTTGATTTTCGGTTTTGATGAAAGAAGAACAAAGGTGCGTTTTGGTGCTCCATCATGCTCGGTTTGTCTCCAAAAACTGCAGGGGTTGCTCGGTTTTGATCATCTTTGTGCGTCCAAGATTCGGCCATGCAAGATCCATTGAAGCTAAAGCTTCAAGCTTCCATGCTCACAACAACTCACTTCCCTATCACCTTTGTATCACTCCTAGAGTGTGCTAGCACTAAGTTTATGAAACAAAATCAAATCTTGCTTTCCATTTTCGGAGAAACGCAAAACAACAAACAAGAAGAAGAGAAGAAGAACGGTCCAAGACCGTGAAGAAAGAGAGAAAGTTTTGGCTCCCATTTTTGTCTAAAACGTGAAGACCAAAAAGACTAAGTGGGTCACCAAATCTTGTCACAAAATAAGACCAAAAACGTGAACAACCAAAAGCAAAATAGAGTCACGTGATTGGCTATTAATTTTGTCCAAAACCGTGAACCACACAAAGTCCAAGAGAGAGAGAAAATGATTTATATATACTTATATCTTTTTTCATTTACCAAGTAAATGAATAAAATATATATATACACAAGTCCCTATAACACATCATGTCACTTTAATAAAGTGACAACATGTCATATCACATCACTCAAAGTGACAATTGATTTGACGATTGACGCGACTAACGATTTGACGCTTGATGTGACTTGCGTGCCGCGTTCGAATTCGAAATGCGAACGCGGTCGCAATCACTCTTGGGCTCGGGTTCGTAATTCCAAATTAATGAATTTCCGTCGCGTCGTATCGCGTCGTAATAAGTGATTACGCCTAGCGAATTCACTATTCACGTCGCTAACGAATTAATTCTAAATTAATTCGTTCGCCCGAATAAAATCTAATTTTAATTCCGCGTCGAAATCCAATTTCGATTAATATATCAAATATATTAATTTATCGATTAATTCCAAATTAATCGTTCTCTCTCTTTAATTAATATTTTATCCCAGATAAAATATCTCCGCAATTAATCCCAGATTAATTTTCTCTCTCATCGAATTAATCCCAGATTAATTCTATCTCTCTCTTCTAATTAATCCCAGATTAATCTAAGTGCGAGTAATACGTCATCGGTGAATCTTCGGAACCGACCCATGAGATCTACGGATATGTTGGCAGTAAATACGGTCGTCGGACTATCCGAACACGTAAGTACCTCGTACTACGTTTATACCGATTTACAAGACAAGGTTAGCTTCTAGCAAAACGCCATGCCTACCCAATTCTCCAGAAACATTCTTACAGGAATATATAGATCTGTATCAAGCGTAGTAACCGTAGTATTGTGTATATCGGCCCAGTATCGGATAATCACGTGCTAGGGCTGGGGCTGGATAAGTGTCTGCCCCGTCGAAACACATATCGGATGTCTGGTAACATAGTCTCTATAATCGGATATACATGACCTGGTCACAATATCCCGATTGGTTGCGCAACACTCAAGAGCACTAGTACCATATCCTGCGTGACATCTACTCCAATATGACTGAAGTGACACTTCCGTCTCGACATCACACCCAATACACTACGACTCCCTGATAAACCCAGAAGCGGGTACCCAGAACCGGTTAAAGCCCTGTACCACCAAGACCAGAGTTTACCGATTATCGCAAGTATTAGCGATGCAAGTCTCGGTTAAGACTATACACACCTACCTCGATTCGGCCTCCCATAGACACATAGTCATAATACCAATGGGATTCCGAGGGGTCTATCCAGAGCGAAGCTGTTTCCCGTACCATCGGTGAAACACGACCTCCTATTGCACTTGCATAAGTATCCAATACTTATATATATGAGAACTATGCCGTTGTGCCCTCACAACGCGCACAAGTGCAATACTAGCCTATTCCGCATTATCGATGTCCAGTCTCGATAATACTTCGGCTAGGGATATTTAATGATTAATCCTTCGGGGATTGATACTGTCTCATATCATCTCAATCCAGGAACTAATCATATGGACCTCTCTTCATTTATACATCTATGGTGATCTAATCACAAATGATGAGAGTGCATTTCCTTTGTCACATAGTTAATTTGTACAACAACACATGATCTGTACAAATAGTGACGCTTGGGTCATATTATCCAACAAAAGCCCCCCTGAAAACAGCCCATGAAGTCACGCCTAAAGCCCCTGAAAACAGCCCCTGAAGTCATGCCTAAAGCCCCCATGAAAATAGCCCCTGAAGTCACGCCTAAAGCCCCCTGGAAATAGCCCCTGAAGTCACGCCTAAAGCCCCATGAAACAGCCCCTGAAGTCACGCCTAAAGCCCCTGGAAACAGCCCCTGAAGTCACTCCTAAAGCCCCCCTGAAATAAGCAGCCCTACCGAGACAAAAAATACCCAAAAATGCCCAAAAAAATTAGCCAACAAACTGACACAAAAACAGTCCCAAAATTGAGCCAAAACCAAGAAAAAGGTCTCAAAATAGTAAACAAAACTGCAGTAAAAATAGAGAAAACAGTAAGTGAAAATAGAGGAAACAGCGAGCGGAAATAGCGAGTGAAAATAGAGGAAATAACGAGTGGAAACAACGAGTGGAAACAGAGAAAACAGCGAGCGAAAATAGTAAACTAGTGAAAACAGTGGAAACGCTGACCTTTCCGGCGACGTCCCAACGTACTCCCGAAAAGTGACTTAAAAGGTAAGACCTGAGGGCACCCTTTGTTATATTTTATTTTGTTATCCCAGACACGGCATGCTTGGTTGGATGTGGAATACTTCCAACCGGGTATTCGAAGTCCTACATTGAAGACGGTCAAATTCTTTGGTCACATGTTTCATCATTCGACATTTATTTCGTGTTATTTGTCTTTTTAGTATTTCACATTTAATTTATAATTTTTGTTGTTTTATTTTTCCGCATGTTTTAATTTAAAATATTCATGAGTTATGTATTACCGCTATTCCGATTTAACTTTATGCATGCAAACTTAGATATAGGCCGCATATGAACTTAGATGTAGATTATTTTTGCAAATATATGTTGTGTAGACTTGGTTAAATTATTGCACAAATCCGTTCATTACAAGTGGCATAAGTAAGGGACCATTCCGAACCAAACGGTTTGAGGTATTCCCTTGCGAGGGGTGAGTGCGGCCTTAAATCATTTCCCATTTCACACTGGTTGGTGACTCCTTCATTCTCCGGTTTAGTCCCTAGCGGGCTACTCCGTACTCTCGAACGGGCCGCGAGCCTGGAACAGCGTCGCCGATTTCTGTGTTCTACAATTAGAAAAACTTGTGCGACATGTTCATTTGAACAACAGATATGACATGTAACTTCTTGAATTGACTTGACATGATCACTCTTCCTCATTACTAACACCTTAAGTTTTTTTGCTAGAGATGTATATTTAGCTGAAAGGTCATGGTCTTCCCTAAGGTTAAACATGCCTTTATCAGAAGATTGTGATTGAACAGATGACTCGTAAGTGTCAACTGTGTCCCAGTGTTGTGCATTCTCTGTTATGGTTATAGGTAATCTAGTGTATCTTTGGGACTGTTGTCCATAAATTCATCGTTGCACATCATTTCCACTACTTGTCTATTTTAAGGTGTTAAATGCTCGTAGAAGTAGGAAACCAGCCTCTGTGTTTTAAACCCGTGATGCGGACAAACATTTAATATTTCTTTAAATCTCTTCCAACATTGGTAAAGTGTTTCCCTTGATTCTTATGTGAAAGTTTTGATTCTCCTCTTAAAGGAGTTTGTCATGTGAGGGGGAAATAAGTTTTTCAGAAATTGCGATTGCAAATCTTCCAATGTTTTGATGGATCCTAACTTAAGATTTTTTAGCCAAATTTTAGCTTTATCCTTTAAAAAAGAGAAAAACATTGAGTCAAACTATATTCATGCTGTAATTTTGTTATGTCGAAGTATTACATACCTATTCGAATTCCCTTAAATGCTGAAAAGTATTTTCTGATTCTAGACCATGGAATGTGGGTAAAAGTTGATGACATCTGGTTTAAAATTGAAACTTGATGCATCTGGGGGAAAACAATGCAAGATAGTGATCATGTCCAAATGAGATTCATGAATTCTCATAGTATCATATGATGATTAAGATTACCATGATGTGACTCATGTTCTACTTGATTAACTGGATTTTCATCTCGGTTATCGGCCATTTTGACTGACGGTTAAAGTAATTGAGACTCTCTATTGAATCTATCGCTAGATGATCGAGACCAATGTAACACTTATAAAAGAAAAATAATAAACAAGTGAAAAAAGTAAAAATAAATAACAAAAGAAAAAAATCACAAATGTAGTGATTATATTCTAAAAATGTCACCTGATTGAATTTCTCATTCAGCTATCTCAATTTCTCGAATTAGGTTCTCACAAAAAAATTATAGAAAAATCTATAGATGTAGATGATTCAAGAAATTCTTTGACAAAATGCAACCTCCATTTTAATTGAGTTTTATATCTCTTGTAATCTTGAAGAATCAAGTAAAAGGTTTGTCTATATGTGAGATGTCTGGGTTGAGAATTGATTTAGGATCAATCAGGATATCTTAGATCTACACAAATGCAAAAAAGAAAAAAGTGATACGCAGAAAATATAAAAAAATAAAAAGAAAATTAAAATGCAAGGATGTTAAATTATTATTATATTTACTAAATTATATTCCCCGGCAACGACGATAAAATCTTGACACACTCACAAAGTGGTTCTTTACTCCCAAGTATAAAAGTGTCGAAGTAATAAAATAATCAGGTAACTGCGGGGTCGATCCACAAGGAATACTTTTAGTAATATAAAATAACTATTTGAGTAACAAAATAAAAAAAGCTGAATTGATTGAAGCGATGTATAATTTTTAAATTGAAATGCAATAAAAAATTAAAATACTAGGGGTTATGGGATCTATTCTTGATATTTCAAATATATAGAAATCTTAGTTTTTATAGTATATAAATTGTCATTATTACCCAGTTAAATTATTTCATAATTTAATTATGACAAAATATATAAAACCATCCATAAATGTGGTGATATGGTTTGTCTATAATTAGTCCAAATAGGTACTCAATTATGTCAAAACATATAAAATCATCTATAAATATGGTGATACAATTTTATCGATAATTAGTCCAGATTTAAATTACTCTCTCATATAATATGGGGTAAAGTATTAACTGTGCCAACCAAGATGAGATTGTCTACAGGGAATCAAGATACCTATAAAATACAAGAGAAGATTAACTATTAGCATTCAGATTATAAATTATATATTATAACATAGATAAGATTAATCTATATTATCATATCAAGAGTTTCACTCTTACCTTCAGAATAATGGAAATAACTACTCGTGTTTTGAATAAAAAATACATAATTTTATTACTGAAAGAAAAGAAATCACAACAAAAAAATAAAGCAGATAAGAGCTGGAACTTTATAAATTATTAAGACATAAGTATGGAGCAGGCTGGTGAATAAGGTGCTGAACTCCTCTATTTATAGAGGTACTCGACACTTCACTTTATAAATTGTAAAACTTTACAATTTGTAAATTTTTCCAATTTGTAAAGTGATGGAAAAAAGTGTCAATCCACTTTCGGTGGATTGGCATTTTCTCCATATATTTTTTTAATTTTTTTTCTTTTTTTTTTGTCTTTTTACTTTCGTTTTGTTTTCTTTAATATATTTATATAAAATAAATATGTAGTTAAATACATCATAAGCTCATTTTGTCACCAATCTAAACACGATGAATATTTTTCAAGTCTAATTTGAATATAACTGTCATGCTCTTTTAGGTTTCTGGGTCTTGGAATTCAGATTTCATATCCATTTTCATGTTGAGCATCCAAAGTAGTATTTTACTTACATAAGAAATAAATATTACAATAAAAATATATAAAAATATAAATTTAATAATTATTTCCCAAATATGCTAAATTAAGGACATTAATAAAAATATAAGTGTAAAATGATTAATTTGTCTTTTATTAAATGTACACTTTTTAATATTCATCAATTCCGTACGAGCTTGTATGCATAACCCAGTACACATGTCACATTATAGTTACATGTTTTCAATTTATGGTTTTTATGTTTCAGTCCATGTTATACAAGTTTACAGTTCATGTGTACAGTCATATAGTTTATGTCTTCAATCTGCAGTTCATGTGCATAATTATAGTTTTTAGTCCATGCTTACATGTTATAATTTCAAGTTATGTTTACGGTTTGTAATCATGTTATCATGTGTATAGTTCAAGTCATATCTATGTTTTCAAGTTACGTTGACGTTTTCAAGTTATGCTGGCATTTTCAGTTCATTTTTTAGGAAACGTTGGAAATCCCACGGTAAAACACCAAACCGGGCTTAAGCAGAGTAGGTAAAACCCCCGGCTACCCCAGGTTCTTAAAAGAAATGTACTACGTGGACTCGAACCCATGACCTGGCATCTAAGTCCTAAGCCCTTTACCACCAAACCACACCACTTAGGGATATTTTTTTAGTTCATGTTGCCGTTTACAGTTTTCAAGTTATGTTTTACACATGTCATGTTTACGTACTCACAGTTTACACTTTCAAGTAAGTCTATTGTTTATATTTTTATCTTGTGTGTCATGTTTACAAGTTTATATTCACGTTTCTCATGTATCATGTTCATGTTTACAGTTTTCAGCTCATGTTTCCCATGTACTATGTTTATAGTTTACGAGTTCACGATTATACATTTTCAGTTCACAATTTCTATGAATCTCAGTTTAAGTTTTCAATTTACATATATGTTTATTGTTTACGGTGTATATTCAAGTCATCGTATCAGATTCATAGTTGTAGTTCATGTGAATAATTACGGTTTTCAGTTCATGTTTACATGTTATAATTTTAAATCATGTTCTAGATTTCAAGACATGTGTATGGTTTTTAGATCATGTTTATGTTTTCAGTCTACGTCATTATTTTCATGTTGACGTTTATAGTTTACGTTTAGAGTTACAGATTTTGATTACATTTTATGTTTTCATGTACAGTCATATTTGCAGCTTATATTTTTCAATTTACAGTCATGATTATGTTTTCAATTCATATTTAAATTTTCAAGTTATATTCATAGTTTACAAGTCATGATTATAGATCTTCTTATCATCATTACATTTTTAGTTGACGCTTCTTATTTTTTCTACGTGTTATGTTTACAAATTCATATTCTGATTTCCCATGTATTGTGTTCATGTTTACAGTTTTCAGTTCATGTTTTTTCATGTATTATGTCTTCAGCTTAAGTTTTCCGTAAATATTTTACAAGAACAAGATACAAAAATATTTTCAGACCACCAGTAGAGTGTAGTCCTCTCATATATAGATATCCCGTGATGCTCAGTTCAACAGGCCTAATGGTCTTTAAGTGATGCTCTTAGACACATTCATGTTCATGTTGTCCTGCTTACGCGGTGCTAGGTATCGCTACATAGGCTTCACGCCCCCAAGTTACGATATTAGTGACATTTTCATGACAAGTTAATTTTCATTATGTGGTTAAGTACAAGTTTTGAATTCAAGTGCTTATGTTTTTAGTTCATGTTTATGGATTCAGTTTGTGACCCAGCTTTAAGTTTATGACATAGTTTTCAGCCATGCTCTCAATTCACGTTTTATAGTTTTCAGGACAAGTTTAGAATTTTCAAGTCATGCTTACCGTTTTAAGTTTATGTTGACATTTAGTTCATGTTGACGTTTTCAAGTCATGTGTACTGTTTACGTTAACGATTTCAGTTAATGTCATAATTTTTAGCTCATGTTGCAGTTCTTAAGTCACGTTTACAATTTGTAGTCAGGTTATCATGTTTCCAATTATAATACATGTTTGCATTTTACTTCAGGTTTATGTTTTCAGCTCATTTTTTCGATCTCAGTTCACGTTTATGCTCACAGTTCATGAATTAGTTTTCAATTCAAGTCTACGGTTTTAAGTCATGTGCATAGTTCCTAAGTCATGTTTTCAGTTTGCAGACATGTAATCACATATATAATTTTCAGTCATATTCCTAATTTATGTTGTACATTTTTAGTCACGTTTTGCAGTTTACGCATTGTACTTATAGTCATGATTGCGACTTTTAGCTAAGGTTTATAGTTTCAAGTCATTGTTGTAGTGTCAGGTCATGTTATAATTATCAGCTTATGGTCACAGTTCACTAACTATGTTTATAGATTTTCTGCTAATGTTTTAGTTTTATGATTTGTGTTTATAATCACGGCTCATGATTTACAGTTTAAGTTTCAAGATCCACAATATGTGATCCCAATGTTGTAATTTTATAATTTCAAGAACTTACATTGAATGAGATTCTTAATTCAAGGTAAGTATTTTATGCTTTCACTTTCAGCTTTCACTTACTAAGTTGTTCATTCGACTTACTCTCCCTTTTTTAGTTTTGTGTTGCATTATTTTATGCATATAGAGGATGAGATTTGGAGAAGATGGACACCAACTGCAATCATTAGAAACACGATATTAGGGGTCAACATGTATACATATTTATCATGTTAATTTTGGGGTTTTATAGGGGTATTACCGGAAAAAGCAGTGGAACGCGAAAATCAAAATTTTCCGATTTCAAAATTTTTTTCTCGGGCAATTAAAATAAACTTTTTTATTTTAATCACACAATACTTAAGACCTGAAATTTTTACCCAAGAAATCAAATTTCTTCTTAATTGCTGAAATGCTCCAATACTTACATTTTGTTCATTTTGGTCCTCAAATTGTCAAATATAATTTTAAGTGATTCAAAATCATTACCAAGATGTATTTAACATGTCCAATACATGAAAACACAAATTACAATAAAATCCCCACTAAAAGACAAAATAGCTGAATGCCCATTAAGGATTCCAATTTTTGCAATTTAGTCTAATCTTGTTCAAAACAAGTCAAGATCAAATCCAATCAATCCAAAATTTAATATACATCATATATACATCATCATTTAACACATATATGAAAAGCCCTAAATTTGGAAAGGGTTAAGAACCCTAATCTTATAATTTATATAAATTGACAAATTACACCAAATTAATCAAATTCAATACTTTAAATCAATCTTCACAACACCAAACAAGTCTCACCATAATGAAAAAACACAAGAACAATTCTAGGTCATAAATGAGTGGCCTTAAAACTATAGAATGGTAACTTGATTACTAATTAATCAAAAGAAAGCTTAAGAACCAATTTCATGCTTTCTTTGTTCATCAAACATGCAAGCACCTTTAAAACAAGTTTCCAACCATTTAATTACATACTTAAAGAGTAGAGAAAATTCTAAACAACACAATTTTAAGCCTAGTATCATAGAAATAATTTTTCAATTGAAAATATTTAAGAAAAATGTACAAAAATCCAAGTTTTTCAAGCTTTTCTTTTGTTATTCAAACTTTTTCTCTCAAAATTTCTTTGTAATATTTGGTGGCTTAACCTAATGAATGAAAAATGAAAAAAAAAACAATTTATACTCCCCAATTTTAGCCTTGGCCGAATTTTAAGTGTACTAAAATATCTAGATATTTTTTTTTCAATTTATTAAAGTTAATCCACTTGTTGTATTTGATCATTATAACATTTAATGATTTACAACAAGTAAAACTAATCAAATAAAGTCACTTCCTAAAGTACTCATAACTTAAGATATTTATATTTTAATTACTTTAATTATTTAACAATTAAATAATTATTTAAATTTAAATATTTTAAATATATGTATTATATTTACTTTAAATATTCAAATACATATATATTTATGATATATGTCAAATATAACAATTTGAAATTTAATTAATGTGTATTTAATAAAATAATTCATTAAATAGAAATACACATTAATTAGGAAATGACCATTAGGTCCCTTTGCATGTATTTTTCGTTTAATCGTTAAACGACTTATAAATAATCAGTATTATTCATAAAAGTTGCCCTAGTGCTCTACGGATATATTTCATAGGTGAGACTCTCTAGATTCAGGCATATCCATCACGAAATCCAATTTCATTCATATAATTCACCCACCCATAAATTATGACGATCACGGATAAACTCGATGAATCATACAGGTCGAGGTCATGGCATATGTTTAATTCCTCTGTCATAGGTATCCGGATATATCCCAGAGATATAGATGTAAACGTCAAATCTCTATAGGGATAATCCTGTCGATGTCTCTATTAGCAATCTCTAAAAGAACACTTAGAACTCACTTCTAAAGTGTACCAAGGGCCCATGGTTTTTATCTGATTGCTAATCATATATGGACTACATATGCTCTGTACACAGAACTGTTGGATCCTATCTTGACATACACAGGACACCCTGAGGATCTGTCCACACCCAACGAACATGCGGAGGTCTGACCTTAATAGGTCGGTGACGTGACTGCCATCTAAGTGTTGAAGATGTCTCAATTTGCCCACAGTGGTATCTCAAGTCAAAGAATCACTTATGCTACTCAACCCGAGAAGAATCTTATTGACGTTGGTGTACCATCCATTAAGAATCTTCACTGAGTCATTCAGTGTTTATACACTATAAACACCTACACGTCTATACGAGTCTCCAAGACTGATGGTTCATTGAGAAACCATTGGAATCTAATATTCTAGTATACGATATGTATTGGTCTCAACGGGTTTATTTTACTGACCAAGTATTGTAAACCTTGACCAGGAACAGTCTAAGAATGACTACGTCATGATACAACTCAATGTCAGTTGCGACACTTTTGTAACTATATCATAACTAATCATTTAAGGACAATTATGTCTTTACCATTTAAAGAGATATATTATATTATAGAAACTGTTTATTTTATTTATAATAAAACGTTTACAAGAGTATTTATAAGGAAATACAATAGGGAATTGGCGCTCTGAGAACCAACACTAATAGTTAAGCCATATGATCGAATGTCAATATGTGTAAATCATGTCACATCAAGTAAGTTTCAACAAAATAAAAGTATTTCATGCGCATTGTATGTCAAACATGTATATATTTAAAATCAGACAGCTCAATTATATATTATGACATGTTATGCATGTGCAAGTCAAGAGGCTCATGGAGATGATAAAGTTGTTTCATGTCGGTCATATCCTGAAAAACTGGGATGTGACAAGAATTTTATCAAGCAGCTATTGTATGCAATACAAGATACACAAACAATAGTAAAATCAAAGAAAAAATGCACCCAAATGACTATCTTATGTCAAAAACTCAAGAATATTAAAATACATCTAGATAACTTACATGCTTTTATATGAATCCGAAAAAAAGGATGTTTAATTTTCATTTTTTTGAATTTTCATTTTCGAGAGTAAAGATAACTTTTGAATGTAAAGTGACATAGGGAAGAGAGAAAGGCATATGTAAGAGGGAAAGTTAATATTTTTGGTTTGGTAATCGTGCAAAAAAAGAGAGGAAAAAATATTCTGAGGGCATTTTTGTCTGATTTCAGTGATGATGGCTAGAATATATACAAAAATTTAATAATAAATAATTAAGAAAATAGCCTTTAAAATGTGGGTAGCTTAGCTAATTTTCCTATTTAATTAGGGTGAATTTCAGTGTAATATGCCATGCCCACTCCAACATGATAAATGATGATGACCCTACCCATATGAGCCTATTGAATATCTGACATGTGATTATGATATCAAAATGCAAAAAAGATATAGAAATAGCTCCATTGTATTGCAAGATTTGCATACTTTTCTTAACAATATTCACACAATCATTTCTTACTCACCCAAAAAAAAATGGTCACATACTCACCTTACTCTTTATTATCACTGAGTATAATGTAGCATGCTATATGTTTAACGTTATTGTTGACGGTCGATTTTTTGTTGCAGGGATAGTTCTGGAAGAACACTCCTCAAACAATCTCCCCTCAACCGTGAATTTGCTTTGTTTTGGGGGCCAAATACAAACTTGGCAAGAGTCAAGAAAACACAAAACAAACAAAGGATTTAACGTGATTCGGTGGAATGGATCCAACTTATATCCACGGACACAAGGGAAAAATGAGATTTTTATAACGTGGTCGGGTATGACCGACTTGCCTATCTATCGAGCTCGGCTGACCGACCTTTACAAACTCACTTTTATACTTAAGCTTCTAGCTCTCTATCATAAGTTATGCGTAAATGAATTTGGCTAACCCTTTACAATAAATTCCCAAGCCCTTTATATACTAGGGAAATCTGCACCATTACATCAATCTCATGACGTCAGTCGTATAATTTCTTCCATCAATGTCAACGTTCTTTCCCCCATCTTCTCTGTGAACAGTCATCTTATGGTCTGACACACCTGCCTTTTGACACCTACATCTCATTAAATCATGCTACTTTTGGCTACTGCCACAGGCTATCTAGTGTCAGAAGATTAACTAGCCGCCTACTCCCATCACTTCAGACCATTTTGGAGAATACGAGTCCCTATGCCAAACTCCAACCTCCCGACCAGGATAAGCGATTAATGTCGGCTGCCAAGCACTCAGGTTGGGTCGGAACCGAGAAATCAAATCTGAGCTGTCATGAACATCTTTCCTCCTCGGGACGGGTGAAGTACATGAACTGAACCGACCCGACCCTCGGCCCTCAGAATCTCTGAAACAGAAATCCCTTTTATACCTTTTTTGCTCTGTTGGGATCCTGAAGCCCAAAAATCACTATCGATATTTTTCCCGTAGTTCTTGGAATCAATGAGTTGACGAGTTGGTGCCAGGAACTATGATAGTAGGGTAAGATCAGACTGGCTTTGGATCAGGATCTCACCCTTGAAATACTCATTTCGAACCATTTGAATGGTTTCTCCATCTCATCCGTTCATTCGAAATCCAACTAGTGAGGTCAAACCTCTGCTGCATATGGAGCCTATCCGAGCCACCTATCATGATCAAACGGTCAGAACTACCACGAACTATCCATAACCCTTGGCGGCAAGGGAATATTCCTCCTTATGCCGATCGACATCTAGCCATGGTGGAGATACTCTGACCCCCTACCATCTAACATAACAGAGTCTTGCTAGGACGCAGCCCCACCCTTAGCCAATAGCCTCAAACAAAGGCCTTAGCGGGATATAACCCAGCCCCGAGCCTGTGATCTTGAAAAAAAACCTCGGCGGGATGTAACCCAACCCCGAGCCTGTGATCTCGAACAAAGGCCTCGGTGAGACATAACCCAGCCCCGACCCTGTAATCTCGAACAAAGGCCTCGGCGGGATGTAACCCAGCCTCGAGTCTGTAATAACACTTGGTCACAATGGAATGTCTATTTTCTTGTACCAATCAATGCTCAGCCGTGGGGGAGATGCTCCGACCCCATGCTAGTCAACATAATGGAACCTCGGCGGGACGCGGCCCAGCCCTGAGCCAGTATTTTAAATGATTTCAATAAGGGTTCAACCAAAAAGGGAAGATTTTCAACCTCCGGCGACCCCTAAGGAGCTTGGTAACGGTGTCCTGCGCCAAGTCCTTAACAAAACAAATCAGACGAAAATAAGACAATGCATAACGGGGGTGATATATCACATACCCCGGACCAACCTAAAAAATAAACAACGTAGGTGCCTAAGACAGCGTCTTGCCCTAGGCCACCCAAAATAATATTTTTAAACCTTAGAGTCTAATGTCCCAACAAATCGAGCTACAGATCGAGGGGGGCCAATGCCATGAGACTCTTCCCATGCTAGGCAGGCCCCTATGCAGCAATTGCAATGGAGGCCTTCTAACCTTTCTTATGCTATGCACCTAGAGGATACGAAATGGGATGGCCAACGCCACAAGAGCATTCACCCTCCCCGTGGTAGGCATATCCCGAGGCCACAAACGTCACAAAGGCTCTTGGGCCTTCCCCATGCTATGCCGACCAAAGGGTACCATAGTACCTGAGTTGTTTTCCTTCCATATGTGCTACGATTGCCTAGGGGCACCAAACGCCACACTGGTCCTCCCACCAAATGTGCTATGGTTACCCATAGGTGCCAAATGCAACGTAAGTCTTAATGTTTTATTCCTTGTAAATGTAGGTCTTTGGGTAGTGACGCTCCGCCCCGGAAGTTTGATAATGACACCAGAAAATGATGGGTCATGCTCTTCCCACTTGAACATTGTCTCTTTATGAGTCCTGATAACGAGTATCTCAAGAGAATATCAAACATGCTTTTTTTGGAATTCGTGCTTATAGTGCTAATCTAAATTGTATATTTTATTATTTATTAATAAAATAACTACATTTTTCATTTCATACGTTATTAATGGTATTGTCATTATGCGTATTAGATTGATGTATAGATATGTTAAGAATGACATCGACCTTAGAATAGTCTTAACACTAGGTGTAAACAATTCTTAAAGTAAATATTCCTAGTCGTTGGTTTTGGAATACGGTCGAATTCCTATAACCTAGAAGACTAGCACATATCGTATATTGGAATTTGGAGTTCCAATGGTTTAACTCGATGTACCATGAGTTTTGGAAACTCATATAGACATATGGGTATTCATTGAAGCGAATACTGAATGACTCATAGGTGATTCCTAATAGTTGGAAGTACACAACACCTCAATAGGAATCTCCTCGAGTCGAGTAGCATATGTATTCCTTTGACTATAGGATAACATAGATTTTTTGTGAGATCCTCCACATTTTGATGCCATGTATATCAAAAACCTTTCATGGTCTGGCCTCTAGATGTTCGTTGGGTGTGAACCGATGCACTCAGTAATCAAGTACGAATCAAGATAGGATCCATTGGCCCGTATGTGTACCTTATCAGTTATGAAGATTCATGGACATGTCGACATGAGATGTGTGCCTCGAAAACTTGACGATTTATTCTATATTTCCTAAGCACAACTCGGATAGCCTATGACGAAGGGATTGTTAAACATATGTGATGACCTCAACTTGTATAGTTCAGAAATGTCGTTCGTTTTCTTCGCGAATTTGGAGGTGGCCGAATTGCGTACATATTAGCAAGGCTTATATGACGAACGTGTCTGAACTTAGAGAGTCCCAATATGAAGTGTAATCGTTGAGCACTTGGGTAGCCGATTAATTTTGATAAAAGATAATATTAGATATTACAATTATCAACTAAGATAATCAAGTGTTATTGGATAACATTGATTATTTACTATGACCTAATTGGATTAATAGGATTAATTCAATAATTACATAATGGCTTAATTGTAAAAAAATAATTATCTATACCATTTGAGGATATTATGGTAATTGTAAGTATGTAATAATAGGCGGTTTTGGCTTAATTTAATTGGATTAAATTAAAGTGGATAACATTTAACTAATCCATTTCCTAATCCTTGGCTTGAATGTTGAGTGTGCTATCGGCCATATTGGCCGAGAGCTAGGGGCTGCAGTGCCACTTTGTGGCGCTGCATCGCATGCTCTCAAATGGATTTTTCTGGATTCAGAATTATTTCTAGTTTTTCCTAAACACTTGAAAAATAAAATATTATATTTTATTAATTTTTTAAAAATACACCAATACTAGATATCTACGGGTTAGACCCACTTCCGCTGCGCGGGGCACCGATCCGACCCTAGGGGTTCCACAACTGCCCAACAGAATGGTATCAGGAGCAAGGCTTAACCACACAACACATGTTTTTGAATCTATGCCATAGTAATTTTAATTTAATTATGTATAAGACATATTGGATATGTAAAGCATGTTTTAAATTAAAACTTTGACCTAATTAAGTTAATGACATGATTGCCATAAATCTCATGTGATTAGGTATTTACTTTATTTAAGTAATAATATTAGTAATTTTGGAGCATTATTAGATTGTCCGTCTTGTCAATACAAAGATGAATGAGTTTTACTACTTATATCCAATATTGTCATTAGTGCGAGGGTATAAGCGCTCAGAACTTAGATCACTCCAGTAAAATATTAGATGTAGCGTGATGAGTTAACGTAGTCACCCAATATCGTCATTAGTGTGAGGGTGTACATATGAAGCTCATTAGTGGACATTGACAAGTATACACCTAGAACACGTCTTAATCCAATATCATCATTAGTGTGAGGATAAAAAATGGTTCAGGACCAAACTAGGAGTCACATGAAGTGATTGACCTTAGAGGTCTACCTAATGAGTTTATAAAGAGCAATATCGTCATTAGTGTAAGGCTGGAGTAAATGTCATGAGATCCACTTCCCGTTAGGAAATTTTGATAGTCAAATTTATATTTTTCCGTTAAGGGAGATTACAGAATTGCGTAAAGTAGTGAGATGACACTAATAGATTTAAAATTCCATAATCAATTAGTGTTATTATTTTGAAATGAAAACTTTTCTGGTACAACTCAAAAATATTGTCTTGTAGATGGCTGCCTCTAATCTATTGATGAAACTCTTAGATACCAATAAGTTAAAAGGAACCGAGAACTATTTCGTATGGGAAATAAACATTCGCATTGTCTTGGAATTTGAAAAATTGACTTATGTCACTGTCAATCCACTGCCTATTGAAATCGATTATGACTCCACTCTAGAATAGCGAGAAACTTTTGATAAATGGAAGGATGATAACCTGAAGGTGAAATTCTACATCTTGGGATCGATGGTTCTAGATTTGCTGAGACAGTACATTGAAGTACCAGATGCTTGGAGCATCATGAGAACACTCAATGAGTTGTTCGAGGCTAATTAAGAGATGGAACTTTATCAAAGGTCTAAGGAATTCTTCCGTACTGAACTCAAGCAGAGAGGAGTTATATGTACTCATGTTTTGAACATGATAGACCAGATTCGATATCTGGAACGATAAGGCATTGTGTTTGTTGAATGGCTGGGCCGTAATTTGATTATGTCTTCTTTGCCTGGTACTTTTGCTGGCTTTGTATTAAATTTCCATATGCATTAGATGCAAGCCACATACGAAGAACTTCACAACATACTATGCACGGTAGAGAAAGATTTGAGTAAAGGCAATCCCACAATGTATCTCCATGGTGGAGCTAGCTCTTCAAAGACTTCTGGGAAGTCAAAGAAAATAAAGATGGTGAAAAAAAAGATTGCAAAGAAGAACTCCAAGAAGCGCAAAGGCGCAAAACCGAAAGTAGCTCGTGATCAATGTCTATAATACAAGAATTCTGGACACTAGAAGAAGGACTGTCTAGAGCTAAAAGGAAAAGCATAACCTTCAGGTATGCTTTGTATTTTCCAATTATTGACATCTCATTAGCCTTAGATGTAAATAGTGGATGGGTGTTAGACACTGGTAGTCCTACTCATATTTGCAACTCTCTGCAGGAAATGAGGGTTAAAAGAAGGCTGAATAAAGGGGAGATCCAACTTAGAGTTAGCAATGGCGAGACATTAGATATCAAGGCCATAGGAACAGTTGTTCTAGATCTCCCAAATGGATGTAAATTAGATTTGCATGATTGTTATTATGTTCCCTCAATTATCAGACAAATAATATCACTGGCAATATTAGATAAAGAGGGATATAAAATAAACATTAAGGATGAAACTTTTTTTTTTGTATGATAAAGATAATTTATTGAAATGTGAATGTTCTTTATCAAATGGTCACTATGTTTTGGAAACATATAGATGTCTTTAATTTAGAGGAAAATACAAGTAGGAAATCAGAACTAAATAATACAAAATTATAGCATATGAGGTTGTGTCATATATGTGTTAGACGTCTATCCAAATTGGTAAAAGATGGTTTGATTGAAAATCTTACCTTAGATCCTTATCTGATTTATGAGTCATGTATCAAAGGAAAGATGACAAAGGCCTCATTTATAGGTGTTGGACACCGTGCTGGAGATTTATTGGAACTAATATATAACGATATGTGTGGTCTATTAAATCATGCCGCTCATGATAGTTCAACATACTTTGTGACTTTCACAGATGACAAGTCTAGATATGGATATGTCTATCTGATGAAACATAAGTCAGAAACATTTGACAAATTCAAAATATTTCGAAACAAAGTAGAGAAACAAACCGATAAATTCATCAAATGCCTTAGATCAGATCGAGGCGGTGAATACATGAGTGAAGAATTTAGAAATTATTTAAGGGAGAATGGAATTCTTGCCCAATATAGCCACCAGGAACACTTCAACACAATGGTACGAACAATGATGAGCGATATAGATCTTCCTTATTTCCTTTTATGTTATGCTTTACTTACTGCTGCTTACATAATTAATAGGGTTCCATCAAAAGCTGTTTCTACGACCCCTATCAGATATGGTTCGGTAGAAATCCAAGTCTTAGGTATTTAAAGATTTGGGGTTGTCCTGCATATGTTAGAATTGCACAACGGGATAAACTAGCAGTCTAGCACCTATAGGGTATAAATGTAGGTTTGTTGGATATCCTGATAATTCCACGAGATATCAATTTTACTATTCCGAGCAACGAAATGTATTTGTTGTTCGCTCTGCAACTTTTCTTGAAAAGTAATTTTTGAGAGAAAGTAAGAATTGTAGAGAGATTGAACTTGATGAGTTTGATCCCAACAGTAAGGACCCTGAGATGGAACTAGAGATCCAAATAGGTGAAGGATCTATAACATTGGTTCTACGTAAGTCGAATAGAATATCAAAGCCTCCAGAGTGATTGTTTTTAACATCTGATGTGAGCCTTGATGTTCTCCTCTTAGAGGAAACAGATCCGACTACGTATAAGGAAGCGATATTGGATATCGATTTGGGAAAATGACAGGAAGCCATGAAGTCCGAGATGGATTCTATGCATGCCAATCAAGTCTGGGACTTAGTTGAACTTCCTGAAGGAGTTAAACCTATAGGTTTTAAATGGGTTTACAAAAGGAAACAAGGGCCTGAAGGAAAGATAGAAATCTTTAAGGCCCGACGGGTAGTGAAAGGTTACTCTCAACATCCTGGGATTGACTATGAGGAAACATTTTCACCAGTAGCCATGCTAAAATCTATGAGGATTCTTTTAGCCATTGCTGCATATCACGACTATGAGATATGGCAGATGGATGTGAAAATCGCTTTCCGAAATGGATTCCTTGAAGAGGATATCTATATGGAACAACCTGAGGGTTTCGTATCCAATGAGACTTCAAACTTGGTTTGTAAGCTCCAAAAGTCTATTTATGGACTTAAACATGCATCCCAAAGATGGAATCGTCGTTTTGATGAGATAATTAGATTATTTGGATTCATCAAAAATGAGGAAGAACCATGTGTTTATAAGAAAGTTAGTGGGAGCATGATAGTTTTCCTAGTCTTATATGTAGATGACATCTTTAGCATCAGAAATGATATAGGGATGATGCAAAGTGTGAAATCCTACCTTTGCAAGAACTTCTCCATGAAAGATATGGGTGAAGCTTCATATATACTAGGTATAAGGCTCTTACGGGATAGAGTTAGGAAGCTTATAGGATTGTCGCAATCAACGTACATAGATAAGATGTTAGAAAGGTATGGTTTTACCAACTGCAAGGCAACAAATGTACCTTTCCGATATGACATACATCTTTCGAAGAAAATGACACCTTAGACTGAGGAAGAGAGAGTTATGATGTCTAACTTACCATATGCTTCTTGTATTGGAAGCATAATGTATGATATATTATGTACTAGACTTGACATCAGTTTCGGCGTCAATGTGACCAGCTGATATCAATCTTATCTAGGTAATGATCATTGGACAACCGTGAAACATATCCTAAAGTATCTTAAAGGTACTAGTAATAAGTTTCTGATATATGGAGAAAATGAGCTACAAGTTAAGAGTTATACAAACTCCGACATCCAAGGTGATCCAGATGATAAAAATCTACATCAGGATACATATTTACCCTTAACGGTGGTGCGATTAGTTGGCGTTGTTCAAAGCAAGGCTCAGCAGCTGATTCCACCACTGAGACAGAATTTATAGCAGCTTTAGAAGCTGCTAAAGAAGCTGTTTGGATTCGAAATTTTATCAAAAAACTTGGCGTTGTGCCTAGTATTGTGGATTCAATCCCATTGTACTGTGATAATAACGGAGCCATCGCGCAGGCTAAGGAACCGATGGCGCATTCCAAGTCTTAACACATGGAAAGGAAATACCGCTGTAGACACTGCATTTTTGCATATAAGTCTGATGATGAGCCTAGTATGGAGGCACTACCTGATAAGTTGCGGAAGTCACGGGAAACAGATGTCGGATGGGAAAATTCAAAATAAGTACATCCTCAGATTTAATTCATTTGTTTGGTCTCTGGTTCACTCGATGGATCTCCATTTTAAATGTTAGCTTCGGCCCAAAATCCCCGCAACCCACACCAAGCCACACGCCCAAGCCCATACACACACACAAGCCACACGCCCAAGCCCACAAAAATCCAAGCCACACGCCCAAGGCCCACAAAATCCAATCAAAAATATTCAAATCACGTTTAATACATGCCAAAACCTAAATAAATCATCTTCCAAATTAAAAATATTCCCCCACCAAAAATACACAATATTCTTTCCTTAAAACAAATTAATTAAATACACCCCTTTATTTGTTTGATTTGTTCCCTTTTGAAGCCATGCACACATAAGGAAACCCTAGCATGCACCATTATGAAAGATGACATTTTCCAAACCCTAGGTCCTCTCCCATTGGCTCTCACTCACGGAATTCACCAAAAAAATAAACCCTAAACACTTCTCTAATCTCTCTCGCTTCTTTCTTCTTCCCTTAGACTCGGCAGTAGCAACATAAAAAGAAAACAAAAAAACAAACCTTAATAAGCTCTCTCTCTCATATCTCTCCGCTCTCTCGGCCACAAACATCAAGCCACGAAGACCCTTCACGGCACCATATCCGCTCTCAACCTAAAAAACACAAAAAAGACAACCACAAAAATCCTAGTAAGCTCTCGGCATACAACAACAAATCTTAAGCTATAACCTTCATCTTTCTCTTCTCACGTATAGCCCCTGGCCTTCATCGAATAAACCCTCCAACAAACTGAACCTTCACACTTCTCTCATGATCCTCTTCTCTCACTAACCGACAAATGCACAACCCTATATCACACACAACTCACCGAGCCAGATACACCCTATATGCCACACCTCAAAACAGATCCACGCACTGACCGACACTAAACAATCAACAAAATTACCCTCCATATGAATCACAAACCAAAAAACCATTGACTCTCTTTCTAAGCCACACATGAATCATCACTCAGCAACAAACCTGACTAAACCAATAGCCACATAACCGAACACACACACAAACAAAGCAACGAACCGAAAATAAAAGAACCCCACAAACCAGCCACTAGACCAAATAGCAGCTCACGGTACCAATAAACCTCAACAAAAAAAACCTAACCAAGTTAACCAAACCAGCCACCAAACCTTGGAAACAGCAGCTCACGGCATCAACGAACCATCAACAAACACCATTCAATCAGTACAAAAATCAGCCCCTAAACCAGTCCAAAAAATAGTGAACCAATTACAATGAACTGCTCCTCCAAATCATGAAACAACCACCCTAAAACCGCACCAAGAAACTGACCAAAACAGTCCCATAAAAATCACCAAAATAGCATCCCAAAATAACCCTAAAACAACAGCCTTTATCACCGAAAATAATCTAAAAAAAACACAAAAATAGTCTCTGAAAATCAGTCCAAAACAGCGAAGAAAATAGAGAAATCGGCGGCTCAAAAACAGAAAAATAGTGGATGAAAACATTGACACAGAAAAGTTACGAATCATTAACCCTTCCGACGACGACGTAACACACTTCCGATGAGCAACTTAAAAGGTAAGACATGAGGGCCCCATTTACTATTTATCTTTTCAATTATTCCTTATCGATCACTCGCATGCATCGTTATATTTTACGTATAGTTTCATTTATATTGAGTTAATGATTGCGTGCTATCTCTTGAGGTATATCGGATGGAAACCCATACGTAAATTACGTTGCCGAATCCGAATGGACGGTAGTGCGGTCTGTATTTGGGATACAACTCTACATACCGCTTGGGAAACTTCTAAGCACGTGTTTCATTTTGTTATTTAATTTTGTGTTCATTCATTGTTTGTGTTTTATTATTCCGTCATTTTACTTTCTACGTGTTATTGCTTTATTTATTTACGCATTGTTAATCTAGTGCGCATGGGCTAATCATGTTGGGTTAAAGGTCATCCATTTGAGGGAAATGCCTAAATGCTACCTTTACCACGATGTTTTGCCGCGCCGGACGAAGTATACTTGATTGAATGTGAAATATGTTCAATCTGGTATATGAGGTCCCATATAGATGTTGGCCTTGGTCGCATCTATTTATTTTTCGTTATTTACTTTTCGCATGTTATTGCTTTATTTATTTATGCATTGTTAATCTCATGCGCATGGGCTAATCATGTTGGATTAAAGGTCCTTTATTAGAGGGAAATGCCTAAAGTCTACCTTTACCACGACGTTTTGCCACGCCGGACGAAGTATAGTTGATTGAATGTGAAATATGTTCAATCGGGCATACGAGGTCCTATATAGATGTCAGCCTAGGTTGCATCTCTTTTATTTTTTCATTATTTACTTTCTGCATGTTATTGCTTTATTTATTTATGCATTGTTAATCTCATGCGCATGGGCTAATCATGTTGGATTAAAGGTCCTTTATTCGAGGGAAATGCCTAAAGGCTACCTTTACCATGACGTTTATCTGTGCCGGACGAAGTATAATTGATTGAATGTGAAATATGTTCAATCGGACATACGAGGTCCCATATAGATGTCGGCCTAGGTCGCATCTCTTTTATTTTTCGTTATTTACTTTCCGCATGTTATTACTTTATTTATTTATGCATTGTTAATCTAGTGCGCATGGGCTAATCATGTTGGGTTAAAGGTCCTCCATTTGAGGGAAATACCTAAAGGCTACATTTACCATGATGTTTTGCCGCGCCGGACGAAGTATACTTGATTAAATGTGAAATACGTTCAATCGGGCATATGAGGTCTTATATAGATGTCAGCCTAGGTCGCATCTCTATTATTTTTTCATTATTTACTTTCCGCATGTTATTGCTTTATTTATTTATGCATTGTTAATCTAGTGCGCATGGGCTAATCATGTTGGATTAAAGGTCATTTATTTGAGGGAAATGCCTAATGGCTACCTTTACTATGAAGTTTTGCCGCGCCGGATGAAGTATACTTGATTGAATGTGAAATACGTTCAATCGGGCATACGAGGACCCATATCGATGTCGGCCTAGGTCGCATCTCTTTTATTTTTCGTTATTTACTTTCCGCATGTTATTACTTTATTTATTTATGCATTGTTAATCTAGTGTGCATGGGCTAATCATGTTGGGTTAAAGGTCCTCCATTTGGGGGAAATTCCTAAAGGCTACCTTTACCATGATGTTTTGCCGCGCCGGACGAAGTATACTTGATTAAATGAGAAGTACGTTCAATCGGGCATATGAATTCCCATATAGATGTCGGCCTTGGTCGCATCTCTTTTATTATTATGTCATTTACTTTCTGTATGTTATTCCATCTGTTTACTGTTGCGTCGTCATTTGGTGCGCATGGGCTAATCACGTTGGATTAAAGGTCCTCCATTTGAGGGAAATGCCTAAAGGATACCTTTACCACAATGTTTTGCTGCGCCGAGTATATAAGATCCCATATGGACGTTGGCCAAAGCTCTTGGTAACACCATTCTTCTGTTGATCTTGTTATTCGCCTTTTTGGTTATAATTTTTCATTTTTCACTTCGCATTCATACTGTGTTAATGCTTGGGTATTGCCTCTCGCG
The DNA here is from genome assembly GCA_019454045.1 of Zanthoxylum bungeanum. NCBI lineage: Eukaryota > Viridiplantae > Streptophyta > Magnoliopsida > Sapindales > Rutaceae > Zanthoxylum > Zanthoxylum bungeanum. Next base: position 282,581 of record SKCR01018443.1, on the reverse strand, counting down.
GTATATCAGATGGAAACCCAGACATAAATTTTGTACCTGAATCCGAATGGACGGTAATGCGGTCTGTACTTGGGATACAACTCCACGTATCACTTGAAAAATGCTCGCGCACGCGTTTATGTCATTTTAGATACCACCTTAGTAATCTCGTTCGAAAGCGTTCTCAAATGCTACATGAACGCATGCATTCTGCCTCATTTTCATTCGAACGCATTTCTGAACGCTATACGAACGCATGCATTTTGTTTACCGTTCGAATGCGTTTCCAAACGCTACTCGAACGCATGCATTCTGTTTATCGTTCGAATGCGCTTCCAAACACTACTCGAACGCATGCATTCTGTTTACCATTCGAACGTGTTTCTGAATGCTACATGAACGTGCATGCAGTGAATCGACTTCTCTTTCTCTTATTTCATACATGTTTGCTTCTTTGGTCATTTCTTTTGCATTACATACTTAATCATCTCACTTTATTACTGACGCTTTTTATTTATTTATATTTTCGCATTTCTTTATTGGATATGCTTATGGAATTATGCGCTCATTTTTTTTTATTTTATTTACTTTTATGGGTGTGCAAACTTGGGTGTTGATTAAATTATCTTGCATGTGTTTCATAATACTTGGTTATACTATTGCATAAATCCTTTCATTACAATTGGCATAAGGGACCATTCCGAACCCAACGGTTTGAGGTCTTCCATTGCGAGGGGTGAGTGCGGCCTTAAATCATTTCCCAGTTCACACTGGGTGGCGAATCCTTTATTCTCCGGTTTAGTCCCCCGTGGGCTATTCCGTACTCCCGACCGGGCCGCGAGCCCGGGCAGCGTCGCCCACCTCTTTACCATATCTACAGTCTGGCGACTCCACTGGGAATAGAGAATCGGCCTCGAAATAATGTCTTGTAATGTTTGTGATTTTTGCTTTAGTTAACCTTATCTCATATATTTTGCATACCCTTTCTTACCTTGATGGCATCATGTATCGTGAAGTCATATTCGCTCGAAGCAGCGGATCGTTATATGGTATCATCACTCGTTTGCATGTACCTTAGGGTATAAAAAAAGTGCCCTCACTTGGTCGTTCGAACCCTTGAGTGGGGAGACCTAATTGTGAGCAACCCTTCACCGGCTGGAGCCTTTATCCATACCCCTATAAACCCGCATGTGAACCATAGTTGTATGACCTATAGAAGCCATCCTTTATACTTGTGTTTGGGACCATCATCATTTGGATCCAGTTGGACTTCTCATCATAAGATACGAACTTGTTGGGCCATTTAAACTGGGACGAGTTTATGTCTTATGACGATTGGGCCAAAATTTTCCAAAATGCCGATGGGCCATTTTTTGTTTGGGCCCCATATCATTTGAAGTTGTTTAGCCACATTATTGCAAAAATGTAAACCTGTTAGGCCTTTTTCAACTGGGACAAGTTTTCACCTCGCAGTAATATGATTGAATGCTTTGAAATGATAATGGGCCAACTTTTATGAAAACCTTGATGGAATTAGAAAATCCAATCATAATATAAATATGCTAGAAGCATGAGTCCGATATCCACATTGACTTTCATCCAGGAAGGATACGCCTAGTTATGCCATATTTATTTACTTTGGATACCTCCAAGTTCATCCCCATGACTGCGGTTGCTGAAAGCTCAATTCGTCATTTCTAAACAATGGCATGATTCCATAATAGGCTTAGCCCATGTTGAAAATGGGCGGTCTTTGTCTTTTACCGATGGAAAGGGACAGAAGCAGCCAAGGTTCACCCCGTAGCATAAGAGAGAGCGATTTTGTGTGCCTTGCATCAGCGCATAGAACAAGCCTTATCTAGAACCAAATATAGACTTACCACGAGTGTGGGAGAAATAAGGTCGGAAGGATATATTCTGTTTGATCACCTCATGCATCTTATATATCTCATACATCGCACGCATACATGTACCATGCTAACTCGTAGTTTTAAAAGCTGTCATAGATACCCGTTGGGTTAGAGAAGAAGGAAGACTCGTCAAAAAATAGTTAGCGAACATGAGTGAGTTAGACAATGAGGGTTCTCACATGGATCAGTTGGAGACTAACCTCACTAAGATTACTGAGCAGTTGCAAGCTTTGGCCACCGCTGTTGCCAGTCTGGCGGTACCACGTGCGGGAGGAGCAGAAAATAACGAGAATGTCAGGCATGAGGAGCTTCCGACTAGGGTAAGTGATGAGATCCCTATTTTTGATGATGATATGGCTGAGTATGCCATGGGAAGGGTAACCGGGTCTCAGGCAGAATTGCAGAAACTCAGGGATCAGGTAGAGTCAGTTACCCGTAAGCTGAGGGGTAAGCATGAGGATTTGTTGGACTATGAGGTGATGACTTCGAGGAGCAGCTGCCTTCCCAGTTCAAGATGCCCGACATAGCCAAGTTCAACGGGAACGAGGACCCGAAGGTCCATCTCTTACAGTATGTTTCTGTGATGAGTTCAGTGGGTCTGGCGAAGCGTCAAGTTCAGAAGATGTTCAGGATGTCATTGTAGGGAGCACCCGTGGTATGTGTAGGCACTGCATTTTTGCATATAAGTCCATATGATGAGTCTCGTATAGAGGCACTGCCTTTTAAGTTGCGGAAGCCGCGGGAAACGGACGTCGGAAGGGAAGAATCAAGAATTGACACACTGTCGGATTTAATTCGCTGGATTAGCTTCGGGTTCACTTGTTGGGCCTCCGTTTTAAAACACACACCTAGCCCAAGCCCATTAAATCACAATTAAAACATTTAAAACACATGTCACAAATTAAATTAAAACCAATTAAATTGAAATTAAATTAAATTGAAATTAAATTAAACTAAATCCAATTATTAAATCTAATTAAATTAAATTCCAAAATTAAAATAAATCCATTCCTAATTTAAATAATTCACTCACCAAATTTAAAGAAATTCCCCACCAAAAATATAAATATTCTTACCTAAAATAATCTAATTAAATACACACATAAACTACTTGATTTCTTTCCTTATTTTAAAATCTCATGCACAACCCTAACCCTAGCTTCACAAACTATAAAAATATGACAAAACTCAAACCCAACGGACGTCTCACCTCTCTCTATCCACACAAAGAACCAACCCTCACGCATAAACGAAGCCACAACAAAAGCAGCCTTCACGTAATTGCCCCTTTCACGCTACACACTTCACCTCACGACACAACCAACACAGCCCTTTCAAAGCCCTCAACCGACTCAAACGCACTCGAACCTCTCGCCCATCTCTCTCTCAAAACCAACATCAAAGAAACCCTAAAGCACTCTCTCGTAGACCACAACCAGTCCACACAAACCTTGCACACAAAGACTCGCAGCCTCTCTCATTACCGCCTATCACCCTATAAATCTGTCCCTGACCAGCCCTCAATCAACTCCGCAAATCTCCCTCACAAACAGCCCTCCATATTCACGTACCCTTCACGTATCAACACCTAGCCCACTCACGCACCCTTCACGTTTAGCGCATAACAACAAGCCTAATAAACCCTAGCTTAACATTCAAATCAGCCACACACCACACTCCACCAACTCTCACACATAGCAGCCCTTCATGCCAACAGCCACACGTCCTCACCACTTCAATTCCCTGACCACGTAGCAGCCTCATACCCCTCACGTACCTAAGCCTTCAACACGTAAACCAGCCCTCTTCAACACGTCTTTTACCCTTCCCTTTAACGCACCACTCAACACGTCATATTCCCCCTTCAACGCACAAGCCCTCACTCGACACCACGTAGCCTTCAACTCATTCAAACGCACATAACACAGCCCCTTCATAGCAGCTAAAACCCCCCAAAAACTGTCCAGCCAAATTACCGTGAAAATAGTCCCTAAACTATCCCGAAACTGCACTATTAAACCCGCAAACTGCACCCCCTAAAATACTGCAAAACAGTCCTGAAAACTGCCCAGTCTGCCGCTAAAACCCCTCAAAAAACCGCCAAAATAGTTCCCTAATCACCAAAAATAGTGACCAGAAAATACAACACAAACAGCAGCGAAACGGAGTGAAAACAGCAGCTCACACAGCGAAACAGCAAGGAAAAATGTTGGATTAGTGAACCAGAAAAGTTACGGAACATCAACCCTTCCGACAGCCGTGTAACACGCTTTCGAGAGACGACAAAAGAGGTTAGACCTGAGGGCACCCTTTTTACTTATTATCTTTCGTTTCTTTTATTTATTTTAATATATTATCGTATGAGAGTCGTTTGTTGAGGCATGATGTGAATTGTGGTTGAACGGAATGCGTGTTCTCTTTTGTGGTATATCGTATGGAAACCCGGACGTAAATTCCGTAGCCAAATCCGAATGGATGGTAGTGCGGTTTACACTCGGGATACAATGCCACGTACTACTTAAGAGACACACGTATTTCGTTTCATCCAAACATGTATGCGAGCATGATTTAGTCTAGTATGTTATTTATTTTTTAGTATGATTTAGTTGTTTATCTTTAAGCATGAGTAGTTATTTGCTTTGCGTTTGGAGCTTGCATTAGGTTTATGTCGTTGTTTGTTTTCGCATTATATAATTGAATATGTTAATGAGATTGCTGTGTTTTGTCGTGTGTTATGATGAGTTACTTTCCAAGCATGCAAACTTAGACATAGGATTTATCTCTATGAACATGAACTAGATATATAGGTTGTTTTTGAGCATGTTGCGTAGATTCGGTTAAGATATTGCACAAATCACATCATTACAAGTGGCATAAGTAAGGGACATTTCCGAACCCAATGGTTTAAGTTCTTCCATTGCGAGGGGTGAGTGCGGCCTTAAATCTTTGTCCCGGTTCACACCGGGTGATGACTCCATGTTATTTCTCCGGTTTAGTTCCCCGAGAGCTATTCCGTACTCCCAACTAGGTCGCGAGCCCAGAACAGCGTCGCCGATTTTTGTGTCCTACAGTATGGTATCATGGCTTGGAGAGGAAGATCAATGATGATTGTAGGGCATTAGCAGAGGCCTTTCTGAAGCAGTATGTCACAGATTTGGAGATCGACTTGTCGTTCCGTGACTTGGAGAATACCAAACAAAAGCTGGATGAGGGCTTTAAGGATTTCGTAGATCGTTGGAGGAGCCAACTCTTGAAAATACAGACTCGGACCTCGGAAAAGGAACATATCAAAATGATCATTAAGGGCACCAAGCCCTCTATTTATAACAAGCTGAGGAGAATGACCTCCATGATTAGCGACTTTCGACAGCTTAGAGAAATTATCATGGATATTGAGGAGGAAGAAGCTGAGAACATAAAGTTCTATGGCCAGAATAGAATGACTATTGGGGGGCCATATGAGACCAAGCCCACTACTGCTAAGGTCGCTGCCATCAAAAATAGGCGATTCTTCGATTTTGGTAGACCATTGTCAAAGGTGTTTGAAAAGCTGAAGAGGCAAGGACTCCTGAAACCTTTAGAACCTCGACCAATTCCAAACCTTGTGCCATACTACTTCGACTTAAACCTATACCGTTACTTCCATCAGGAAGAAGGCCACGAAACTGATAACTACCCCCGCCTTAGGCATGAGATCCAAGACCTCATTGACTGCCATAAAATACCCGACCCAGAAAAAGAACAACCCAACACACACAGAAATCCTCTACCTAACTACAGCTCTGTTCCACCACCCACCTACATGATCAACTCCGACATACCCGAAAGCTTTGTCCTCCAAACTCTCAACCACCAAGCTTCTTGCATGGGGATAGGGGATGGCAGCAGTGAAGAATAATAAGATGAGGAAGAAGGCAATGCTGTAGACGATGAAGATGTTTTCTGATGAGTGGTAAATCTATCACTATTTCCCACTCATTTAACCTAATATTTGGTATAGTTTCTTGAGTTTTGTGAATATTTCGATGTGTTTTGTGTTATTTTGTATATAAATAAAGTTTCAGGAGATTCTGGAGGAGATTTGGAGCAAAACTTTGAAAATTGACAAAAAGGGCATTTTGGTAATTTGGGCGCGTCGCGACGCGCAAGACCTTGGCGTCGCGACGCATAACATGCACCAGAGCTGCTAACGTGCACCGGGTCAATAGTTCAAAATCTGAGAAAATTTGACTTTGCTAACGTGCGCCGTGCCACGTGTCACCATCACAGCCGATTTGCTAACATGCGCCGTGTCACGTGTCATCATCCTACGGTGCCGACAGTCACCATCGCCACGTGTCATCATCCTACGGTGCTGACAGTCACCATCGCCACGTGTCGCCATGTGTCACTACACCTGTCAGCCACATCATCGTCCACATCATCAGTTGACCGAGTCAACATGCCACCTCACCGCCACGTCATCATCAGCTAATCATGAAGTGCCACGTGTCGCAATTCTATGGTGCCGACAGTCACTTTACCACATCACCGCCACGTCACCGCCACGTCAGCATCAATTATTGGCTCGTTTATCCCTATCTGACACGTGGCGGATAAGAATCTAGCCGACCAATCAGAAGCCGCCACGTGTCACAATAATTGAGTCTCCAACAACCTTGCCACGTGTCACCTTATCACCTTATCCAGAATCTCACTCGACGAACCAGAAGCTGCCACGTCGACCAAAACGGGCGTCGCGACGCGAGTTGGGCGTCGCGACGCGAGACCCTTGCTGATGCATATAAATAGAGCGCGAAATTTCAGTTTCAGATGTACCACTCTCTATCATTTCTTTGATGTAAATAGGGAGTTTCTCTCTCTAGATTCTTTTAATTTTAGTTTTGTAATTAAATTTTAATTACTTTTTGTAATAATAGTAATTTACTTTCGTACTTTTTACAGTTTTTACTATTCACCATGAGGAGGTAACTTCCCCAACTAGGGTGAAAGGTAATTATTTTATTATTGTTATTTAGATTAATCTCCCTTAAATATAATATATTCACTATTTAAAATATTGACTTAAAAAGGATACCACCAGATTGGTCGGTTGATAATTCATTTTTAATCTGGTTTAAACCTAACTATTCAAGGATACCGCCAGATTGGTCGGTTGGTAATTAAACTTTCTTACCGCCTATATGGCAGGTTCATGGACAAATCTTTTTACCGCCTTAATGGCTGGTTGGACTTAATTTGACTTAATCAGGATACCTCCTATATGGCTGGTTGGTAATGTTATCACAAGTTTATATATTATATTATGGGAGATATCTAAATTGGTAGTAGTAAAAGTAATTCATTTTACCTTAGCATTTTATTTTATTGTAATCTACTTTTCAGTATTTACTTTACCGCATTTTTACTTTATGTCTTTTATTTTCAAGTTTTTACTAGCCCTAGTTATGTGTTGTAACTAAATTAGTTATCTGGGGTTGTGATGACTTTTAATATCACCGGTTTATAAGGGGTTAGATTATAGTTTGGGTATTATAAAGATTTATTTATTGAGTCTTAATCTTATTGCTTTTTCATTAACTGGCCATTAATAAAATTGATCTGGTAAATCTAAAATGAACTAGACATAGAGATTTTAGGTTTCAGCCTTAGACTCAATAGCCCACGATCTTCCTTGAGGATAGATAACCCTTTAATAGATTTCCTTACAGGATATACATATATCTGTCGGGCGGGGGTAGCCATAATTGGAACTTAAACTTAATGAATCCAGATAATTTGGTTGACATAGACATATGGTTCAATTGGATTAATCTAGGTATTTGTGTCTGACCATCGACAGAGGCTTACACATAATTTAGTGTTCCAGGTTAATAAATCAATATATTACCCAACTATAAAATAACCACTTCATCTTTAAAATGATATTTGAAGAAATCACAACCCTAGATAGTTTTTAATATTGAATTTTCTTAAAATCTATTTTCGAATAATTTTATTTACTTGTTTTTAAATTTAGAATCGTCACCATTTCAAATCAATCAAACAACCTGTTAGATGCCATAAAATTAATAGTTTAGATATTAAGTCCTCGTGGGATCGATATTTTTATACTACTTGAACGATACGTGCGCTTGCGTTATACGTGTGTGTTTACGCCGGTTAAGTTTTTGGAGTCGTTTCCGGGGACTTATTTATCTTTCACTATTAGTTGTGGGGTTAGATACGTTACTTGTATATAATTTCTTTTTACTTATTGTTTTTGTTTTCTTGTGTTTCAGGTTCTCAGAAACTACATGAGACGAACCAGAAGCTTTGAACTCCGACCACTTGACCCAGAAATTGAAAGAACCATCAGACATTTGAGAAGGGAAAGGCGAGAAGGCCAAGAAGCTTTAGTCAATATGGAACCTGAACCTTTGAATGTTGCACCACCGATTCCCATTCGAGACAGAACCATTCGGGTGGTTGACAGACTCATTTCTTGTATTGTACTTCCTCCCTTACCAGCAAATGCAGGTGACATCAAAACATGCATCCAGATGATTCAGCAGTCAGTACAGTTTGGGGGAAATGCAACTGAAGATCCCAATGCCCACATCAGCAACTTCCTAGAAGTTTGCGGCACTTTCAATTACAACCGAGAAGCTGAAGAAGCAATGAGACTGCGTGTTTTCCCATACTCCTTGAAGGACAGAGCTAAAGCTTGGCTACATTCACTACCAGCTGGTTCCATCACAACTTGGAACACTTTAGCCACCAAATTTCATGCAAAGTACTTTCCGCCAGCCAGAACTTGAAAGCTGAGGAATGACATCACATCCTTTGTGCAACAAGACTCAGAAACTCTCTCTCGAAGCTTGGGAAAGGTACAAAGATTTGCTCCGGAAATGTCCTCACCATGAGATTCCAAAATGGCTACAAGTCCAAACATTCGATAATGGACTTTCTGGAATAATGAGAACCACAGTCGATGCTGTCTGCTGGAGGAGCTTTAATGGCAAAAGGAGAAGATCAAGCTTGGGACCTAATCGAAGAAGTGGCCAACAACAATTCCTTGTGGCCAACAGAAAGGAGCATGATCCAAAGAATTGCATGAATTTATGAAAGTGGAGCCAATACAGCAGTCAATGCCAAGCTAGATCAGATATGCAAATTCATGGAGACTATTACCACTGGATCCATAAGTTCACCATATGGAGGAGCACCAGAGTCAAACCAACTTGAAGAGATGGTGAATTATGTCAACAATTTAAACAGACAGGGGAACAATCCTTATTCCAACACCTACAACCCAGGGTGGAGGAATCATCCTAATTTTTCATGGAGCAACAATTCAGGCCAACAACAGAACTATCCACCACCTGGATTCCAGCAACAGAACAAAGGCCAGGAGCAGACAAATGAACCAGGAATAGCAGAAGCTGGCTCAGTTAAAAAAGTACGATGCTATCTTTCAGAGTCAATCAGCTTCCATCAAAGCACTGGAGAATCAAATCGGACAACTGGCCAATGCTCAGAGTTACAGACCACCAGGTAATCTTCCCAGCAACACAGAACCCAATCCAAGGAACCGATGGAAGGAGAAATGTCAAGCCATTACTTTGAAAAGCGGTACTGAAATCAACAAAGATGTTGGAATCAAGGTTTCCCAAGAAGAAGTTCCAACAGATGCAGTTCAACATATGGAAGAAAAAGAAGCAAAAGAAAAAGAACAGATCATTCCACCTCCACCTTTTCCTCAACGACTTTAGAAAAAAAAACTGGACAAGCAGTTTGCTCGATTCCTGGAGGTGTTCAAAAAGCTTCACATCAACATTCCATTTGCAGAAGCCTTGGAAGAAATGCCCAGTTATGTCAAATTCATGAAAGACATTCTTTCACGAAAACGGAGATTGGGAGACTACGAAACAGTAGCATTAACAGAATAATGTAGCGCCACCATTCAGAGGAAACTTCCCCCAAAGTTGAAAGATTCTGGCAGTTTCACTGTCACATGCACCATTGGAGAACATTACATCAGTAAGGCTTTATGTGATTTAGGAGCCAGTGTTAACTTGATGCCTTTTTCTATTTACAGGAAACTACAAATCAGAGAAACAATGTCTACCTCAGTTTCAGTGCAACTTGCTGACCGAACACTCGCATTTCCAATAGGTGTTGTTGAAGATGTGCTGGTCAAAGTCGACAAACTAATTCTCCCAGCAGATTTCATCATCCTTGACATGGAAGAAGACAAAGAAATACCTATCATTCTTGGGAGACCATTCTTGGCTACGGGTAAAACTGTGATTGATGTGCAAAAGGAGAACTGAACATGAAAGTACATGACCAAGAAGTTACCTTTAATGTTTTCAAAGCCATAAAATTCCCGAGTGATGATAAGGAAGAAGAATGCTTCAGAGTTGATGTTGTTGACAGTATCGTTCTAGATACTAATCCAAATCCCACAGATACACTTGAAGCTTGCATCACCAACATGACTGACAACTAGCTAGATGATGAAATCTTGGAATGTATCAACTACCTTGACAAACCATTCCGATTCAAAGCGACACCACCAGTTGAAAGCTTGGAACTGCCAAAGAAAGATCGAATCAAGCCTTCGATTGAAGAACCACCATAGTTGGAGCTGAAGTTACTTCCGAGTCATCTCAGGTATGCATTTCTTGGAAACTCTTCTGAATTACCTGTTATTATTTCTTCTTCACTAACATTGGAGCAGGAAGAAAAACTAATGAGAGTGTTACAAAAGCACAAAAAGCCATTGGCTGGACTATAGTAGACATTCGAGGCATTAGTCCATCATTTTGCATGCACAAGATTCTAATGAATGATGAGTACAAACCCAAAGTGGAGCATCAACGGAGACTCAATCCAATCATAAAGGAAGTCGTAAAGAAAGAAATAATCAAATGGTTGGATGCTGGCATCATTTACCCCATCTCAGACAGTAGTTGGGTAAGTCCTATGTAGTGTGTTCCGAAGAAAGGAGGAATGATTGTGGTTACCAATGAAAAGAATGAGCTAATCCCAACAAGAACGGTGACTAGATGGAGAGTATGCATGGACTACAGGAAGCTGAACAAAGCCACGAGGAGGATCATTTTCCGCTACCATTCATTGACCAGATGTTAGACAGACTGGCAGGACATGAGTTCTATTTCTTTCTGGAGGGATATTCAGGGTACAATTAGATTACCATCGCACCAGAAGACCAGGAGAAAACTACCTTTACATGTCCCTATGGTACTTTTGCTTTCCGCAGGATGCCATTTGGATTATGTAATGCCCCTGCCACATTCCAGCGTTGCATGATGGCCATCTTCTCAGACATGCTAGAGCAGAGTATGGAGGTTTTCATGGATGACTTTTCTGTGTTTGGAGATTCTTTTGACCATTGTTTGCAAAATTTGGAACATGTGTTACAAAGGTGCGAAGATACAAAACTGGTACTCAACTGGGAGAAATGCCACTTTATGGTACAAGAAGGCATTGTTCTTGGACACCGGATCTCACAAAAGGGGATTGAGGTAGACAAAGCAAAGATAGAGACTATTGAAAAACTACCTCCACCAACATCAGTAAAAGGTATTCGAAGTTTTCTTGGACATGCAGGTTTTTACAGGAGATTTATCAAAGACTTTTCCAAAATTGCAAAACCTCTTTGCAATCTTCTGGAGAAAGATGTGCCTTTCAACTTCACCAAAGAATGCCAGGAAGCTTTTGAGATCTTAAAACAGAAGCTGTTTCTGCCCCCATCATTGTAGCACCAGACTGGACAATTCCATTTGAGGTAATGTGCGATGCTAGTGATTTTGCTGTAGGAGCAGTTTTGGGACAACGTAAAGCAAAGATTTTCCACACAATTACTACTCCAGTAGAACTCTGAATGAAGCTCAACTCAACTACACAACCACTGAAAAGGAGTTGCTTGCAGTTGTGTACGCTTTTGACAAATTCCACTCCTATCTGCAAGGTCCCAAAGTGGTGGTCTACACAGATCATTCAGCAATCAAATACTTGATCACGAAGAAGGATGCCAAACCCAGATTGATCTGTTGGATACTTCTTCTACAAGAATTTGACGTGGATATTCGAGACAGGAAAGAGACAGAGAATCAGGTGGCAGATCATCTATCGAGGCTCGAGAATGGAGAAATAGCTGACAAAGATCTGTCAATCAAAGAAACTTTTCCAGATGAACAGCTGTTTGCCATGAAACAACAGGAAGTCCCTTGGTATGCTGACTATGTCAACTACATTGTGTCAGGAAAATGGCCGTTGGAATGGACAACTCAGCAACGGAAGAAGTTCTTCAAAGAAGTCAAGCATAATGTCTGGGATGAGCCGTACATGTTCAAACGCTGTGCTGATCAATTATTGAGACGATGTGTTCCACAGGAGGAGGTCAACAGTGTTTTGCAGCACTGTCATTCATCACCATATGGAGGACACTTTAGTGGAAACAAAACTGCAGCCAAAGTTCTTCAATCAGGTTTGTTTTGGCCCACTCTTTTTAAAGATGCTTATCTTTTTCTCTTTAATGTGACAGATGCCAGAGAACAATGAATATTTCGTGGAGAAATGAAGGACCGTTGCAAAATTTTTTGGAAATGGAAATTTTTGATGTGTGGGGTATTGATTTCATGGGACCCTTTATTCCATCATTCGGAAACCTGTACATCCTGGTTGTTGTAGACTATGTCTCCAAATGGGTCGAAGCAATTGCACTATCATCCAACGATTCAAAAGTGGTGATCAAGTTCCTTAAAAAGAACATTTTCACTCGCTTCGGAACACCTCGGGCGATCATCAGCAATGGTGGTTCACATTTCTTTAACAGGTACTTTGATGCACTCCTATCCAAATACGGAGTTACTCACAAAGTTACCACAGCTTACCATCCACAGTCAAATGTACAAGTTGGGGTTTCAAACAGGGAGATCAAAAGAATCTTGGAGAGAACTGTTGGATCAACAAGGAAGGACTGGTCTACAAAACTAGATGATGCATTATGGGCCTACCGGACAGCTTACAAGACACCCATTGGTATGTCCCCATATCGATTGGTGTTTGGGAAAGCGTGCCATTTTCCAGTTGAGCTTGAGCACAAGGCGTACTGGGCACTGAAGAAGTTGAATTTTGATTCACAAGGTGCCGGAGAGAAAAGACTTCACCAACTCAACGAATTGGAGGAATTTCGCCTACAGGCTTATGAGAATGCCAAATTGTACAAGGAAAAGACCAAAAAATGGCATGACCGAAAAATAGGGCACAGACAGTTGGAACCAGGCAGTAGGTGTTGTTGTACAACTCGAGGTTGAAACATTTCCCTGGAAAGTTGAAATCTAGGTGGTCAGGTCCATTTATGATCACTCAGGTTTTACCTTATGGAGCGGTTAAATTACTGGATCCCAATGCCAACAACACATTTAAGGTTAACAGTCAACGTGTCAAGCACTACTGGGGAGAATCATTTGAGCGACAAAAAGAAAGTGTCACACATTCATATCCAGCATAACGTTCAGGCAGTCACGTCTAGCTGACGACTTTAAACTTAGCGCTCGCAGGGAGGCAACCAATGTAATTTTTATATATATTATGATTTGGTGTGATTTAATTTTGTGTGTTTAGTTTTTGCAGATTAAGTCATTTCAGGATGGAAGAAGCTCTCGCAAATCTTCACAAGCAATTTCCTTCTCTCCCTCAAAAATCTCTGATGAAAGTTTACAAAGCTCTCTTGGAACGGATGAGACTACTAACAATTCACGGTGTTCCTAATGACTTTCGTTGGGTAATTGAAGCAAGAGTCCGATTGGCAGGTGAGTCTTCTGACTCATTTATTTCACATCTGCCTGGTTTTGGAAGAAGCACCTATGCAAAAAAACGTAGAGCTAATAAAATGGGTGTTTGTTACAAATGTGCACGCTGGAATTGCAATACTCGTTGTCGTTCTTTAGGAATGGTGTCTGATAATCGCGAAGACAAAATTAAATTCATTAGGGATGGCTTGAGTAAACAGTCTGTAGATAATATATCTTCGACTCTTGAGACGCATCCCAGTGGATATGTACACATAGCCATTCGCAAATTACATACACAATTTCAAAAAGAAAGACAATAGTTAAGTCTTGGGAATCTGACTAAAAAAGACAATGTTTGCCAATTTATAAGAAAATTGGATGGGAAGCTTGTCCCTGACGCATAGACGTAAATCAAGCCGTTATTTTTCTTGTAAATATTATATCTCTTTGTCTTTTCTTAATAATTGTAATTTGTTTTGTTGTTTTCTTTTATTTTCTCCGACAGGATCCAGACCTTTTTTACTATCACGATATTATTTCGCAACTAATTATCCTCTGGAAGATACTTGTGCTATTTTTACTCACCCTTTTCAGGAACTGTAAATTCAGCCGTCATTGCACTTTTGAAGGCATCCAGAGTTGAGAAAGAAATACATATAAAAAATGGAAGCCACTTCGAGAAGACGAGTTGAAAACATCTGTGTGTTTTACGGTAGTAGTGTTGGTACTAAGCCACAATACGTAGAAGCATCACAGGAATTGGGTCGAGTCATAGCTGCAAGGAATATGCACTTAATATATGGCGGGGGTAATCTTGGACTTATGGGGATCATTTCAAAGGCCGTACAGGAAGGAGGGTCTAATCCAGAGCGAAGCTGTTTCCCGTACCATTAGTAAAACACAACCTCATATTACACTTGCATGAGTATCCTATACCCAAACATATGAGAACTATGTTGTTGTGCCCTCACAACACGCACAAGTGTAATACTAGTCTTTTACATATTTATCGATGTCCAATCTCGATAATACTTTGACTATGGATATTTAATGATTTATCCTTCGTGGACTGATACTGTCTCATATCATTCTCAGTTCAAGAACAAATCATATGGACCTCCTATCATTTATACATCTAGGTGATCTAATCACAAATGATAAGAGTGCAATCTCCTTTGTCACATAGTTAATTTGTACAACAACACAATGATTTGTACAAATAGTGACGCTATGGGTCATAATTGTCCAACAGTCTCCCACTTGGCCTATAGCCAGTCACTCGAGTGGTTGACACCCGAACTATGTACGGTTGGCTCAAATTGCTGAGGAAAGGTTTTCGTCAGCGGATTTGTATGATTATCGTCTGATGCGATTTATTCGATCATCACATCGCCACGATGTATGATCCGAACGAATCAGGTGAATATCGAAGTATTTACCTGGATCGTTGATGATACCATTAATTCTTTAGCCTGTGCTGACGCCTAGCTCAGCTGCTAACAGAACTATATCTAATCAAATTAGATTTGTTATTGACCCAGATGGCTTCTATTGCTGCCTCAGCTGCTGCAATTAACCCGCATTTGTTGTTTATTCAGCAACAGTATCTTGCTTGGAAGATTTCCAGCTCACTGTACTGTTATTCAAACTGTATAATACCGATTACGACTTATAGTCATTTTATCAGTTTAGGAAACTTGCTACAGTGATCCCAGTCACTTCAAGTTCTCCTTCTCCATAGTTTAAGATAGCATCCTTAGTTCTCTAAGATATTAACGGACGTTCTTAACTTTAATCCAGCGACTATCACTCGGATTGGCCTGTTTGTGAATCCATATGCTCAAAGCGTATGAGACACCAGGTCGCGTACATTTTTCAATGTACGATTCCACGGAGAGTTTTCGAAAGCCAAGCTTTCGCCGATAGTTATTTTATGGGAATCTCATTTCCAAGAAATGACATATTATCATTATTTTATAGGACAGCCACTGTCAGTGCGCTCCCACCAACCTCCTTATCTACACAAGAATCATTTCGTTTTGAATTAAATCATAAACTATTATGATTACATCAAACCGACAATTCCAAGAACTTATGCTTGCTTCAATCCAAACATGGATCGAACAACCTGCAAACCTTGTTTGCTAGTTTTGGTACGACAAAACCGATAGGATGTTATAAACATCCTCCAAAAGGTTTCCTTTTCAGGAAAGTGATTTTCCCGTTCCAGCTGTCGTATTTCATAAATGAAACATATAGCATTAGCAAGCATTATCCAAATGGATTTACTGTGGCAACAGGTAAAAGGTTGAATCGTAATCAACACAATGTTGATAACGATACCTTTCCGCTAAAAGCCTAGCTTTATACGTTGGTATGTTGCCTTCCATGTATGTCTTCCTTGAAGACTTATAAAGTTCCAGTAGGCACAATGCCTTGCGGTACATAAACTAGTGTCCAAACTTGTTGATATACATGGAATCCATTTCGGATATCATGACACTTTGTCATAATAGGGAGTCGATACCTTGTATCACTTCCTCATACGTAGTCAGTTGGTATACCTCAATAAGATAGACATCTTTATGAGGTGAGATCAGAAACCCATACCCCAGGTTGTTTTTGACTCTCTCCGACTTACGCGGTTCTTGTGTATTCGAAGATTAATGGTTTAGTTTCATCCTTGATGAACTATTTGTGTTCCATTAGGAATCGTTGCCATGAATAGTATTACTACGATTTTCATCGAGTTTTACTATCCTCCCACTTACCACTGCATATCGGTATTCCTCTTAGGAAAACCGCATGGTGAGCAACAATCTAATTGTTCTCTGGTGAGATGTATAAGTACAATACTTATGGTATCCCTAGGATAACTTAAATTTTGGCATTTATCCAATTTGGGTTCTAGTTTGGTATCATCCAAACATATGCCTGGCATACCCAAATTTTCAGGAATGTGAAACCCGGTTTCTTTCCCGTTCATATCTAATATGAAATCTGTCAAAGATTTTAATGGAACCTTATTCTAAATAACATTTGTTAGAATGTTGATAGGAACCGTTGAAGGAAATGGTAGCTCAGAGCGACTCTTGATTAACCTAATCATGTCGAACAAAATTCAGTTACTCAGTTCGGATACACCGTCAAATTGACGTGTTCCGGGAGGAGTCCTCATTGAAAGAATACTTTACTCTTTCAAATATCCGAGAAACTTATTGCTTAAGTATTTTCCATTATGGTCTTACCGTGACGGTAGAATACTATAGCCGATCTGTATGTCTATTTCGTGTCGAAACTATAAGAGTTTCTGATTTGTGTTCTTCAAAAGAAACACATAACCATAACGCGATGCCACATCCGTACAGGTCACGAAATATTCATATCCACATCTAGCCTAGCTAGACATGGGCCCACTTGCTTCACTATGAACTAGGGCTAACAGGTCGGTGGCATTTACACTTTTACCAAGTAAATAGTGTTTTAGGCACATTGCCCAATAAACTAGATTCGTAGACTTTATTTGAATGGAATCAAATATGTCCTAGTACCTACTCTTCGAAAGTGTGGATATACGATTCTTGTTTAATGTGTCCCAGGCAACATTGCCACATTTTAAGTTTCAACCTGATCAAATCAGTTTGAGCTATTTGTTTGTCATGTATACATGTGAGATTTATTTATATTCTAAATATAAATTATGTCGTTCAGTTCTAATGTGTTTATCTCAATATCATCTTTATATAATAAAACACTTTAGTGTTCTAAAATATAAAGGTTCAATCCGCAACGGATTAAACACTGATATAAAGAAAATGTTTCTAGTCAAACTAGTTACATTATAACAGTTTCCAAATTTAGGTACACACCCGAGGGTAGTTCCTAAAGTTAGATATCTACTGTTAAAACAGCGACTTTCGTCCCGTTTTCAATTCGCAGATAAATCTCAATAGAAGTCAGTATCCTGCTCATGGCAGATTCTGAACATCAGTACATATTTATGTACCACACTAAGTATTTAAATCTAATTTTAATACTAGTAGTGAACATAATTATGATAGACATATTTGAAGTCAGAGCCTTGCTCGTCTTTAATTCCTTCTTGGGATATGTCCTTTTATCTTCCTAGAAGATTATAATGATTTTGCCTTTGCCAGTTTCAACACTCTTGAAGCCTTTGGCCAAGCCTTGGCCTTCTAGAATATCGAAGTAAGGTGCGCCTTGCGCTACATGCTTTATTGCAAACTTTGACTTTTCTCCTTGAGAATAGTCATTAACCCTCCAAGAGTTAATTATTGCAATTTATTTACTTCTAAAATCTAAGTATAGATTTATGAAGATCCTTCAATTTCAATAACATATTTTAATAATCTAATTCTTAGTTCTGATAAAGAAATTAAGGAGTTATATGACAAGTATAATGGATTAAGCATTAAAGTTATCATTACATGAATATTCCAAATATCATGTTCCAATTATTTGCTTAACTCCAGACTTAGGCCTATTTTGTTATTTTATCAAATAAACTAACTTATTATATTTCCAGGACCATCCTGAAATATTATACCCAATTAGAAAAATTAAGTCATTTAAATACATTTTCCCTAGGATTATTTTTTAAATGCTAATCTTTCATTTTATCTTGATTCTAATAGTCCAACTATTTAATCAACGATTTGTGGTACTATGTATTATATTGATTATTATAGTCCAACTATACAATCAAATATAATTTAAATTAATTAACCTCAATTACATTGATTACTATAATCCAATTATAAAATCAATTGTAAATCGAAATTAATTAATTCAAATATATTGATTACTAGAATCCAATTATATAATCAACTATAATACAGTCCAACTGATTATAAAAAACAGCAATTTAAATATTAGTCCAACTAACATTTAATTGATTTGACAAATTATTTGAAATGAGCGCGTATGGCGAGTAATTGAACGAATATTGCAAATTCAATTCTTGCCTCCCACTATTTTTCGGTGAGCCTCCAACCCTCTGTCGAGTACTCGGGAAACCGTGTTTCCTAGTGGGCTATGATCCCGTTAAATATCACACAATATTGACTTTGGCCAACTAATTGTATGATAATTAACTAGGTAGATCTCTAAGATCGATTGGATCCAATCCAATTCCTAGATCCGGTAGGGGGACATCCAAGTCTGAAACATATATCTTATATATGCCAATACATCCAATGTATTACCTAACCTGTTTCCTCTGAATCAACTAAGCCTTGGCTTTGGCCCAACAAACTTAGTGATCCCAGTCAAGCGCGACCCATTGACCATGGAAAGCTTCGTACTCAATGTCGATGGACAAGAAGTGGTCTTGACTTTGGCCAAAAAACCACAACTTGGACAAGACACTTACATGGAACAAAGCCTTCGTGATTCAAACACATCTTCGACAGACAAAGGCCTTAACTTTGGCCAACAAACCAATGCCGTCTCGGATCTTGAGTGAGAATCACTCAATGGAAGGAAAAACACTTAATATTATTTGAGGGTTTTTCGCGTGCAAATTGGCAACCAATTTATTATCTTTGTTAAGGTCTCATCATCATACACCCTTAAGCATGCATTCTAAACACATAATAAAGTGCGTATGTAAAAGTAATAATGATATGCGGATGGATATCTTACATTGATCCTAGATCAAATCTCTCTCTTTCTCTCTCCAACTAGCACATGTATTTACTTCTACCCGTTACACTACACTTCTAAAGAAACCTCATTTACATTGAGGGGAATAGGTGAGAAGAGAATACAAAGAATATGACGTAATAAGGTTGGACACGCATGTCCAATTAATAAATCAAATTTATTACAATTTCCAAAATTGCCCCACCCAGCTAATATCCATCTGATATACATTATTCATGCATCGCAACCATGTATTCACACAAGCATGTTATCAATCAATCTAATCCAATTAATTAATCTGATTATTAGTGATCATCCAATGTTCAAACAACGATTTGATTTTTGTTCGAGTCAAACTCGTTTTGCGAACACGTACTCAAAGTACGAATTCTCGAATTAATTAAATTACATAATTAAATCCAATTTAATACGCATTTAATTCTAATTCACTATTTAATTCCAAATTAAATATTACACTTTATAAAATAAACCTTTACGACTTAAATTCTGAATTTAATCGTTACGGGTCTCAAAGCCCGATTAATATCCAATATTAATTTAATTAAAGTCTAATGGGCTTTTAATTAATTTCTTCAAGACGTGGACTTTTGGTCAACTCGGGTCAAACCGAATAACCAAAATCCAATCCGGGAGTTACCCCATAAGCCCAGAAATCAATCTTGGCCCATTAGGCCCAATTAAACTTTAAAGGTTCACTAAGTCGCATTTGGGCCTTTTGGATGCGGTTTTGGGCCTAATTGGATCCAACCAATTTTTCCTAAACCCAACTTTGTCACAACAAAGCCCAACAAGCCCAATAACAACTTTAAAAGCCCAAATCCAATTTAAGGCCCAATTTAATTAAATTACAAAATCCAATTTCTCAATTCAATTAAATTAAAGTGTATAGCATTATTAATTACCCAAATCAATATTTCCAAAACACCAAATTTGTACAATTAATCATGCTTATCATCAATGAATCATGTCCAACATAATTTGATCAAAATCAAACCCAATTTCATGCCTATAGTTCTCGGCCAAGGAGGAAAATAATGCCCAAATCAAATTCAATCCAATTGAACCAAATTAAACATTAAAACAATATCCCCTAATGATTTCTAACTCATCCAATGAATCAAAAAATCAAAATCCAAGACAATTTTAGGGTATATATTTTCGGCCAACACAAGCCAAATTGGGGAAATTTGTTCCAAACCAAATTTCTTCAAATTGATCTAATCAATCATCAATTAAACATCAATTAAGCATATTCATCAATCCAATTTCATAAAATCATGCCCAAATTCGTTTTGCCCAATTTTAACCCTAAAATCAATTTCATTCAATCAATAGCTCAAGATACCATTGTTGGAGTCCTTTAAGGGTCCCAAGATCATAAATTAAGCATGAAACAATATGAATACACATCAAAGGAGGTGCGGAATAACTCATTTTGATCGGCTGGATGATGCAAAGATGAAGAACGAACTGCCCTTGGGAGCTCGGCAGTGAGGGCTGCAGTGTACTGCTCGGCGTGGGGACTGCTTCCTCCTCCAAGAATCAGCCATGAGTGTCCTCCATGGAAGCTCCAAGCTCCAAGCTTGACAAAGTGGTTCCTTGCTCATGAAAACACTGCCCTATCACCTTTGTATGGACTCATGGAGTGCTAGCTCTCTTGTATTTTGCCATAAAATACTCACTGGTTTGTCCTTCACTGTCACGGTAATGAGCAGCAGAAAAACAGAAGAGAAAATGTGTGGGAGAGAAGAAGGTTTTTGGCTCCAAAATGCCTAAAATCGTGTAAGAGAGAGAGAGGGAAATAAAAATGTAAAAGGGTTTTATATATTTTCCAAAAATATTAAACCATTAACCACTTTTAATTTCCAAAAATGCAAGCATTAAATGCTTTCTTTCAATCACCTCACATCAACTCACATCAATCAAATGTCACATCACTCAAAGTGACATGTGATTTGACGCTTGATGTGACTAATGATTTGACGCTTGATTTTACTTGCGTGCCGCATTCGAATTTGAAATACGAATGCGCTCGCAAATAATCCCGGGCTCGGGTTCGCTTATTCCAAATTAACGAATTTTTTGTTGCGTCGTAATTAAATGATTACGCCTAGCGAAATCACTATTAACGTCGCTAACGAATTAATTCTAAATTAATTCGTTCGCCCGAATTAAAATCTAATTTTAATTCCGCGTCGAAATCCAATTTCGTATAATATATCAAATATATTATTTTATCGATTAATTCCAAATTAATCGTTCTCTCTCTTTAATTGATATTTTATCCCTGATAATATATCTCCGCAATTAATCCCAGATTAATTTTCTCTCTCTCATTAAATTAATCCCAGATTAATTAAAGTGCGAGTCATACGTCATCGGTGAATCTTCTAGGAGCGACCCATGAGATCTCCGGATATGTTGGCAGTAAATCGGGTCGTCGGACTATCCGAACACGTAAGTACCTCGTACTACGTTTACACCGTTTCACAAGACAAGGTTGGCTTCTAGCAAAGCGCCATGCCTACCCAATTCTACAGAAACATGCTTACAGGAATAAACGATCTATATCAGGCGTAGTATACGTGGTATTGCATATTTCGATCCAGTATCGAATGATCACGTGCTAGGCCGGAGGCTGGAATTGTGTATGCCCTGTACGAAACACATATCGGATGTCTGGTAACTAGTCTCTATAATCGGATAAACATGACCTTGTCATTTTTTCCCGATGACTGCAGTACTTAAGAGTACTAGTACCGTATCCTACGTGACCATCATCTCCATATGACTGGAGTGACAATTCTGTCTTGACATCACACCCAACACACTACGATTCTCAATATACCCAGCATTGGCGTACAGAGAACCGGTTAAGGCCCTGGATGACCTCAACCAAAGTATATTGATTGTCGCAAGTATTAGCGGTGCAAGTCTCAGGTTAAGACAAAATACACATACCCTGATTTCGGACTTCCATAGACACATAGTCATACTACCAATGGAATTCTTATGGGGTCTAATCGAGAGCGAAGCTGTTTCCCGTACCATCGGTAAAACACAACCTCATATTACACTTGCATGAGTATCCTATACCCAAACATATGAGAACTATGTCGTTGTGCCCTCACAACACGCACAAGTGTAATACTAGTCTTTTACGTATTTATCGATGTCCAATCTCGATAATACTCTGACTATGGATATTTAATGATTTATCCTTCGTGGACTGATACTGTCTCATATCATTCTCAGTCCAGGAACAATTCATATTGACCTCCTATCATTTATACATCTAGGTGATCTAATCACAAATGATAAGAGTGCAATCTCCTTTGTCACATAGTTAATTTGTACAACAACAAAATGATCTGTACAAATAGTGACGCTATGGGTCATAATTGTCCAACAGGGTGAACCTGAACATACACCAGAAACTAATTGGGCTGTTTAACGTTGATGGATTTTATGATTTTCTTTGTGTGTTTCTTGATGATGCCCGAAGAAATGGGTTCGTGTCAAAACCTTTGAAAGAACTCCTCTTTACCGCCAGAACTGCTCCGGATCTAATAGACCAACTTTTAGCCTATGAACCACAAGTTGACCATATCCTTTCAAAGATAAATTGGTCCAAGGACGATCGTGGTAAGAGGCGTCAGATTTATCTGGATCTTAACCTTTAATTTTTCGTAGATTTTCAGCTAACCATGTATGATTTTCTTAACTCTTCTTCTACTATATAAGACATTGGGGACAATGTCTCATTTAGGTTTGGGGGAGGGACTTAGTTGATCAGTACCTTATTTTTAGTTGTGTGTTGTTTCTATTTTTTGTTCAAAATTTTTCGAAAAATAAAAAAAAAAAATTGAAATTTTTTCAAAAATTACAAAAATATTTTGCGTTTTTGTTTTTATTTTTGTGAAATTGGTAAGAGATAGTTGAGTAAGGAGTTTCCACTCCTGAGACGTATCTCAAGCCTATTTTCGAAATAAGTTAATTTTTGTTTATTTCCTTTTAAATTATTTAATTTGTAAATTCTCCATAAAACGGACTAAAATGGATCTTCATATGCTCAGTTGACAGGTATTATCAACATGCATAGTAACATACGGACATGAGTTAAAATTGAAAAATTTGTAATATTCAGTGCTCTAGTTTAATTGGAGGAAGCATCTCAAAAAGCAATGGAGAAAAAAAAACCGTCTGAGATCCGAGTTATAAAGTCTGTATGGGTGTTTTAACACCTAGTGCCCTAAAACCAACTGGTTTGGGAGCCACTGGCCCAAAGCTCGTTACATGGATCAAAGATGCTGCAAAATATATATATATATATCTGAAGTCTGAGTAATTAAGTCTGTAGTGGTGTCTTAACACTTGGTGCCCTAAAGCCAACTGGTTTGGGAGCCACCGACCCAACACTCTCTACATAGACGGAAGATATTGTATAAAACAAAAATCAAAAATCAAAGAAAAAAAATCAGAAAAATGAGAAAAATTATTCCATTGCTGCAAAAAGGTGTGAATTCTGATAAAACTTTAGGACAAAAATATTACTCTCTTATCAACTGCATTTATGACTGTTGTGGGCAAAAATGAGTTGTTTAATATTTTGTTGATAGTGTATATGGAGAATGGTAAATATAATCGGAGAATTTACTAATTCAGTAATTTAGAATGAAACAAAACAGCTAGTAACTTGGAGTAGAAGTTTCACCTGATTAGTCACTAACTTTCTTTATTCTCTTTTCTCTTGTCTTTTTGCTTTTGTGTGCATTAGTTTTACTACCTTCTTACTTTTGTAAAATATTTGTGGGTATCATTGCTGTAAACCCTCACGAGACTACAACTCGTCCTCTAGGGACACCTAGGGGTTCAAAGGCTTCTTGCATACGTTAAATGCAACCGTGATCCCTACGAAAGTGGCTTAGTTAAATTTTACTTATGTTATTTTATTTTGTGTTTTGCTCGAGGACTAGCAAAATGTTAGGATTGGGGGTGTGATGAGTGGTAAATCTATCACTATTTCCCACTCATTTAACCTAATATTTGGTATAGTTTCTTGAGTTTTGTGAATATTTTGATGTGTTTTGTGTTATTTTGTAGATAAATAAAGTTTCAGGACATTCTGGAGGTGATTTGGAGCAAAACTTTGAAAATTGACAAAAAGGGCATTTTGGTAATTTGGGAGCGTCGCGACGCGCAAGACCTTGGCGTCGCGACGCGTAACATGCACCAGAGCTGCTAACGTGCGCCGGGTCAACGGTTTAGAATCTGAGAAAATTTGACTTTGCTAACATGCGTCGTGCCACGTGTCACCATCACAGCCGATCTGCTAACATGCGTCGTGCCACGTGTCATCATCCTACGGTGCCGACAGTCACCATCGTCACGTACTGCCACGTGTCACTCCACCTATCAGCCACGTCATCGTCCACATCATCAGTTGACCGAGTCAACATGCCATGTCACCGCCACGTCATCATCAGCCAATCAGGAAGTGCCACGTGTCGCAATTCTATGGTGCCGACAGTCACTTTGCCACGTCAGCGCCACGTCAGCATCAATTTTTGGCTCTCTTATCCCTATCTGACATGTGGTGGATAAGAATCTAGCTGACCAATCAAAAGCCGCCACGTGTCATAATAATTGAGTCTCCAACAACCTTGCCACGTGTCACCTTATCACCTTATCCAGAATCTCACTCGACGAACCAGAAGCTGCCACGTCGACCAAAACGGGCGTCGCGACACGAGCTGGGCGTCGCGACGCGAGACCCTTGCTGATGCCTATAAATAGAGCTCGAAATTTCAGTTTCAAATATACCACTCTCTCTCATTTCTTTGATGCAAATAGGGAGTCTCTCTCTCTAGTTTCTTTTAATTTTAGTTTTGTAATTAACTTTTAATTACTTTTTTTAATAATAGTAATTTACTTTCTTACTTTTTACAGTTTTTACTATTCACCATGAGGAGGTAACTTCCCCAGCTAGGGTGAAAGGTAATTATTTTACTATTACTATTTAGATTAATCTCCCTTAAATATAATATATTCACTATTTAAAATATTGACTTAAAAAGGATACCGCCAGATTGGTCGGTTGGTAATTCATTTTTAATCTGGTTTAAACCTGACTAATCAAGGATACCGCCAGATTGGTCGGTTGGTAATTAAACTTTCTTACCGCCTATATGGCAGGTTCATGGACAAATCTTTTTACCGCCTTAATGGCTGGTTGGACTTAATTTGACTTAATCAGAATACCTCCTATATGGCTGGTTGGTAATGTTATCACAAGTTTATATATTATATTATGGGAGATATCTAAATTGGTAGTAGTAAAAGTAATTCCTTTTACCTTAGCATTTTATTTTATTGTAATTTACTTTTCAGTATTTACTTTACCGCATTTTTACTTTATGTCTTTTATTTTCAAGTTTTTACTAGTCCTAGTTATGTGTTGTAACTAAATTAGTTATCTGGGGTTGTGATGACTTTTAATATCACCGGTTTATAAAGGGGTTAGATTATAGTTTGGGTATTATAAAGATTTATTTATTGGGTCTTAATCTTATTGCTTTTTCATTAACTGGCCATTAATAAAATTGATCTGGTAAATCTAAAATGAACTAGACATAGAGATTTTAGGTTTCAGCCTTAGACTCAATAGCCCACGATCTTCCTTGAGGATAGATAACCCTTTAATAGATTTCCTTACAGGATATACATATACCTGTCAGGCGGGGGTAGCCATAATTGGAACTTAAACTTAATGAATCCAGATAATTTGGTTGACATAGACATATAGTTTAATTGGGTTAATCTGGGTATTTGTGTCTGACCATCGACAGAGGCTTACACATAATTTAGTGTTCCAGGTTAATAAATCAATATATTACCCAACTATAAAATAACCACTTCATCTTTAAAAGATATTAGAAGAAATCACAACCCTAGATAGTTTTTAATATTGAATTTTCTTAAAATCTACTTTCGAATAATTTTATTTACTTGTTTTTAAATTTAGAATCGTCACCATTTCAAATCAATCAAACAACCAGTTAGATGCTAGTAATCATTTGAC
This sequence comes from Zanthoxylum bungeanum, assembly GCA_019454045.1. Lineage (NCBI taxonomy): Eukaryota > Viridiplantae > Streptophyta > Magnoliopsida > Sapindales > Rutaceae > Zanthoxylum > Zanthoxylum bungeanum. The sequence continues at coordinate 256,119 of SKCR01018443.1, read as the reverse complement.
CTCATAAAATTAATAGTTTAGATATTAAGTCCTCGTAGGATCGATATTTTTATACTACTTGAACGATACGTGCACTTGTGTTATACGTGTGTGTTTATGCCGGTCATTTTCCCTAGTTTATTTGATTACAATCCTGCATTTTTTAAAAATAAAGACATCGATTTTGCCTACTTGTTCTAGTCTTTTCCTCAATAGTTAAGCATGAGCCCGATGATGAAATTGTGTGCTTTAGGGTGAAACCTTAGAAACGACAAGTCCTTGATACACTTTTATCTGATGATTTGAGTAATTGATCTATGTTAGACTCGTGAGCACTTAATCATAGGTTTATAGTAGTGGAAACCTGGGTAGTCGGTAAGGTGACTAGTTGAAAAAATTTCAGGTCGATGAATGACCGTTTGCTTAGATGTCTATCCTGATTTGCTTTGATGTGTGGTATGGTTGAAAATAAAAGAAAAGTCTCAAAAGAAGAAAATTAAACCACCTATAACCGATAAACGTGAAGCTACCCATGGGAGAGTATTAGGACCACCATGAGGAGAAATTCTACCTTAAAGGGTAGGTGTGTTGAGAAAAAGGAAGAAAAAAAGAATAATAAAAAAAAAAAAAAAAAAAGTGACAAAAGAAAAAGAAAACCATACCATATTGAGCACGGAAGAGCAATTGCAGAGCATAATTGAGACATCTAGGTTGGTTTGACCTATCAATCCCAATTTTTAAACAAAATCATTGAGTTGGCTTACCAAGGAATCAAGCTGTAAAAAACCTTTGCACACACACACTTTGAGTCTGGCTTAGATAATTTATTCAAAAACTTGGATTTTGAGTTGCATTGAGTGCTTTGAAGATTCTTTGGTCTCATTACTAGACATTCTTTGAAGACAATAACATGTATAACTATTGGGACTATTTCGTAGCCTGTAATTGGGTATGTTGATACAGAATGCCACATCACGTGATCCACATTGACCTAGTGCAAGCAGCGAAGAATAGATAGCTAAACCAAGTCTGGGGGCGACCAGTCTACCACCTCGCAAATCAGGGACATGACGAGATATGGGGTCATGAGACCAAAGAAAACTGAGCAATCACCAGAGTAGAATTGACAAAAGGAAACCATAAGCAGGCCCAAGTGGCGACCAAAGACTTTTTTAGGGAAAGGGCACCAAAGAGCACAAGGAAGGTCTAACCCATCGGAATAGGAAATACTTCAATGGATACACATCACATGCACGCAATTTTTGTTTTGTTTTTATTCGCAGGTTTTGAAGAAAAGGAAAAACCGGAAAAGACAAGCAGTTTCGGGAATGAAACCTAGGGTCGAGGCCCACATTGCCAGCAGTTTGGGAAATGAATCCCAGGGTCGAGGCCCACATTATCATATGTTTCAGGAATGAATCCCATGGTCGAGGCCCATATTGTCAGCAGTTTCAGGAATGAATCCCAGGGCCGAGGCCCACGTTATCAGCAGTTTCGGGAATGAATCCCAAGGCCGAGGCCCACATTATCAGTAGTTTTGGGAATGAATCCCATGGCCGAGGCCCACGTTATCAGCAGTTCTGGAAATGAATCCTAAGGTCGAGGCCCACATTATCAGGAGTTTCGGGAATGAATCCCAGGGCCGAGGCTCACGTTATCAGCAGTTTTAGGAATGAATCCCAGGGACGAGGCCCACAATATCAGCAGTTTCGGGAATGAATCCCAGGGCCGAGGGCCACATTATCAGCAATTCCGGGAATGAATCCCAAGGCTGAGGCCCACTTTATCAGCAGTTCTAGGAATGAATCACTGGGCCGAGGCCCACATAATTAGCAGTTTCGGGAATAAATCCCAGGGCCGAGGCCCACGTTATCAGCAGTTCCAGGAATGAATCCCATTGCCGAGGTCCACATTATCAGTAGTTCCGGGAATGAATCCCAGGCCGAGGCCAACTTTATCAGCAGTTCCGGGAATGAATCACAGGGCCGAGGCTTATCAGCAGTTTCGGAAATGAATCCCACGGTCGAGGCCCACATTATCAGCAGTTCCGGGAATGAATCACAGGGCCGATTTCCATATTATCAGCAGTTTTAGGAATAAATCCCAGGGCCGAGGTGTTGGACAATTATGACCCATAGCGTCACTATTTGTACAGATCACGGTGTTGTTGTAAAAATTAACTTTGTGACAAAGGAGATTGCACTCTTATCATTTGTGATTAGATCACCTCGATATATAAATGATGAGAGGTCCCTATGATTAGTGCCTGGATTGAGAATGATATGAGACAGTATCAGTCCATGAAGGCAGAATCATTAAATATCCCTAGTAAGAGTATTATCGAGATTGGACATCGATGAATACGTAAAAGACCAGTATTACACTTGTACGTGTTGTGGGAGCACAACGACATAGTTCTCATATGTTTGGGTATAGGATAATCATGCAAGTGTAATAGGAGGTTGTGTTTCACCGATGGTACGGGAAACAGCTTCACTCTAGATAGACCCCCTCGGAATTCCATTGGTAGTATGACTACGTGTCTATGGAAGTCCGAAATCAGGGTAGGTGTATTTGGTCTTAACCTGAGACTTGCACCACTAATGCATACGACAATCAATATACTTTGGTTGAGGTCGTCCAGGGCTTTAATCGGTTCTTGTGTACGCCAATTCTGGGTATATCGAGAATCGTAGTGTGTTGGGTGTGATGTCAAAATGGAAGTGTCACTCCAGACATATGGAGTTGATGATCGCGCATGGATACAGAACTGGTTCTCTATAAAGGTTGAAATCGTCGGGATAATATGACTTGGTCATGATTATTCGATTCTAAAGAGACTAGTTGCTCGTTATCCGATATATGCATCGTACGGGGCAGACACTGTACCAGCCCCAGGCCTTGCATGTGATCATCTGATACTGGACAAAAATACGCAATACTACGGTATACTACGCTTGATATAGATCCTTATTCCTGTAATGATATTTCCGGAGAATTGGGTAGGCATGGTGCTTTGCTAGAAGCCAACCTTGTCTTGTAAATCGGTAAAACGTAGTACTTGGTACTCACGTGTTCGGATAGTCCGACGACCGATTTGACTGCCAACATATCCGGGGATCTCATGGGTCGCTTCCCAAAGATTCACCGATGACGTATGACTCGCACTTTTAATTAATCTGGGATTAATTAGATGAGAGAGAAAATTAATCTGGGATTAATTGCGGAGATATTTTATTTGGGATAAAATATCATTTAAAGAGAGATAACGATTAATTTAGAATTAATCGGTAAATTAATATATTTAGTATATTAAACGAAATTAGATTTCGACGCGGAATTAAAATTAGATTTTAATTCGGGCGAACGAATTAATTTAAAATTAATTCGTTAGCGACGTGAATAGTAATTATGCTTGGCATGATTATTTAATTAAATTAGATTTAATAAAGACGCAACAGAAAATTCGTTAATTTAGAATTAGCGAACCCAAGCCCGAGATTATTTGTGAGCGCATTCGCATTTCGAATGCGAGTGCGGCAAATCAAATCAAGCGTCAAATCGCTAGTCGCTTCTAGCGTCACATCATCCGTCAATCAAGTGATGGATGTCTTTCACTTTGTGTGATTGACTCCAGTCACTTTTCATGATTGATGGGAAGTTGATGTGAGTTGATTTGAGTAGATGGAAAGCATTAAATGCTTAGCTTTTGGAGGGAAAAAATGGTGTATATGTTTTTAGGAAAATCATTTACTATTTTTTACTCAACAAACACATCTCTCTCTTCTCTCTTTTCTCTCTACATCTCACGCATTTCTTCTTCTTGGTGGGCAGTGAACTGCCGAGTGGATTGAAGAAATAGGGAAGCAAGTGCGATGGTTTTATGGCAAAATCATCGAGAGCTAGCACTCCGAGATCAATGCGAATGTGATAGGGAAGCTCACACATGAGCCGGGAACCATTCGACGAAGCTTGGAGCTTGACAAAGGAGACCAAAATGGCGCAAAATAGTGAGGTGAACTGCTGTAGTGGGCGTGAAACCAGTGGGCAGAAACTTCATTTTTGTTGCCTCCGCGTCGCTCAACCGCTCGATGTAAGTATTCCGCGACTTTCTCGATTTGTATTCGCACTTGTTTCATGTTTGTTATTCGATCCTATGGACCTAGAAACTCCAACATGAGGCCCACATTATCAGTAATTTCAGGAATGAATCCCAGGGTCGAGGCCCACATTATCAACACGGTTCGAGAATGGACCACCTCTTCTAAATTAACGGTTTGGGAATGGACCACCTCTCACAGTAACGGTTTTGGAATAGACCACCTCACAGTAACGGTTTGGGAATGGACCACCTCACAGTAACGATTCGGGAATGGATCACCTCTCACAGTAACGGTTCGGGAATGGACCACCTCTCACAAAGTAACGATTCGGGAATGAACTAGGGGTTGAAGCACCTCACCATCATCAACTCAGTTTGAAACATCTCGGAATAACAAGTAAGTTAAGCAACAGCTGGCGAGCCAGGTAAGTAAAAATGCATGCATGACTTTGATAGGATTGTCGCTATCACACACTGCACAAGTCCCATCAAAGTGGGGGAGACTATAGACAATGTATTTTTGCATAGAAGCCTGATGATGAGCCTTGTATGGAGGCACTACCCGATAAGTTGCGGAAGTCGCGGGAAACAGATTTCGGAAGAGAAAATTCAAAATAAGTACATCCTCAGATTTAATTCATTTTTTTGGTCTTGGGTTCACTCGATGGATCTCCATTTTAAATGTTAGCTTCGGCCCAAAATCCCCGCAACCCAAACCAAGCCATACGCCCAAGCCCACACACAAACACAAGCCATACGCCCAAGCCCACAAAAATCCAAGCCACACGCCCAAGGCCCACAAAATCCAATCTAAAATATTCAAATCACATTTAACACATGCCAAAATCTAAATAAATCATCTTCCAAATTAAAAATACTCCCCCACCAAAAATACACAATATTATTTCCTTAAAACAAATTAATTAAATACACCATTTTATTTGCTTGATTTGTTCCCTTTTCAAGCCATGCACACACAAGGAAACCCTAGCCTGCACCATTATAAAAGATGACATTTTCCAAACCCTAGGTCCTCTCCCCTTGGCTCTCACTCACGGCATTCACCAAAAAAATAAACCCTAAACACTTCTCTAATCTCTCTTGCTTCTCTCTTCTTCTGTTAGACTCGGCAGTAACAATAGAAAAAGAAAACAAAAAAACAAACCCTAATAAGCTCTCTCTCTAATATCTCTCTTCTCTCTCGGCCACAATCATCAAGCCACAAAGACCCTTCACAGTACCACATCTCTCTCTCAACCTAAAAAACACAAAAAGACAACAACAAAAAACCCTAGTAAGCTCTCGGCAAACAACAACAAATCTTAAGTTATAACCTTCATATTTCTCTTCTCACGTACAGCTATTGGCCATCATCGAATAAACCCTCCAACAAAATGAACCTTCACGGATTTTCTCATCATCCCATTCTCTCACTGACCGAAAAACGCACAACCCTATATCACACACAACTCACCGAGCCAAATACACCCTACAGGCCACACCTCAAAACAGATCCACGCATTGACCGACACTAAACAATCAACAAAATTACTCTCCACGTGAATCATAAACCAAAAAACCATTGACTCTCTTTCTAAGCCACACATGAATCATCACTCAGCAACAAACCTGAAGAAACCAATAGCCCCATAATCGAACACACACACAAACAAAGCAACGAGCCGAAAATAAAAGAACCCCACAAACCAGCCACAAGACCAAACAGCAGCTCATGGTACCAATAAACCTCAATAAAAAAACCCTAACCAAGTTAAGCAAACCAGCCACCAAACCTTGGAAACAGCAGCTCACGACATCAACAAACACCCTTCAAACAGTACAGAAATTAGCCCCCAAACCAGTCCAAAAAACAGTGAACAAATAACAATGAACTGCCCCTCCAAATCGTGAAACAACAACCCAAAAACCGCACCAAGAAACTGACTAAAACAGTCCCTTAAAAATCACCAAAACAACAGCCCAAAATAACCCTAAAATAGCAGCCTTTATCACCGAAAATAATCTGAAAAAAACACACAAATAGTCCCCGAAAATCAGTCCAAAATAGGGAAGAAAATAGAGAAATCGGCGGCTCAAAAATAGCAAAACTGTGGACGAAAACATTGAACAGTGAACCAGAAAAGTTACGGAGCATTAACCCTTCCAGAGACGACGTAATGCACTTATGAGGAGCAACTTAAAAGGTAAGACCTGAGGGCCCCCTTTACTATTTATCTTTTCAATTATTCCTTGTTGATCACTCGAATGCATCGTTATGTTTTACGTATAGTTTCATTTATATTGAGTTAATGATTGTGTGATATCTCTTGCGGTATATCGGATGGAAACCCAGACGTAAATTCCGTAGCCGAATCCGAATGGACGGTAGTGCGGTCTGTACTTGGGATACAACTCTATGTACCGCTTGGGAAACTTCTAACCATGTGTTTCATTTTGTTATTTAATTTTGTGTTCATTCATTGTTTGTGTTTTATTATTCCGTCATTTTACATTCCACGTGTTATTGCTTTATTTATTTACGCATTGTTAATCTAGTGTGCATGGGCGAATCATGTTGGGTTATTGGTCTTCCGTTTGAGGGAAATGCCTAAAGGCTACCTTTACCATGATTTGTTTCCGCGCCTGACGAAGTATACTTGATTGAATGTGAAATATGTTCAATTGGGCATATGAGGTCCCATATAGATGTTGGCCTTGGTCGCATCTCTTTTATATTTCGTTATTTACTTTTCGCATGTTATTGCTTTATTTATTTATGCATTGTTAATCTAGTGTGCATGGGATAATCATGTTAGATTAAAGGTCATCTATTCGAGGGAAATGCATAAAGGCTACCTTTACCACGACGTTTTGCCGCGCCGGACTAATTATACTTGATTGAATGTGAAATACGTTCAATCGGGCATATGAGGTCCCATATAGATGTCGGCCTAGGTCGCATCTCTTTTATTTTTTCGTTATTTACTTTCCGCATGTTATTGCTTAATTTATTTATGCATTGTTAATCTCGTGCGCATGGGGTAATCATGTTGGATTAAAGGTCCTGTATTCGAGGGAAATGCCTAAAGGCTACCTTTACCATGACATTTTGCCGCGTCGGACGAAGTATACTTGATTGAATGTGAAATACGTTCAATCGGGCATACGAGGTCCTATATAGATGTCGGCTTAGGTCGCATCTCTTTTATTTTTCATTATTTACTTTCCGCATGTTATTGCTTTATTTATTTATGCATTAATTAATCTAGTGCGCATAGGTTAATCATGTTGGGTTAAAGGTCCTCCGTTTGAGGGAAATGCCTAAAGGCTACCTTTACCACGATGTTTTGCCGCGCCGGGCGAAGTATACTTGATTGAATGAGAAGTACGTTCAATCGGGCATACGAAGTCCCATATAGATGTCGGCCTTGGTCGCAACTCTTTTATTATTCTGTCATTTACTTTCTGCATGTTATTCCGTCTATTTACTTTTGCGTCGTCATTTGGTGCACATGGGCTAATCACATTGGATTAAAGGTCCTCCATTTGAGGGAAATGCCTAAAGGCTACCTTTACCACAATATTTTGCCGTGCCGGGTATACAAGATCTCATATGGACGTTGGCCAAAGCTCTTGGTCACACTCTTCTTCTGTTGATCTTGTTATTCACCTTTTTGGTTATCATTTTTCATTTTTCACTTCGCATTCATGCTGTGTTAATGCTTGAGTGTTGCCTCTCGCAGTATATCGGATGGAAACCCAAAGATAAATTATGTAGCTGAATCTGAATGGACGGTAGTATGGTCTGTACTTGGGATACAACTCCACGTACCGCTTGAAAAATGCTCGCGCACGTGTTTATGTCATTTTAAATACCATTTTGGTAATCTCATTCGAATGCATTCTCAAAAGCTACACGAACGCATCCATTCTACCTCATTTTCATTCGAACGCATTTCCAAACGCTATATGAACACATGCATTCTGTTTACCATTCGAACACGTTTCCAAACGCTACTCGAACACATGCATTTTGTTTACCGTTCGAACGTGTTTCCAAATGCTACTCGAACGCATGCATTTTGTTTACCATTTGAACGCGTTTCCGAATTCTACACGAATGTGCATGCAGTCAATCGACTCCTCTTCCTCATATTTCATGCATGTTTGCTTCTTTGGTCATTTATTTTGCATTACATACTTAATCATCTCACATTATTATTGATGCTTTTTACCGTTATTATTTATTTATATTTTCGCATTTCTTTTTTTGATATGCTTATGGAATTATGCGCTCATTTTTATTTTATTTTATTTACTTTTATGGGTGTGCAAACTTGGGTGTTGATTAAATTATCTTGCATGTGTTTCATAAGACTTGGTTATATTATTTCATAAATCCTTTCATTACAATTGGCATAAGTAAGGGACCATTCCGAACCCAACGGTTTGAGGTCTTCCCTTGCGAGGGGTGAGTGCGACCTTAAATCATTTCCCAGTTCACACTGGGTGACGACTCCTTTATTCTCCGGTTTAGTCCCCCGCGGGCTATTCTGTACTCCCGACTGGGCCGCAAGCCCGGACAGCATCGCCCACCTCTATACCATGTCTACAACCGCGTAATTAGAGAGATTATTGAATGAAAAGATATAGTGGTCTTGAAGGTTCAAGGACAAGACAACATAGCAAACCCGCTTACAAAGGCCTTACCTCCTAAGTTATTCGATAAACATGTGGCGGAAATGGGACTGCGGTACCATCCAGATTGGCACTAAGAAAGTGGGAGTTTTTTGGGATTGGTGCTTGGAGTGCCAATCCGAATTGTATATTTTATTATTTATTAATAAAATAACTACATTTTTCATTTCATACCTTATTAATGGTATTGTCATTATGCGTATTAGATGGATGTATAGATATGCTAAGAATGACATCGACCTTAGAATAGTCTTGAAACTAGGTGTAAACTATTCTTAAAGTAAATATTCATAGTCGTTGGTTTTGAAAAATGGTCGAATTCCTATAACCTATAAGACTAGCACATGTCATATATTGGAATTTGGAGTTCCAATGGTTTAACATAATGTACCATGAGTCTTGGAAACTCGTATAGACATATGGGTATTCATTGAAGCGAATACTGAATGACTCATACGTGATTCCTAATAGTTGGAAGTACACACCACCGTTAATAGAAATCTCCTCGAGTCGAGTAGCATATGAAATCCTTTGACTATATGATATCATTGATTTTGTGTGAGATCCTCCACACTTTGATGCATGTATGTCAAAAACATTTCATGTTCTGGCCTCTACATATTCATTGGGTGTGGACCGATGCACTCAGTAATCAAGTGTGAAGCAAGATAGGATCTGTCGGCTCGTATGTGTACCATAAGGGGTTTAGGTATCTATGTGAGTAAATTCACGATTCTTAAATCTTTGGCCAAAGTTGATCATCTAGGGTGGATCGCATCTATTATGAATAATCGTGGACATATCGACATGAGATGTGCGCCTCGGAAAATTGAAGGTATATTCTTTGTTTCCTAAGCACAACTCGGATAGCCTACGATGGAGGGATTTTTAAATATATGTTATGACCTCGACTTGTATAGTTTGTAAAGATCGTTCGTGTTCTTCGTGAATTTGGAGGTGGCCGAATTGCTTACATATTAGCTAGGCTTATATGACGAACGTGTAAGAACTTAGAGAGTTCCAATATGATGTGTACTTGTTGAGCACTTGGTTAGCCGATTAGTTTTGATAAAAGATCATATTCGATATTATAATTATCAACTAAGATAATTAAGTTTTATTGGATAACATTGATTATTTAATTTGACCTAATTGGATTAATTCAATAATTAAACAAGGGCTTAATTATAAAATCATAATTATCTCTATCATTTTAGGATATTACAGTAATTGTAAGTATGTAATAATATGTGGTTTTGGCTGAAAACTGTAACGATCAAAAATCCCGAATACTATTATCGTGAGATGAGTGTTACATACTATAAATTATGTTTGAAGCACATATACATTTATGGATTGACTTTGGAGACAATCGGTGAATTAATCGAAATTCTAATATGAAACTGTATAATGTTCCATTCTGGATAGCTAATGGTATTTGGGCCATAACTTTCTCATAAGAACCCGTTTTTTAATGAATGTTACATCGTCGGAAAGCTGAGATCAAGACCTATAACTTTGTGCTGAATACTTTTCCAAATATAAAGCAAAAGTGGGTCAATAATTCGACTCAAAAATCTAGGTGAATAGTACCTGAGGATGAGTCTAGACAATTCTCAAAACTTCTCCATTGTTCCATTTTTATTTCATTAAATTATACACAAAAAATATCAAATAAGTCCTAGTATATATATTTAGTACTATTCACATTTTCATAATAGAAAAAAAAATGTGAATGAGTGAAAGAAAAAGAAGAGAAGAAAAAAAGAAGAAAAAAGGAAAGAAGAAAAGAAAGAAAAGATAGAATAAAAGAGAAGAAGAAGCAAAGAAGTAGATGAGCAACAATTAAGACTAGGAGAAAAATAGAAATCAAAGGAAAAGTGGTAAGAAAAGCATGACCTAAATTGTAATATTTTGAGTTTTAATGATTTGATAATTGTAGCATGTTGAGAGCTTGAGTATTATGATGATTGAGTGATTGTTGTGCTAAGAAATGGTGATTGAGGAAAACCCCCAACTTGCTAAATTTTGGGTGAAAAATTAAGTGAAGTTTATAGAATGGATATAAGTTGGTATTGAGTGTGTTATTGATCGTGTTATGGATGTTTATTGAGGCTTAATGGAATGGTTTATGTAATAAATTTGATGTAGAAGTGTTAAGGATGTATTTGGGAAAGATAAGCTTGAGACAACAAGTGATAAAACTGGAAATCAGGTTCGCGTCGCGACGCGTACTGGAAATTAAGACCGATTCGTTTCTGGTTTGTCCGTGTCGCGACGCGCAAGGACTTACTTCTCAATATGAACTGGAAATTTTCATGTATTAGTTTATGGAATTATGCGTGTCGCAACGCACATAGACTTGCGTCACGACTCAAGATCAAAAATTTACCCAAATCAGTTTTGATTTATTCCAGTTCCACCCGAACATGTTAGAGGCCACCCTAAAGGTCTCGTATCGGTTTGCATTCACATAGTACTTCATGATATAAGTGTGATGCGCTTTAAAGTGATAATAAGTGTTTGAATGCAAGAACTTAGTATAATCTTGAAACATATCCATGACTTATATCCTAACCAAGTTTACCGATTATAGATTATCGGCAGGAATCCCAAGTTAATTGACAAAGTGAAACAGTGCCAGCCAGGTTCCAAAATCAATGAGTGGATATTTTCCCTTTAAGTTGGTTTTTTATTTTATTATTTTACATACATTACAGACTTACTTTCTCGCATTTAGGGCATTAGCCAAGTTCGTTTTCAATAATATTTTGATTAAGCATATTTTGAGAAATGATTTAGAAGAAAGAAGTTTGCAAAACATGAGTTTTATATTTTCGAGGCATGGGGGAAAAACCCACCTCAGTATGTAACTTGTCATAGATATAGAATTGACGGAGAGAACATTAGCACATACAGAGGACTATGGGGATGGTGATACGTAACGCCCCCAAATCCTAGTTCAGGACTAGGGATGATAGATATCTCTAGATCCTAGTTTCAGAGCTAGGAGGGTAGCATAGATCCGCACCCCCAATTCTAGTTCAGTGGCTTGGGGGACGGCGATACGTAACGCCCCAAGACCACTAGTTTCAGGGACAGGAATGGTATGCTTTTGGGGACGGCGATACGTAATGTCCCAACGTCATGGATTTGCATTCCTGGCTCTAGTTTGGCGTATGGGGGACGACGATACGTAACGCCCCCATACGTCAGGTTTTTAGAGACAGAAACCAGTTTTTTGAAACAGTTTTCAAAAAAGTTCAAGAGAAAGCTTTTCTAGAGATAAAATATTCAGAAAACGCAGTTTATAAGAGATTTCCAGGAAAGCAAATTTTATATAGTTTGGGAGATCTATAGTTCCTTTGAAGTTATTAACATAGAATCACAAGACGTAATGAGTTGTTAATTACTAGATTTTTATAGGGATATCGAAGTCTGTAGTTGATAATATTTTCACTGTTACTCGGTAGAGGGAGTGAATACTTAATAATTCTTGACTTATAAATAATACAACTGAACAATGAATAATTGGCATGACAAATACATAAGGGATAGCTAGGTTAAATCAGATACTAGAGTCTCAATCATATTGGTTCCTCTTATCTAAATAGTTTTATATCTTATTTAATTAATTAAAATCTTTATTGTTTATTTTCTAAATAAAGTTAGGATTATCAATTGTAGTACTTAGTATGAGTGAACACAATCCATGTGGGTTCGACACTCTTAACTCATCTTTACTAAAACTTGACTGTAGGAGCGAAGCAGGGTTTACCGCTATGCCTATGATGCTCGGTGACCACGACACTGTTGGGCTCACAGCCCGTAGAGAGTACGGAGTAGCCCGCGGGGGACTAAACCGGAGAATAAATGAGTCGCCACCTAGTGTTAACTGGGAAATGATTTAAGGCCGCACTCACCCCTCGCAAGGGAAGACCTCAAACCGTTGGGTTCAGAATGGTCCCTTACTTATGCCAGTATAATGGACGGGTTCACACAATGGTATAACCAAGTCTTATGCAGCACATGCAAGATACTTCAAATAAACACATAAATTTACACACCCATAAACGTAAATATAAATGAAAGCGAATGCATAATTCTAAAAGCGTATTAATCAAGGAAGTACAATAATGTAAATTATAATAACGGTAAAAGCGTTAATAATAAATGTAGATAATTAAGTGCATAATGCAAAATAAATAACTAAAGAGACTAAAATTCATAAAATATGAAGGAAGAGAATATCCAGTGTGTGCGTGTTCGTGCAGTGTTCGAGAACGCGTTCAAACGAAATGAGGTGGAATGCATGCATTCGAGTAGCATTTGGAAATGCGTTCAAATGTGATCACAAAAATGGAATCTATAATAACATAAAGACATACATGAATATTTCCCGAGCGGTACGTGGAATTGTATCCCATGTACAGACCGCACTACCATCCATTCGGATTCGGCTACGAAATTTATGTATGGGTTTCCATCCGATATACCGCAAGAGGAAACACTCAATCATTGACACAATGCAAATATGAAAGTAAACGTGAAGTGATGCGGCAAGATATTGGCATGAATAAGAGCGGAATAATAAAGCGAGATGAATAAATAAAAAGACAAATGACATAAATAAATAACGGGACATCAAAAGAAATATAAATGACGAAATAAAAGAAATGAGATGCGACCAAGAGACTTGGCCGATTTTAGTATGGGATCTCGCATGCTCGGTTGGACATATTTCACGTCTAACCAAGCATGCAACGTCCAGGACTACAAAATAAATATGGTAAAGGGTACCTCAGGCATTTCCCATAAAAGGGTGACCTTTAATCCAATGTAAGTAGTCATGAAAGTGGATACGAAGTAATATAGCTGAACATGAACAAAAGACAAACGAAAATAAATAACGGAACATCAAAAGAAAAATAAATTGCGAAATAAAAGAAAAGAGATGCGACCAATAGACTTGGCCGATTTTAGTTTGGGATCTCGCATGCCCGGTTGGACATATTTCACATCTAACCAAGCATGCAGCGTCCAGGACTACAAAATAAATATGATAAAGGGTGCCCTCAGGCATTTCCCACAAAGGGGTGACCTTTAATCCAATGTAAGTAGTCATGAAAGTGGATACGAAGTAATATAGCCAAACATGAACAAAAGTAAAAGAGCGAGATGATAAAGTAATGTTAAATACGAGTAAATAAATAGAAAAGATAAATAACAACAATAAACAATGAAAGTGAATGCGGAACAATAAGTAAAGACAAATAATGACAGTAAATAAACATATAAAAGAGATGAATAACAAAAATACTAGAGAAAGCAAATATGACCAAAAGACTTGGTCGTTTTGGATGTAGGACCTCGCATACCCGGTTGGACGTATTTCACGTCCAACCAGGCATACCACGTCTAGAACAAAATAAATATAGAAAAGGGGTGCCCTCAGGTCTTACCTTTTAAGTCGCTTCTCGGGAGTGTGTTAAGACGTCGCCGGAAAGGTTAATGCTTCGATGTTTTATGGACTGTTGTTTCAATGTTTTTATTCATTGTTTCACTATTTCGGCTGCTGTTTTCTCTATTTTTAGCTGCTATTTTGAGGCTTATTTTTGGACTGGTTTTGGGTGATTTCTGGGACTCTTTTGGGGGGTTTTAGGCTATTGTTGTTTTTTATGGTTCAAGGGCCGATTGTGGACTATTTACAAGGGGCTGTTTCAGTGGTCAGATGGGCTATTTTTGTTACTGGTTTTGGCATTAGTTGAGAGGTTCACGGCTTAGGGATTGTTGATGTGTCGGTTGAAGCTGGCTGTGTCGGTTTATGGTATGAAGGGCTGATGTGTGTGTGTTGTGTGAAGAAGGGACGTGGTGTGTTTGGGTGTCTTTGTTTCACGTGTAGGGCTGCATGTGTTTTTTTGTTGATGTCGTGGCTGTGGTTCACGTGAGAAAGTGTAGGTTTTGTTGCTTAGTCGGTCAGTGAGCAGTTCGTGGCTTTTGTGTTGTTTGGCTGGGGTTTGTGGCTTTGTATGGGTGGCATGAATGTCTTGTTGGCAGTGCGCTGGTTGTAGGGGTTTAAGGTTTTGATTTGAGAATTTAAGGTTTTTTGTGATTAATGTGGCCTGTGTGTGAAGCCGTGGAGGGTAGTTCGTTGAGCAAGGTATGTGTTTGTTGGCAGTGCATTTTGTTTCAGAAGAAGAGAGATGTAGAGAAGCTGAGTGTCTTAGGTTGAGAGTGTTACTGTCGTGTGAGTGTCTAGAAGAGAAGGCTATTATGGTTTTTTACTTTTTTGTGATTTGGCGTGAGTGTCTAGAAAGAAGGGAGGGAATCTGAATCCAATAGAGCCTTAGGGTTGGGTTATGTCTTCTTTTTATAGTTGCATGTTAGGGTTTCTATTGTTTGTGTTTTGCTAGGGTTTTTTTTCCTCATCTTTGGTGTGTGGCCGCCCAACTCCTTCTTTTGGTCAAAATATTCCTTCCAAATTTGAAGGATCCAATCTTGGCTAATTTGGTAGGGGATTTGAATGGATTTGGCACATATTTCGCATGTGGTTTTATTATTTTGGATTGAGCTTGGGCCTGTGGGCCCTGGAAGTTGCATGGGCTTTGGATATGTTGTATGGCTTTGTGTTGTGTGGGTGTGTATGACATGGATAAATGGGCCTTCATGGGTTGCAGGGGTTTTGGGCCGAGACTAATGTTTAAAACAGAAATCGACTAAGTGAACCCGAGGTTAAACAAGTAAGTTTAAATTTGACGAGGTATTAATTTTAGAGTTTTCCCTTCCGGCATTCATTTCCCGCGACTTCCGCGACTTACCAGGTAGTGCCTCCATACGAGGCTCATCATTGGGCTTTATGAAAAAATGCATACATTGACACCGTACACTTGCGGTACGATATAAAATATAACAGCAATGGTGATTATCGAATAGGATCCTTCATTTTTATTTTTCCAAACAATTTTCATAAACACCAATAAAATCTTAACATACTGGCCTATTCTAATTTTATTAAGAAAATACCCATGCGAGACGTATGACTCCCCTGGTCCTTTGACATGTAGTATGGGGATTATCCTGACCTTCATCAAGTTCAGTCGACTGGGAACATTCCCCACGGCTCATGTGTAGTCAAGTTCAAGACCTGGCCTTCATCTGGTCCAGACGACATTGAAGACTCTCCTGGTCCTTTGACCCGTAGTATAGGGGGATTATCCTAACCTTCATCTGGTTTAGTCGACTGGGAACATTCCCCACGACTCCTGTAGAGTCAAGTTCAAGACCCAGCCTTCATCTAATCCAGATGACATTGAAGACTCCCCTACTCATTTGACCCGTAGTATGGGAATTATCCTGATATTCATCTGGTTGGGAACATTCCACATGGCACATGTAGAGTCAAGTTCAAGACCTGGCCTTCTTCTGGTTCAGACGACATTGAGGACTCCCATAATCCTTAGACCTGCAGTATGGGGATTATCCTAACCTTTATCTGGTTCAGACGAGCAACTCTAACGTTCAGGGAAGCCAACATACTATAATCAGATCCCAGAAGATACGCTCGTCAATGTACTCTCCAAGTCAAAGACTCTTTGACTTAGAGAGTATGGGACAAACTGTACGGGCCAAATTTGGGCCCAAGAGTATAATTGTCCTTTCACTTAGGATCTGCGGATAATAAGGCCCAAGACAAGCCAATGTTTCCCCCTTAATCTCTCAACTGTTGTAACCCTCTTTTCCTAACAGAAATACCAACTCCATATGAAAATATTATCCCCCCACCGAAAGCAAAATCATCAAACATGTTATGGGTCTCAACCCAATAAATACAACACTGTGCCAACTATAAAGGTAATACCTATCAACGTATATATATGGCATAAATCGAAGTACAGATTCAAGTCTTAGCTCTTACTTGAGTTATATAAGCTTCTTACTCTAAAAACACCAACTTACCGCCCTCACGACAGTCAAATGAGGTCAATGTAGCTTCTAGCATTGTTCATTCAACATTTATATTTTGCCTTCATTACTGACTTGGGCGATGGAGTGCCTACAACACACACCACACTGGTGGACAGTACTCTCCCCACTCATTCTACCTTTGTTTTACAGGACCGCAAGTGCCCATACTATAAATTCTCGATTGTGGACCTCGGGTGAAAACCAGCATCTACACTAACTTCCTCAGAAAACTGTATTGCTTAAAATGCATTACTTGTAATAATGCCCGTAATTAGTGTCCTACTACACACATCCTCCTCACTTTTCTCATCTTATTTTCTGATTCTTGGTACTTCTGAGTCTTTGGACATACTAGTATTCTCTACGGTTAGGATTTTTCATATCCTGCTTCAATTGTAGTTGTAAGCGTATAAAAGAATAATCTTACTAAATATTTCTGTAGCTCCATATGCCCAATCTATTTAACTCTTAATTTATCTATTTAACTCTCTCTTACTCTTCTACCATCATCACTTCCAACCTTTATGTTATTATATATTTATCGTGACGTAATTAAATTCAATTTAATTAAATAATATTGCTTAGCAAAATTATTACGAAAGTCGCTTGCGAATTAATTCCAAATTAATTTGTTCGTCCGAATTAAAATCCAATCTTAATTCTGCTTTGAAATTCGATTTCAATTAATATATATCCCAATATATTTATTAATCGATTAATTCCAAATTAATCGCGTTCTCTCTTCTATTCGAATTTTATCCCAGATAAATTCTAGCCGCAATTAATCCTAGATTAATTTTCTCTCTCATAATTAATCCCAGATTAATTATGTTCGAGTCAAATTTCATCGGTGAATCTTTGGGAAGCGACTCAAGAGATCCCTGGATATGTTGGTAGTAAATACGGTCAATGGACTATCCGAACATGTGCGTACCTGGTACCATGTTCTTACCGATTTACAAGACATGGTTGGCTTATAGCAAAGCACCGTGCCTACCCAATTCTCCAGAAATATTCAACAAAGAATATATAATTTTTATCAGGCATATATACAGTGTATTGCGTATTACGATCCAGTATCGGATGTCACATGCAGGCCTATGGTTGGAATTGTGTCTGCCCCGTACGAAGCATATATCAGATCACTAGCAACTAGTCTCTGTAATCAGATAATCATGACCTAGTCATACTAGACCGATAGCTGCAGCATTTAAGAGTACTAGTTCTGTATCCCTACGTGATCATCATCTCCATATGACTGAAGTGATACTTATATCTTTACATCACTACCAATACACTATGATTCTCAGTAAACCTAGAAGAGGCGTACACAGAACTTGTTAAAGCTCCGGACGACCAAAACCAAAGTATAATGATTGTCGTAAGTATTAGCGATGCAAGTCTCAAGTTAAGACCACATACACCTACCCTGATTCGGATTCCCATAGACACATAGTCATACTACCAATGGGATTCTGATGGGTCTATCCAGAGCGAAGCTGTTCCCGGTCCAACGGCTAACAGAACCTCCTATCACACTTGCATAAGTATCCAATACTTAAATATATGAGAACTATGCCGTTAAGCTTCCAAAAAGCGCACAAGTATAATACTAGCCTATTTCGCATTATCGATGTCCAATCTCGATAATACTACGACTAAGGATATTTAATGATTAAACCTTTCGTGGATTAATACTGTCTCATATCTTATTAATCTGGTACTAATTATCTGGACTTTTATCATTTATATATCTAAGTAATCCAATTACAAAATGATAAAAGAGCATTTTCCTTTGTCACATAGTTAATTTGTACAAAAACACAATGTCTTTTACAAATAGTGATTCTATGGGTCATAATTGTCCAATACTCATTGGTATAACATTGTAGTCATATAACAAAAGTCTCCCACTAGGTAAGGGAATCTCGCATAATCCCACTACAACCGCATCCGGAGAGTCATCACTCCTAAAATGCAACTGCATCTCTCCAGGTTTTAGTCGTCTACTTTTGTTCAACACCTGCAACAAATTGCATATGTGAACAGGACAAGCAGAATCTAAAATCCAACTAAAAGTGATAACTTCACAAGCTAATGAGATATCAATAATAGGAAAATAAAAGTATTTAATGTAGATGCTTTTTCCTTCCTGATCTGGGCTAGGTAGTCTGGACAATTCCTCTTCCAATGTCTGATCTTACTACAGTGGTGGCACTTATCTTCAGTAGCACTTTTGGGTTTCGCTATCTAACCCTGTGGAGTAACATTAGAACCTTTCTTCTTCTTTCCCTTATTGTTCTTCCCTTTTGGCATGAACTGGGAAGAAGCAGAAAGTGGAATGGGTTTCGGAGGGCGAGTCGGCATTCTCTTCTTTAAATCTTCCTCCGCCCTAAGAAGCATCCTATGCAACTAATGGTAAGAACATTGAATACCATTTATGTTGAAATACATTACAAAATGATGATATGACCCCTGGAGCGACCCTAGAATGACACTCCATCCTAGAGTATCATTATGAGGGAAATCGCATTGCCATAATAGCGTGATCAAATCGATCAAATGAAGTACATGAGAACTCATTGCCTTTCCCTCATCTAGTCTTGAATTGAATTCTTGATTCATGAACAATTCTCAGAGTCAAGTCATCATACAGTATGCGTCAGCTATATCATAATATTGCCTTTTAAGTTTCAGAACTAGTGAACTGATAATGTGTTGGGTTTTTATTAGGTCCCAAGGATCAAATCAAGCAATGAAACATATATTTGAATACTCGTAAAAGCATGTAGGAATCATACATACAACGATCGGATTTTGCGACGCGAGGAACATCAAAAATCTTCATGCTTTTCCCTCCTTGAAGTCTCGGCAATGGCAGATTTTGTTGCTCGATTTTGGGTCCAAGCTCCAAGCTTTCGAATGGTGATTCCAAGCTCACAAGTCGGTTTCCCTATCACATTCGCAAGACCCTTAAAGAGTGCTAGCACTCCGGAAATTTTGCCACAAAATTCCCTTTGCTTCTCCATCAAATTCTCGGCTGTGACAGAAAAAATGAAGAAGAAAAAGAACCCCTTGGGCGTGAGAGAGGAGAGAGGAAGAGAGGAAAGTGTTAAGTATTGGTTGTTGGAAAATTGTGTATCTAATACACAAATTAGAAATTCAAAATTCATTTTCCAAATTTTTCACTTTCAAAAAGTCAAAAGGCATTAAAGCCAACAACCACCTCTATCAACTATTCACATCACTCATGACAAGTTGTCAAATCACTCAAAGTGACTGGACATCACATCAATCGATTGACTAATGATTTGATGCTTGATGTGACTTATGGGCCGCACTTTAATTCGCAATGTGAGTGCACCCGCAAACACTCTCGGGCTCGGGTTCGCTAATTCTAAATTAACGAATTTTCCGTTGCGACGTAATTAAATAATTATGCCTAGCAAAATTACTATTCACATCGCTAATGAATTAATTCTAAATTAACTCGTTTGTCCGAATTAAAATCTAATTTTGATTCCGCGTCGAAATCCAATTTCGTTTAATATATCGAATATATTAATTTTATCGATTAATTCCAAATTAATTCCCTAATAAAATATCTCCGTAATTAATCCCAGATTAATTTTCACTCTCATCAAATTAATCCCAGATTAATAAAGTGCGAGTCATACGTCATCGGTGAATCTTCGGGAAGCGACCCATGAGATCCCCGGATATGTTGGCAGTAAATCCGATCGTCGGACTGTCCGAACACGTAAGTACCTAGTACTATGTTTTTACCGATTTACAAGACATGGTTGGCTTCTAACAAATCATCATGCCTACCCAATTCTCTAGAAATATTCTTACTGGAATATGTGATCTATATCAGGCGTAGTATACATAGTATTGCTTATAACGATGCAACATCGGATGTCACGTGCAAGGCCTGGGGCTGGAATTGTGTCAGCCCCGTATGAAGCACATATCGAATCTCTGGTAACTAGTCTCTATAATCGGATAAACATGACCTAAGCATAATATCCCGATAGCTACAGCATATAAGAGAACCAGTTACGTATCCTACGTGATCATCATCTCCACTATGACTGTAGTGATACTTCCATCTCGACATCACACCCAATACACTACGATTCTCAATATACCTAGAAGAGGCGTACACAGAACCTATTAAAGCCCTGGATGACCAAAACCATAGTATATTGATTGTCACAAGTATTAGCGGTGCAAGTCTCAGGTTAAGACCAAATACACCTACCCTGATTTGGACTTCCATAGACACATAGTCATACTACCAATGGAATTTCGAGGGGTCTATCCAGAGCGAAGCTGTTTTCCGTACCATCGGTAAAACACAACCTAATATTACACTTGCATGAGTATCCTATACCCAAATATATGAGAACTATGTCGTATGCTCCCACAACGTGCACAAGTGTAATACCAGTCTATTACACATTATCGATGTCCAATCTCGATAATATTACGACTAGGGATATTTAATGATTAAACCTTTATGGATTGATATTGTCTCATATCATCTCAATCCGGAACTAATCATATGGACCTTCTATCATTTATACATCTTGGTAATCCAATTACAAATGATAGAAGAGCAATTTTCTTTGTCACATAGTTAATTTGTACAACAACACCATGATCTGTACAAATAGTGATGCTATGTTCCATAACTGTCCAACAATCTCTCACTTGGCCTATAGCCAATCACTCAAGTGTCCTACACCCGAACTATGTACGGTTCGCTCAAACTTCTGCTGAGGAAAGTGCTTTCGTTAGCGGATTTGCATGATTATCATCTGATGCGATTTATTCGATCATCACATCACCACGATGTATGATCCGAACGAATCAGATGAATATTGAAGTATATATCTAGATCGTTGATGAGACCATTAATTCTTTAGCCTGTGCTGTAGCCTAGCTCAGCTGCTAACAGAACTATATCTAATCTAATTAGATTTATTATCGACCAAATGGCTTCTATTGATGACTCAGCTGCAGCAATAATCCACTTTTGTTGTTTATTCTGTAACAGTATCTTGCTTGGAAGATTTCCAGCTTACTGTTCCGTTATTCAAACTCTATAGTACTGTTGTTACGACTTATAGTCGTTTTATCGGTTAGGAAACTTGCAGAGGTGATCCCAGTCACTTCAAGTTCTCATTCTCCATAGTATAAGACATCATCCTTAGTTCCTCTAAGATACTTAAGGATGTTCTTAACATCAATCCAATAACTATCACTTGGATTGGCCCGATTGTGACTCCATATGCTCAAAGCATATGAGACACCAGGTCGCGTACATTTATTTCAATATACGAGTTCTCGGAGAGTATCAACAACTTTAAATCTATCCCAGTAGATCTTTATTCCTATAATAAAGTTGTCTCTCCCAAGAACTCTACGGAGAATTTTCATGAAAGCCAAGCTTTCACCGATTGTAATTTTGGGAATATCATTTCCAAGAAATGATATGTTATAATTATATAGGACTTCCACTGCCAGTGCGCTCTCACTAACCTCCTTATATACGCAATAATCATTTTCGTTTTGAATTAAATCATATACCATTATGATTACATCAAATCGATAATTCCAAGAACGCAATGCTTGCTTCAATCCATCCATGGATCGAATTAACTTGCAAACCTTGTTTGCTAGTTTTGGTAGGACAAAACCGTCAGGATGTTATAAACATCCTCCAAATGGTTTCCATTTCCGGAAAGCGATTTTGACATTCAGCTGATATATTTCATAAATGAAACATGCAGCATTAGCAAGCATTATCCAAATGGATTCAACAATGGCAATAGGGTAAAAGGTTTCATCGTAATCGACACAATGTTGATAACGATACCTTTTCGCTAGAAGCCCAGCTTAGTACGTTGGTATGTTACCTTCCATGTATGTCTTCCTTGAAGACTTATATAGTACAAATAGGCACAATGCCTTGCGGTACAACAACTATTATCCAAACTTGGTTGTTATACATGGAATCCATTTCGGACTTCATGGCACTTTGCCATAATAGGGAGTCGATACCTTGTATCACTTCCTCATATGTAGTCAGTTCGTTTTCCTCAATAAGATTGACATCTTTACGAGGTGAGATCAGAAACCCATACCCTAGGTTATTTTCTGACTCTCTCCGACTTACGTGGTTCTTGTGTATTCGAATATTATTGGTATAGTTTCATCCTTGATGAACTATTTGTGTTCCATTAAGGAATCGGTGCCTAGAATAGTATTACTCCGATTTTCATCGAGTTTTACTTTCCTCCCACTTACCACTGCATATAGGTATTCCTCTTAGGAAAACCGCATAGTGAGCAACAATTACATTGTTCTCTTGTGAGTTGTATAAGTACTATACTTAGGTTTCCCTAGGATAACCACAACTTAGGCACTTATCCGATTTGGGTTCTAGTTTGGTATCATCGAAACATATGCCTAGCATCCCAAATCTTCAGGAATGAGAAACCCAGTTTCTTTCCTGTTCATATCTAATATGAAGTCTGTCTAACAGATTTTTATGGAACCTTATTCAAAATAAGTTTGTCACTGTTAATGCTTATCCCTTGAAGGAAATGGTAGCTCATAGCGACTCATGATTAACCTTATCATGTCCAACAAGATTCAGTTTCTCTGTTTGGACACACCGTCAGACTGACGTGTTCCGGGAGGAGTCTTCATTGAAAGAATACTATACTATCTCAAGTATTTGAGAAACTTATTGCTTAAGTATTTTCATCATGGTCTAACCGTGATGGTTTTATACTTTAACCGATCTGTTTGTCTACTTCGTGTTGAAACTGTAAAAGTTTCTGATTCGTGTTTCAAAAGAAACACATAACCATAATGCGATGCCTCATCTGTAAAGGTCACGAAATATTCATATCCACATCTAGTCTAGCTAGATATGGGCCCACTTACTTCACTATGAATAAGGGCTAACAGATCGATGGCATTTACACTTTTACCAAGTCAATGTGTTTTAAGTGCTTTGGCCCAATAAACTCGATTCGTAGACTTTATTTGATTGGAATCAAATCCATCATAGTATCCACTCTTCGAAAGTATGGATATACGAGTCTTGTTAATTGTGTCCCGGAAAACATTGCCACATTTAAGTTTCAACTGATTAATTTAGTTTGAGCTATTAGTTTGTCATGTCTTATGTTTGAGATTTTTTTATATTCTATATAAATACTGTTATTCACATCCAATGTGTTTATCTCAATATCATCTTTATAAAATAAAACACTTTAGTGTTCTAGAATATAAAGGTATACCCGCAACGGGTTAAACCCTGATATAGAGATAATGTATCTAGTCAAACTAGTTACATTTTAACAGTTTCCTAATATAAGTACACACCCGAAGGGTAGTTCTTAAACTTAGGTATCTACGGTTAAAACAACGACTCTCATCCCATTTTTGATTCGCAGATCAATCTCATCTGAAGTCAGTAACCTGCTCTCAGCAGATTCTGAATATCAGCACATATTTATGTACCACATTTAGTATCTAAAATCCAATTTTAATACTATCAGTGAACATCTTGATGAAAAACATATTTGAAGTCGAAGCCTTGCACCGTCTTCAATTCCTTCATGTCTGCCTTGTCCATACGGCAGTCACGTTTCTGTGTCCCCGTTTGCCACATTTTAGGTAGACATCTTGGGATATGTCTTTTGTCTTCCCAGAAGATTATAATAACTTTGCCTTTGCCTCTTTTCCACACTCCAGAAGCCTTTGGCCAAGCCTTGGCCTTCCGGAATGTCGAAATAAGATGCGCCTTGCGCTTTTTGCCCTATTGCAAACTTTGGCTTTTTCTCATTGAGTTTAGCCATTAACTCTCCAAGAGTTTACTATTGCAATTTAGTACTTCTAAGATCTAAAAATAGATCTATGAAGATCCTTCAACTTCAATATCATACTATAAGGATCTAATCCTTAGTTCTGATTAAGAAATTAATGAGTCTATTCGGCAAGCTTTTGGATTAAGCACTAAAGTTATCATCACATCAATCTTCCAAGATCATGCTCCACTATTTGCTTAACTCCGGGCTTTAGCCTAAGATGTTATTTTATCAAATAAAGTAACTTCTTAGTTTTCAGGACTATCCTGATTCATTATTCCCAATTGAAAATTAAAGTCGTTTAAATACATTTTCACCCAGGATTATGTTTTAATATTAATCTTTCAATTATATTGATTCCAATAGTCCAACTATTTAATCAACGTTTTAGGTATTATTGATTATAATGATTACTATAGTCCAACTATATAATCAACTATAATTTAATAGATTAAATTCAATTATATTGATTACTATAATCCAATTATAAAATCAACTATTATTGAAGTGGTTAATTCAAATATATTGATTACTATAATCCAATTATATAATCAACTATAATGAAATAGTTTGAATACAGTCCAATTGTTCAATTAAAACAACATTAAATATTAGTCCAACTAATAAATAATTTATTTGACGAAATATTTGAAATGAGCGCGTATGGCAAGTAACTAATGAATATTGCAAATTTAATATTGCCTCCCACTATTTTTTGGCGAGCCTCTAACCCTCTGTGGAGTACTCGAGAAACCTTGTTTCCTAGTGGGCTAGGATCCCGTTAAACAACACACAATCTTGACTTTAGCCAACAAATTGTATGATAATTAACTAGGTAGATCTCTAAGATCAATTAGATCCCATCCAATTCCTAGATCCAGTAGGTGGACATCCAAGTCTGAAACATATATCTTATATATGCCAATATATCCAATATATTGCCTAACCTTTTTCCTCTGAATCAACTAAGCCTTGACTTTGGCACAACAAACTTAGTGATCCCAGTTAAGCGGAACTCATTGACCTTGGAAATCTTCGTAATCAATGTCGATGGACAAGAAGTGATCTTGACTTTGGCCAACAAATCACAACTTGGACAAGACACCAATATGGAACAAAGCCTTCATGATTCAAACACATCCTCGACGGACAAAGGTCTTGACTTTGGCCAACAAACCAATGCTAGTCTTGGTTCTTGAGTAAGAATCAATCAATGGAAGGAAAAACGCTTAATATGTTTGAGGGTTTTTGCGCGTGTAATTGGCAACCAATTAATTATCTTTGTTAGGTCTCATCATCATACACCCTTAAACATGCATTCTAAACACATAATAAGGCGCATATAAATAAATATAATAATGATATGCGGATGGATATTTAAACACATTGTTCCTAGAACAAAACTCTCCATTTCCTCTCTCCCGCTAGCACAAGTATTACTTCTACCCGATTACATAACACTTCTAAAGAAACCTCATTTACATTGAGGGGAATATGTGAGAAGAGAAATACAAAGAGTAAGGAGGTAATAGGCTGGACACGCAGGTCCAATTAATAAATTCTAAATTTATTACAACAATTTCCAAAATTTCCCTCACCCATCTAATATCCATCCGATATATATTATTCATACATCGCAAACATGTATTCACACAAGCATGTTATCAATCAATCTAATCCAATTAATTAATCTGAATATTAATGACCATCCAATGTTCAAACAACGATTTGATTTTGCGCGAGTCCGACTCGTTTTGCGAATAAGTACTCTAAGTACAAATTCTTGAATTAAATTAAACTACAACATTAAATCCAATTTAATTTGTATTTAATACTAACTCATTTATTTAATTCCAAATTAAATATTTACACTTTTAATGTACCTTTACGACTTAGATTCCAAATCTAATCGTTACGGGTCTCAAGACTGATTAACATCCAATGTCAATTTAATTTAAAGTCAATTAGCTTTTAATTAATTTTTAGGCATGGACTTTTGGTCAATATGGGTCAAACCCAAATACCAAAGCTCATTTAAGGAATCACCCTTATTTGCCAAGAAACCAATTTTGGCCCATTAGGCCCAATTAATATTAAAGGTCCATTAAGTCATAATTGGACTTTATGGATATGGTTTTGGGCCCAATTGGATCCAACCAATTTAGCCTAAACCAATCTTGGTACAACCAAGCCCATTAAGCCCAATTACAACTTTTAAGGCCCAATTCCAAAATAAGCCCAATTAATTAAATTACAAAATTCCAAATTTCACAATTAATTAATTTAAAGTGTATGCCATAATTAATTAACCAAATTAACATTTCCAAAATACTAATTGACTCAATTAATTATGCTCATTAACATCAAAACATGTCCAACACATTTTAATAAAAAATCAATCATTTTCCATGCTATTCAAGTCTCGACATTTTGGGGTTTTATTTGTCCGATTCGGTTTCAATCCAATTAAATCCACAATCAACATTAACCAATGTTTTCCAACTCATCCAATGATCAAAAACACAAAATACCATGACTTTAGGGCAAGACAACCATTCGGCCAAGCCTATGATTTTGGGGAAAAATTATCCAATTCGATTTTTATCAAATTGACAATGCATAACACCATGTTATCATAATTTAAGCATACTCAAACAATCAATTTCACTCAATAATGCTCAAATAAATTTTGCCCAAATTTTACCTTAATCAAGTTTCATGCTTAAAATGGCTCTGATACCATTGTTGGGTTTCTCTCAGGTCCCAAGGATCAAATCAAGCAATGAAACATATATGTGAATACTCGTAAAAGCATGGCGGAATCATACTTACAACGATCAGCTTTTGCGACGCGAGGAACATCAAAAATCTTCATGCTTTTCCCTCCTTGAAGTCTCGGCAATGGCAGATTTTGTTGCTCCATTTTCGGTCCAAGCTCCAAGATTTCGAATGGTGATTCCAAGCTCACAAGTCAGTTTCCCTATCAACTTCGCAAGACCCTTAAAGCGTGCTAGCACTCCGGAAATTTTGCCACAAAATTCCCTTTGCTTCTCCTTCAAATTCTCGACTGTGACAGAAAAAATGAAGAAGAAAAACAGCCTCTTGGGCATGAGAGAGGAGAGAGGAAGAGAGGAAAGTGTTAAGTGTTGGTTGTTGGAAAATTGTGTATCTAATACATAAATTAGAAATTCAAAATTCATTTTCCAAATTTTTCACTTTCAAAAAGTCAAAAGGCATTAAAGCCAACAACCACCTCTATCAACTATTCACATCACTCATGACAAGTTGTCAAATCACTCAAAGTGACTAGACATCACATCAATCGATTGACTAGTGATTTGACGCTTGATGTGACTTGTGGGCCGCACTTTAATTCACAATGCGAATGCGCCCGCAAATATTCCCGGGCTCGGGTTCGCTAATTCTAAATTAACGAATTTTTCGTTGCGAGGTAATTAAATAATTATGCCTAGCAAAATTACTATTCACATCGCTAATGAATTAATTCTAAATCAACTCGTTTGCCCGAATTAAAATCTAATTTTAATTCCGCGTCGAAATCCAATTTTGTTTAATATATCGAATATATTAATTTTATTGATTAATTCCAAATTAATCGTTCTCTCTCTTTTAAATAATATTTTATCCCAGATAAAATATCTCCGTAATTAATCCCAAATTAATTTTCTCTCTCATCAAATTAATCCCATATTAATAAAGTGCGAGTCATAAGTCATCGGTGAATCTTCGGAAACGACCCATGAGATCCCCGGATATGTTGGCAGTAAATCCGGTCGTCGGACTATCCGAACACGTAAGTACCTAGTACTACATTTTTACCGATTTACAAGACATGGTTGGCTTCTAGCAAAGCATCATGCCTACCCAATTCTCCAGAAATATTCTTACTGGAATATGTGATCTATATCAGACGTAGTATACATAGTATTGCGTATAACGATCCAACATCGGATGTCATGTGCAAGGCCTGGGGCTGGAATTGTGTCAGTCCGGTACGAAGCACATATCGGATCTCTGGTAACTAGTCTCTATAATCGGATAAACATGACCTAGTCATAATATCCCTATAGCTGCAGCATATAAGGGAACCAGTTCCGTATCCCACGTGATCATCATCTCCACTGTGACTGGAGTGATACTTCCATCTCGACATCACACCCAATACACTACGATTCTCAATATACCCAGAAGAGGCGTACACAGAACCTATTAAAACCCTGGACGACCAAAACCAGAGTATATTGATTGTCGCAAGTATTAGCGGTGCAAGTCTCATGTTAAGACCAAATACACCTACCCTGATTCGGACTTCCATAGACACGTAGTCATAATACCAATGGAATTCCGAGGGGTCTATCCAGAGCGAAGCTATTTTCAGTACCATCGGTAAAACACAACCTCATATTACACTTGCATGAGTATCCTATACCCAAATATATGAGAACTATGCCGTTATGCTCACACAACGCGCACAAGTGTAATACCAGTCTATTCCGCATTATCGATGTCCAATCTTGATAATACTACGACTAGGGATATTTAATGATTAAGCCTTTATGGATTGATACTGTCTCATATCATCTCAATCTGGAACTAATCATATGGACCTTCTATCATTTATACATCTTGGTAATCTAATTACAAATGATAAAAAAATAATTTCCTTTGTCACATAGTTAATTTGTACAACAACACCATGATATGTACAAATAGTGATGCTATGGGCCATAACTGTCCAAAATAATATATGATTTAACTCTTAAATCATCGTCTTTCCATTTCTGGAAAGTCTCGACTTCCTCCGGTGCCGCATCATTAGATACACAGAGGGGCAAAGAACCCTCTAATAAATTTCAAAATTTCTCAGATTCGAGGACAATCCTTAAACTCAAATCTCAGTCTGTGAAGTTCTCAGTGCCTTTGAGATTGTTCGTATCCAGCATACGAGCAAACGAGTTGGTTGAAGATGCCGCCGTTATAAATCTATCACATAGATAGCGAAAACGGTTAGCAAATAAAACAGTTTCAAATAATATCATAAAAACATTAAATAGATCATGGATTTTTAATCTAAAAAGCCCCTCCCACTATTTAATGTAAAATTGTAATCCCCAAACATAATACAAAGAATCCAATAATCAAATTATATTCGATAGTGAAAAGTGGACCCCATGAATATATTTCAGCTCACAGCTTTGGCACGTTATTGCCTACATATAATCATTAGGTAGACAACTCATTGTGAATCACTCACAAGTGACTCCTAAACTTTGGTCCTGATCGTTTCTCATTATGATAGCTTTGGCACGTTCACAATGAGGGGTATCAAGGTTAAACTTGTCAATGACAAATTCAAGATACTCTTGTAACCCTGACAACTTTGGCATGTTCAGGATTTCCACTTTCGTTTGAATTTACCTATAATCGTATATTTATCCGATATAAATAAATTCCCATTGGCTAGACCCTCACAGCTTTGGCACGTTATCAGATATAGCCATAAAAATTTATTTATTAACCGTATTGACAAGACGGACCAAAAATATGCATCAAATACATATGAATTATTAAACCATCGTATATTGAATATAAGTCCAAATTCAAAAACAATATTCAGCTTTTGTTTAGCCTTGGGAGTTTGGAAACACAATGTATCCTAGAAAATGAGTTTACATCCAGAAACTAGGAACAAATGAACCTTTTGCTTGATGTAAGCATCTTTGGGAATAGAACTCAATGTACCATGCATTACACTTACTATATTAATGCCTGAGGAAACATCAGGGTGTAAGCATAGAGGCAAGCTACACTCATGAATGAAAACATAGGAGGCCCATTGTTGGATAATGGACCCATAGCGTCACTATTTGTACAGATCATAGTGTTGTTGTACAAATTAACTATGTGACAAGGAAATTGCACTCTCATCATTTGTGATTAGATCACCATAGATGTATAAATGAAGAGAGGTCCATATGATTAGTTCCTGGATTGAGAATGATATGAGACAGTATCAGTCCGTGAAGGATTAATCATTAAATATCCCTAGTCGTAGTATTATCGAGACTGGACATCGATAATGCGGAATAGGCTAGTATTGCACTTGTGCGCGTTGTGAGGGCACAACAACATAGTTCTCATATATTTGGGTATTGGATACTCATGCAAGTGCGATAGGAGGTTGTGTTTTTCACCGATGGTACGGGAAAAGCTTCGCTCTGGATAGACCCCTCGAAATCCCATTGGTATTATGACTATGTGTCTATGGGAGTCCGACATCAGGGTAGTTGTTATTTTGTCTTAACTTGAGACTTGCACCGCTAATGCTTACGACAATCAATATACTTTAGTTGAGGTCGTCCAGGGCTGTAACAGGTTCTGTGTACGCCAATGCTGGGTATATTGAGAATCGTAGAGTATTGGGTGTGATGTCAAGACGGAAGTATCACTCTAGTCATAGTGGAGATGATGTCACGCAGGATACGGTATTAGTGCTCTTAAGTGCTGGCCGGCCATCGGGATATTATGACAAGGTCATGTATATCCGATTATAGAGACTAGTTACCAGACATCCGACATGTGCTTCGGACGGGGCAGACACTTATCCAGCCCCAGCCCTAGCACGTGACTATCTGATACTGGGCCGATATACATAATACTTGGTATACTACGCTTGATATAGATCTTAAATATTCTTAGATGAATATGACCGAGAATTGGGTAGACTTCGTGCTTTGCTAGAAGCTAACCTTGTCTCGTAAATCGGTAGAACGTAGTACTTGGTACGTACGTGATTCGGATACTCCCACGACCGTATTTACTGCCACATATCCGGGGATCTCATGGGTCGCTTCCCAGTGATCCACCGATGACGCATGACTCGCACATTTATTAATCTGGGATTAATTTGATGAGAGAGAGAAAATTAATCTAGGATTAATTACGGAGATATTTTATCTAGGATAAAATATCGTCTAGAGAGAGATAATGATTAATTTGGAATTAATCGGTAAATTAATATATATTCGATATATTAAATGAAATTAGATTTCGACGCGGAATTAAAATTAGATTTTAATTCGGGCGAACGAATTAATTTAGAATTAATTCGTTAGCGACGTGAATAGTGAATTCGCTAGGCGTAATTATTTAATTACGACGCAACGGAAAAATCGCTAATTAGGAATTAGCGAACCCGAGCCCGAGTGTGATTGCGAGCGCATTCGTATTTCGAATTCGAGTGCGGCAACGCAAGTCACATCAAGCGTCAAATCATTCGTCACATCAAACGTCAAATCAAATGTCACTTTGAGTGATGTGATTGATTGATGTGATTGATTGATTGAAAGACACACATCACTTTATTAAAGTGAAATGAATAGTTGATGTGTGTTGTTGGAATAGTGTTTGGTGGTTGTAAAGCATTTACTTTTTGATTTTTTAATTGATTAGTAATTGTTTGATATATTTTTATGAAAAATATATAAAGTGATTTTGGAAATCATTTACTAACCTAATACACACTTTCCCTCCTCTCTTTCTCTTTCATTATTCACGCCCAAATGGGCAGTAAAATGCTCACTGGTTTTTCTTCATTTTGGGCGTGAGTTTGGGAAGCAATGTGCTTGATTTTGTGAAAAATCAAGAAGAGGTAGCACTCCGAGAGACTTGCGAAGGTGGTAGGGAGGTTCACCCATGAGTCGGGAACCGTCCGACGAAGCTTGGAGCTCCGTTTCGCAGCTCAAAATTATGAAATGGAAGGCAGTGGACTGCACTGCAGTTGCGTTTTTGCAAGGGAAAAATCAATTTCGTTTGTTGCCGATTCGTCTCAACCGATCGATGTGAGTATTCCGCTACCTCCTTTGATGTATTCACACATGTATTTCATTGCTTGTTTGATCTTGGGACCTCAGAATAAACCTAACAATGGCATCAAGAGCTATAGGTTCAAGCATGAAAATGTAGGGCTTAAAATTGGGTACTTTGTATTTGAGCATGATTTTATAAAATTGGATGATTGAGCATGCTTAATATATGTGTATTGAAGATTGATTTGATCAATTTCAACAAAATGTGATTGGATCAATTTTGCCCAATTTGTGATGTTGGCCGAATGTAATGTGATTTTTTGGATTCTTGGAATTTTTTTATTTTGATTAATTTGATGAGTTGGAATCATTAAGGATAATGTTAATTGAAACTAATTGGATTGGATTTTGAATTGAACATAAAATCCCCAAAAATTATCACCTTGGCCGAATCTACATTGCCCTATAAAGTCTTGGATTTTTGATTTTTGAACATAGATGTATTGGAAATCATTCGGGAAGTTAATTAGATGTCGATTGTGGAATTAATTGGATTAAATTCAAATCGGACAAAATTACTCCCTTGGCCGAGAGCTTTAAAGCATGTAATGGGTTTGATTTTTCAATTTGTGTTGGACATATGATAATGATAATGAGCATGATTATTGGACTAATTAGTGTTTTGGAAATATTGATTTAGTTGGTTAATCATGTAATGCACTTTAGGTAATTAAATTGCGAAATTGGATTTGTGTAATTTAATGTATTAGGCCTTTAAATTGGATTTGGGCTTATTAAGTTGTAATTGGGCTTATTGGGCTTGATTTTATCAAGTTGGGTTTAGGCCCAATGGATTGGATCCAATTGGGCCCAAAACCACTACCATAAAGCCCAAATGCGACTAATGAACCTTTAAAGTTTAATTGGGCCTAATGGGCCTAAATTGATTTCTGGGCTTATGGGGTTACTCCTTGATTGTGCTTTGGTTGCCGAAGCCCACGCCTTATAGAAATTAATTAAAGCGCATTAGACTTGAATTGAATTGACGTTGGACGTTAATCGGGCTTTGAGACCCGAAGCGATTAAATTTGGAATTTAAGTCGTTAAAGGTTTATTAAATAAAGTGTAATATTTAATTTGGAATTGAATAGTGAATTAGTATTAAATACATATTAAATTGGATTTAATGATGTAGTTTAATTTTATTCATGAATTCGTACTTTGAGTACTTATTCGCAAAAACGAGTTTGACTCGAGCAAAATCAAATCGTTGCTTGAACATTGGATGATCACATAATTATCAGATTAATTAATTTGATTAGATTGATTGATAGCATGCTTATGTGTGAATACGTGGTTGTGATGAATGAATCATGTATATCGGATGGATATTAGTCTGGTGGGGCAATTTTGGAAATTGTTGTAATAAATTCGATTTATTAAATTGGACCTGTGCGTCCAGCCTTATCACCTCTATTCTCTTTGTATTCTCTTCTCACCTATCCCCTCAATGTAAATGAGGTTTCTTTAGAAGTGTAGTGTACCGGGTAGAAGTAATATAAGTGCTAGCTTGAGTGAGAAAGGGAGAGATTTGATCTAGGATCAATGTAAAGTATCCATCCGCATATCATTATTATTTATTTTCATACTCGCTTTATTATGTATTTAGAATGCATGTTTAAGGGTGTATGATGATGAGACCTTAACAAAGATAATGAAATTGGTAGCCAATTTGCACGCGAAAAGCCCTCATCAAATATCATGCGTCTTTTCCTTCCATCGAGTGATTCTTGCTCAAGATCCTAGATTGGCATGGGTTGTTGGCCAAAGTCAAGCCCTTGTCCGTCGAAGATGTGTTTGAATCAGGAGGCTTTGTTCCATATTGGTGTCTTGTCCAAGTTGTGGTTTGTTGGCCAAAGTCAAGACCATTTCTTGTCCAATGACATTGATTACGAAGCTTCCATGGTCAATGGGTCCGCGCTTGACTGGGATCATTAGGTTTGTTGTGCCAAAGCCAATGCCTAGTTGATTCAGAGGAAAAAGGTTAGGCTATATATTAGATATATAGGCATATATAAGATATATGTTTCGGACTTGGATGTCCACCTACTGGATCTAGGAGTTGGATGAGATCCAATTGATCTTCGAGATCTACCTAGTTAATTATCATACAATTTGTTGGCCAAAGTCAAGATTGTGTGATATTTAACGGGATCCTAGCCCACTAGGAAACACGGTTTCCCGAGTACTCGACAGAGGGTTAGAGGCTCGACGAAAAATAGTGGGAGGCAAGAATTGAATTTGCAATATCCGTTCAATTACTCGCCATACGCGCTCAAACAAATAACACTCGTCATATATATTAAATGTTAGTTGGACTAATATTTAAATTGTTGTTTTAATAAACAGTTGGACTGTATTATAGTTGATTATATATAATTGGATTATATTAATCAATATATTTGAATTAATTAATTTCAGTTTACAGTTGATTTTATAATTAGATTATAGTAATCAATGTAATTGAGGTTAATTAATTTAGATTATATTTGATTATATAGTTGGACTATTATAATCATTATAATATATAGTACCACTAATCGTTGATTAAATAGTTGAACTATTGTAATCAAGATAAAAATTGAAAAATTGAATATTTAAAATATAATCTTGATTAAATGTTTTAAATGATTTAATTTTCAAATTGGGAACAAAATAATAGGTTACTTTATTTGATAAAATAACTTATTATACCTTAAGCCCAAAATTAAGCAAAATAAGTAGAGCGTAAATCTTTGGAAGATTTATGTGATGATGTCTTTAGTGCTTAATTTAACATACTTGTCAAAAATCTATCTTTAGATTTAAAAGTATTAAAATTGCAATAAATAATTCTTGGAGAATTAATTGACTATTCTAGAGGAGAAAAAGTCAAAGTTTGCAATTGGGCATGTAGCACGAGGTGCACATCGTTTCGATATTCTAAAAACCCAAGGCTTGGCCTAAGGTTCCTAAAATATTGAAAAGGATAATTGACATATCCTAAAGTGACTACCATTTGGATATGGCAGACACGAAGGAATTAAAGAAAGGGCAAAGCTCTTACTTTAAAAATGATTGTCAAAGTTATGTTCACTACTAGTATTGAAATTAGATTTTAAATATTTAGTGTGGTACATAAAATATATGTATTGATGTTCAGAATCTGCTTTGAGCAGGATACTGACTTCAAGCTGAGATTGCTCTGCGAATCGGAAACGGGACGAAAGACGCTGTTTCGACCGTAGATACCTAAGTTTAGGAACTACCCTTCGGGTGTGTACTTAAATTAGGAACTGTTATAAGGTAACTAGTTTGACTAGAGACATTATCTTTATATCAGTGTTTAATCCATTGTGGATAAACCTTTATATTTTAGAACACTAAAGTGTTTCATTATATAAAGATGATATTAAGATAAACACATTAGATGTGAATAACATAATTTATATTTTGAATATAATTAAAATCTCAAACATATAAAATGACAAATAAATAGCTCAAATTGATTTGATCAATATTTGAAGAGTGGGTACTAGGACTGATTTGACTATTCAAATAAAGTCTACGAATCTAGTTTGTTAGGTAAAGTACCTAAAACACTGTTTACATGGTAATAGTGTAAGTGCCACCGATCTGTTAGCCCTATTCATGGTGAAGTTAGTGGGCCCATATCTAGCTAGGCTAGATGTGAACATGAATATTTTGTGACCTTAACGGATGTGGCATGACGTTATGGTTATATGTTTCTTTTGAAGAACACAGATCGGAAACTATTAGAGTTTCGACACGAAGTAGATAAACAGATCGACTATAGTATTATGCCGTCACGGTAAGACCGTAATGGAAAATACTTAAGCAGTAAGTTTCAAATATACATGAAAGAGTATAGTATTCTTTCAGATGAGGACTCCTCCCGAGACACGTCAGTTAGACGGTGTGTCCGAACGAAAACCGAATTTTGTTGGACATGATAAGGTTTATCACGAGTCGCTCTAAGCTATCATTTCCTTCAACGGATATGTATTAACAGTGCAAAACTTATTTAGAATAAGGTTCCATATAAATCTGTTTGACAGATATCATATAGGATATGAACAGGAAAGAAACAGGGTTTCTCATTCCTAATAATTTGGGTATGCCAGGCATAACGTTTGGATGATACCAAACTAAGGACCCAAATTGGATAAGTGCCATATATAGGTTATCCTAAGGGAAACCATAAGTATAGTACTTAAACATCTCACAAGAGAACAATGTGATTGTTGCTCGCCATGCGGTTTTCCTCAGAGGAATACTGATATGCAGTGGTAAGTGGGAGGACAGTAAAACTCGATGAAAATCGGGGTAATACTGTTCAAGGCACGAAGTCCTTGATGGAACACATATAGTTCATCAAGGATGAGACTATACCATTAATCTTCGAATACACAAGAACCGAATAGATCGGAGAGAGTCAGAAAACAGCCTGGGGTATGGGTTTCTGATCTCACCTCATAAAGATATTAATCTTGTGGAGGTATACCAACCGACTACGTTTTAAGGAAGTGATACAAAGTATCGACTCCCTATTATGGCAAAGTGCCATGAGTCCGAAATGGATTCCATGTATAACAACTATGTTTGGATACTAGTTGTTGTACCACGCAAGGCATTGTGCCTATTGGTACATTAAACGTCTTCAAGGAAGACATACATGGATGGCAACATACCAACGTACTAAGCTAGGCTTTTGACGGAAAGGTATCGTTATCAACATTGTGTTAATAACGGTTCAACCTTTTAACTGTTGCCATGGTAAATCCATTTTGAAGATGCTTGTTGATACTGCATATTTCATTTATGAAATGCGTCAGTTAAGATCAAAATCGCATTCCTGAAAAGGAAACCTTTTGGAGGATGTTTTCAACATCCTGATGATTTTGTATAACCGACAAACAAGGTTTGCGGGTTATTCGATCCATGTTTGGATTGGAGCAAGCATAAGGTTCTTGGAACTGTCGTTTTGAAATAATCATAATGGTTTATGATTTGACTCAAAACGAAATGATTCTTGTGTATATAAGGAGGTTAGTGGGAGAGCACTGATAATGAAATTCCCATAAAGCAATTGGTGAAAGCTTGGCTTTCATAGAAATTCTCCGTAGAATTCTGGGGAGTAACAACCTTTATTCAAGGAATAAAGATCTACTGGGATAGATTTGGAGTTGTTAACACTCTCTGAGAAATTGTACATTTAAAATGTACTTGATATGGTGTCTCATACGCTTTGAGCATATGGAGTCACAATTAGGACAATCCAAATGATAGTCACTGGATTGAAGTTAAGAACATCTGTTAGTATCTCAGAGAACTAAAGATGCTGTCTAAAACTATGGAGAATGAGAACTTGAAGTGACTGGGATCACTGCCGCAAGTTTCCAAACAGTTAAATACTGCGGTACTATAAAGTTTGAATAACGGGACAGTGAGCTGGATATCTTCCGAGCAAGATACTGTTGCCGAATAAACAACAAATGCGGATTATTGCTGCGGCTGAGGCAGCAATAGAAGCCATTTGGGTCAAAAATAAATCTAATTAGATTAGATATAATTCTGTTAGCCGCTGAGCTGGGCGTCAGCACAGTCTAAAGAATTAAAGGTCTCATCGACGATCCAGATATATACTTCTATATTCATCTGATTCGTTCGGATCATACATCATGGCGATGTGGTGATCGTATAAATCGCGTCAGACGATAATCATGCAAATCTGCTGACGAAAACCTTTTCTCAGCAATTTGAGCGAACCGTACATAGTTCGGGTGTACGACACTTGAGTGACTGGCTATGTGCCAAGTTGGAGATTGTTGGATAATATGACCCATAGCGTCACTATTTGTACAGA
Organism: Zanthoxylum bungeanum; assembly: GCA_019454045.1. Taxonomy (NCBI): domain Eukaryota; kingdom Viridiplantae; phylum Streptophyta; class Magnoliopsida; order Sapindales; family Rutaceae; genus Zanthoxylum; species Zanthoxylum bungeanum. The sequence continues at coordinate 217,731 of SKCR01018443.1, read as the reverse complement.
TCATAGTGTTGTTGTACAAATTAACTATGTGACAAGGAAATTGCACTCTCATCATTTGTGATTAGATCACCATAGATGTATAAATGAAGAGAGGTCCATATGATTAGTTCCTGGATTGAGAATGATATGAGACAGTATCAGTCCGCGAAGGATTAATCATTAAATATCCCTAGTCGTAGTATTATCGAGACTGGACATCGATAATGCGGAATAGGCTAGTATTGCACTTGTGCGCGTTGTGAGGGACACAGCATAGTTTTCATATATTTGGGTATTGGATACTCATGCAAGTGCGATAGGAGGTTGTATTTCACCGATGGTACGGGAAACAGCTTCGCTCTGGATAGACCCCTCAGAATCTCATTGGTATTATGACTATGTGTCTATGGGAGTCCGACATCAGGGTAGTTGTATTTGGTCTTAACTTGAGACTTGCACCGCTAATGCTTACGACAATCAATATACTTTAGTTGAGGTCGTCCAGGGCTGTAACAGTTCTGTGTACGCCAATGCTGGGTATATTGAGAATCGTAGAGTATTGGGTGTGATGTCAAGACGGAAGTATCACTCCAGTCATAGTGGAGATGATGTCACGGGACACGGTATTAGTGCTCTTAAGTGCTGGCCGGCCATCGGGATATTATGACAAGGTCATGTATATCCGATTATAGAGACTAGTTACCAGACATCTGACATGTGCTTCGGACGGGGCAGACACTTATCCAGCCCCAGCCCTAGCACGTGACTATCCGATACTGGGCCGATATACATAATACTTGGTATACTATGCTTGATATAGATCTTAAATATTCTTAGATGAATATGACCGGAGAATTGGGTAGACTTCGTGCTTTGCTAGAAGCTAACCTTGTCTCGTAAATCGGTAGAACTTAGTACTTGGTACGTGCGTGATTCGGATACTCCGACGACCGTATTTACTGCCAACATATCGGGGATCTCATTGGTCGCTTCCCAGTGATCCACCGATGACGCATGACTCGCACATTTATTAATCTGGGATTAATTTGATGAGAGAGAGAAAATTAATCTAGGATTAATTACGGAGATATTTTATCTAGGATAAAATATCGTCTAGAGAGAGATAATGATTAATTGGAATTAATCGGTAAATTATATATATTCGATATATTAATGAAATTAGATTTCGACGCGGAATTAAAATTAGATTTTAATTCGGGCGAACGAATTAATTTAGAATTAATTCGTTAGCGACGTGAATAGTGAATTCGCTAGGCGTAATCATTTAATTACGATGCAATGGAAAAATCGCTAATTAGGAATTAGGGAACCCGAGCCCGAGTGTGATTGCGAGCGCATTTGTATTTCGAATTCGAGTGCGGCAACGCAAGTCACATCAAGCGTCAAATCATTCGTCACATCAAACGTCAAATCAAATGTCACTTTGAGTGATGTGATTGATTGATTGAAAGACACACATCACTTTATTAAAGTGAAATGAATAGTTGATGTGTGTTGTTGGAATAGTGTTTGGTGGTTGTAAAGCATTTACTTTTTGATTTTAATTAATTGATTAGTAATTGTTTGATATATTTTTATGAAAAATATATAAAGTGATTTTGGAAATCATTTACTAACCTAATACACACTTTCCCTCCTCTCTTTCTCTTTCATTATTCACGCCCAAATGGGCAGTAAAATGCTCACTGGTTTTCTTCATTTTGGGCGTGAGTTTGGGAAGCAATGTGCTTGATTTTGTGGCAAAATCAAGAAGAGGTAGCACTCCGAGAGACTTGCGAAGGTGGTAGGGAGGTTCACCCATGAGTCGGGAACCGTCCGACGAAGCTTGGAGCTCCGTTTCGCAGCTCAAAATTCTGAAATGGAAGGCAGTGGACTGCACTGCAGTTGCGTTTTTGCAAGGGAAAAATCAATTTCGTTTGTTGCCGATTCGTCTCAACCGATCGATGTGAGTATTCCGCTACCTCATTTGATGTATTCACACATGTATTTCATTGCTTGTTTGATCTTGGGACCTTAGAATAAACCTAACACCCATGGCATATAAGAGGAGTTTACTCAAGCATATCTTTTTGGGCTTTGCAAGACTTAAAAGGTCTGATCACAATCAATGTTATTTTTTGGCAAACTCTATAGACAAGCACCACTACAATATGAAGAAAGTAAATATAAAATTCAAGTATACTTCATTGCAAGTATTGGAAAAATATAACCAGATCCATAAAATCTCATATATGCACAACACACACATAAGTGAACATTCAGAAAAACACAAGGATGGCCGAATGAGGCTTCCCACACTGCGGGTTAGAAGGAGAGGATTCAATGTGTATGCAATATTATCCTTATATTTTTTTACAAAGAAACTATTTCCACGACTCAAACTTGTGACCTCTAAATCACAATGGAATAACTTTACCATTACATCAATGTTCATCCTCACATTCAAACAAATTCAAAAGAGAGAAAAATAATTATTAGTATACACTAGTGGCCATTTGCACATAACTCTTAGAAACGCTAAGGTTGTGTTTGGCGGAGCGGTGACGTTAATATTTGTCATCAAATGCACCATTTACGCTAGTGTTAATGCTAGCATAAATCAACGGTCAAAAAGCTCGTCATGATTTTATAATTTTGCCCTCCTGATATATAAGTTCGTGTGTATTAATTTTTTCTATATGTTCTTATTTGTAATTTGACAACTTATAATTTAGCTTCTACTCTATATCTAACCAAACACCCTAGAGAGCTTATAAGCTAAGTTATACTCTAGATTTTTTCTACAGCCTATAAGTTATCTTATACTCTCAGTACATTACTCTCTACCAAATGCACCCTAAAGCTTCATCCAAGACAAGATTTAGAAACTGATCATACCCTTTTAGAGTCCCGGTCACCGTAACCACAAACACAAAAGGTCACGTCCCCAATTTAGCTACCACATTGAATCAACAAGTCAAAATCATATAATTTTGGAAAAGAACCAAAAGTCAAACTTTAAAATAGCACAAGTAAGTTAGGGTTAGTTTAGGAGTTGTTACTTAACAAAGGTTTTTGGACATATTATCGAGAGATTTCAAATAATTTTAACCTTAGACACTCCCAAACGGATACTTAATCTAAGATAAATAATATATTCAAAATAAAAACATTGAAACTAGGAACATATTCAGAAATTTTTGTTGGATAATATGACCCATAGCGTCACTATTTGCACGGAACATTGTGTTGCTGTGGCAAATTAACTATGTAACAAGGAAATTGCACTCTCGTCATTTTGTGATTAGATCACCATAGATGTATAAATGAAGAGAGGTCCCTATGATTAGTTCCTGGATTGAGATGATATGAGACAGTATCAGTCCACGAAGATTAATCATTAAATATCCCTAGCCGTAGTATTATCGAGACTGGACATCGATAATGCGGAATAGGCTAGTATTGCACTTGTGCGCGTTGTGAGGGCACAACGGCATAGTTCTCATATATATAAGTATTGGATACTTGTGCAAGTGCGATAGGAGGTCGTGTTTCACCGATGGTACGGGAAACAGCTTCGCTCTGGATAGACCCTTCGGAATCCCATTGGTATTATGACTAGGTGTCTATTGGAGGCCGAAATCAAGGTAGGTGTGTATAGTCTTAACCTGAGACTTACATCGCTAATACTTACGACAATCGGTAAACTTTGGTTTTGGTGGTGGGGGATCTTAACTGGTTCTGTGTTCACCTCTTCTGGTTTATCAGGAATCGTAGTGTTTGGGATGTGATGTCAAGACGGAAGTGTCACTCCAGTCATAGTGGAGATGATGTCACGCAGGATACGGTATTAGTGCTCTTAGTGATGCACATCCAATCGTGATATTATGACCAGGTCATGAATATCCGATTATAGAGACTAGTTACCAGACATCCGATATGTGTTTCGGACGGGGCAGACACTTATCCAGCCCCAGCCCTAGCACGTGATTATCCGATACTGGACCAATATACACAATACTACGGTATACTACGCTTGATACAGATCTATATATTCCTGTAAGAATATTTCTGGAGAATTGGGTAGGCATGGCGCTTTGCTAGAAGCCAACCTTGTCTTGTAAATCGATATAAACGTAGTACGAGGTACTTACGTGTTCGGACAGTCCGACGATCGTATTTACTGCCAACATATCCGGAGATCTCATGGGTCGCTTCCTGAAGATTCACCGATGATGTATAACTCGCACTTAATTAATCAGGGATTAATTAGAAGAGAGAGATAGAATTAATCTGGGATTAATTCGATGAGAGAGAAAATTAATCTGGGATTATTTGCGGAGATATTTTATCTGGGATAAAATATTAATTAAAGAGAGAGAACGATTAATTGGAATTAATCGATAAATTAATATATTCGATATATTAATCGAAATTGGATTTTGACGCGGAATTAAAATTAGATTTTAATTCGGGCGAACGAATTAATTTAGAATTAATTCGTTAGCGACGTGAATAGTGATTTCGCTAGGCGTAATCATTTAATTACGACGCGACGGAAAATTCGTTAATTTGGAATTAACGAACCCGAGCCTGAGAGTGATTGCGAGCGCATTCGCATTTCGAATTCGAGCGCGGCACACGAGTCACATCAAGCGTCAAATCGTTTGTCACATCATGTGTCAAATCAATTGTCACTTTGAGTGATGTGACTTGACAACATGTCACTTTATTAAAGTGATGTGATGTGACTTAAAGTAAAAAGTTGATTGAAAGCTTTTGCTTTAATTTTAAATAGAAAAAGTAAATGGTTTATTAAATAATTTTGGAAATTATATAAACCTTTTACATTTTTTATTTTTAACTTATCATTCTCTCTCTCCAACATGCAAGGCATACGATCTCTCATCTCCCTCTCTTTTCTTCTTCTGCATCTCACGGCTTCACTGCCGATTCTTAATCAAATTTGTTCTGGTTTGACCGAGCATTTGAGAAGCAAAAGAAGAATACAAGTGCTAGCACACACCTGAGTGATACATAGGTGATAGGGAAGTGATTCTGTGAGCATGGAAGCTTGAAGCTTTGAGCTTCAATGGAGTCCTTCAATGGCCGAATGAACAGAAGCAAAACAGCCCCTACCGTGCACTCCACTGCAGTTCCAGAAGCCATTGCCGAGCTTGGAGGGAGGCAAAAACGCATGTTCTTCATTTCATCAAAACCGTTCAATGTGAGTTATGTTTCCGCCCTTACCTTTGATGTGTTCATACTCGGTTTTTATGCATGATTTGTTGATCTTGGGACTTGATTTAAACTCCTTCAATGGTATCATGAGCTTTTGATGCATGAAAACCGAATTAGGGTTCTTGAGCAAATTTGGGGCTTTTTGATTTTAGCTTGATTCTGACAAATTGATTCTTTAAGAATGCTTATATTTGATTGAATTTGAGTTATATGTAATCATTTTGATAAAAAAATTAATTGGATTGATTTTCCCCATTTGCTTAATGTTGGCCAAAACTTTAAATTGGGCAAAATCGATTTTGACTTGTTTTGGTTAAATTGATTGTTTAAGCATGCTTGGATGATGTTTAATTGAGATTGTGCATGAACAATTTCAAGAAATTGGTTGGATCCAATTTTTCCCAAATTGAAGCCTTGGCCGAAAATTGCATAACCCTAATGTCTTGGTAATTTTGTTTTGTTTGATCATTGGATGACTTAAAACAATTGGTTAATGTTGTTTTGAAGTTCATTGGATTGAATTTTGATTTAGAACATTTTTCCCTTTTAAAGTGGCTTGGCCGAATCTTATAAAGGCATGAAAGTCATGGTGATTTTTGTTGTTTGATTCATTGGATGAGTTAAACTGATTTGGGAAATGATGATTGTGGATTCAATTGGATTGAAACCGAATCGAATTGAAAAACCCCTAATTGCCGAGACTTGAAAGCATGTAAATTGGTTTGATTTTAATTGAATTGTGTTGGACACTATTTGGTTGTTAAAGTGCATGATTAGTTAGGCTAATTGATGTTTTAGAAATGTTAATTGGGTAATTGATTGTGTATTACACTTAGGTTAATTAATTGTGAAATTTGGAATTTTATAAGTTAATTAATTTGGGCTTGATTTTGGAAATTGGGCTTGTTAGGTTGTAATTGGGCTTTTGGGCTTTGTTGTAACAAAGTTGGGTTTAGGCAAAATTGGTTGGATCCAATTAGGCCCAAAACCGAATCCAAAAGGTCCAATTATGACTTAATGGACCTTAATTATTTAATTGGGCCTAATGGGCCAAAATTAATTTAAGGCTTATGGGGTAACTCCCGGATTGGATTTTGGTTGTTCGGTTTGACCCGAGTTGACCAAAAGTCCACGCCTTATAGAAATTAATTAAAAGCCCATTGGACTTTAATTAAATAAACATTAGATGTTAATCGGGCTTTGAGACCCGTTGCGATTAAATTTGGAATTTAAGTCGTAAAGGTTCGTTAATAAAAGTGTAATATTTAATTTAGAATTAAATAATGAATTAGAATTAAATGCGTATTATTAAATGGATTTAATTATGTAATTTAATTTAATTCGTAGAGAAATCGTACTTTGAGTACGTGTTCGCAATACGAGTTTGACTCGAACAAAATCAAATCTTTGTTTGAACATTGGATGATCACTAATAATCAAGATTAATTAATTTGATTGATTGATTGATAACATGCTTGTATGAATACATGGTTGTGATGTTTGAATAATGCATATCGGATGGATATTAGCGGGTGGGGCGATTTTGGAAATTGTAATAAATTTGATTTATTAAATTGGACCTGCGTGTCCAGCCTTATCTCCTATTTCTTTGTATTCTCTTCTCACCTATTCCCCTCCATGTAAAGAGGTTTCTTTAGAAGTGTAGTGTAACGGGTAGAAGTAGAAGTAATACAAGTGCTAGCGGGAGAGAGAGAAAAGAGAGAGATTTGATCTAGGATCAATGTGTAAAGTATCCATCCGCATATCATTATTATTTATTTCATACTCGCTTTATTATGTATTTAGAATGCATGTTTAAGGGTGTATGATGATGAGACCTAACAAAGATAATTAAATTGGTAGCCAATTTGCACGCGAAAATCCCTCAATCTATATTAAGCAAATATCCTTCCATTGAATGATTCTTGTTCAAGATCCGAAGTTGGCATTGGTTTGTTTTTGACCAAAGTCAAGACCTTTGTCAATCAAGGATGTACTTGAATCATGAGAGTTTTGTTGCATATCGGTGTCTTGTCCAAATCGTGATTTTTATTGGCCAAAGTCAAGGTCACTTTTTGTCCAATGACATTGATTACGAAACTTTCCTCGTCAATGGGTCCCGCTTAACTGGAATCATTAGGTTTGTTTTTGGCCAAAGCCAAGGCCTAGATGATTCGGAGGATATGGTTAGGAAAATGTATTGGATACATTGACATTATACATATGTTTCGGACTTGGATGTCCACCTAACCGGATCTAGGAATTGGATGAGATCCAATTGATCTGTGAGATCTACCTAGTTAAATAGCATACAGCTTTTTATTGGCCAAAGTCAGGGTTGTGTGTTATTTAATAGGATCCTAGCCCACTAGGAAACGCGGTTTCCCGAGTACTCCACAGAGGGTTAGAGGCTCGACGAAAAATAGTGGGAGGCAAGTATTGAATTTGCAACATTCGTTCAATTACTCGCTAAACACGCTCATTTTATTTTATTCGTCATATTAATCAAAAGTATTAGTTGGACTAATATTTTATGTTGTTTTAATAAACAGTTGGACTGTATTATACTTGATTATATATAATTGGATTATATTAATCAATATATTTGAATTAATTAATTTCAGTTTACAGTTGATTTTATAATTGGATTATAGTAATCAATGTAATTGAGGTTAATTAATTTGGATTATATTTGATTATAGTTGGACTATTATAATCATTATATAATATCTATATAAATAGTACCATATCGTTGATTAATAGTTGGACTATTGTAATCAAGATAAAATTGAAAAGTTGGATATTTAAAATATAATCTTGGATTAAAATATTTTAAATGATTTAATTTTCAAATTGGGAATTAATAATAGGTTAATTTATTTGATAAAATAACTTATTATAACTAAGCCCAAAATTAAGCAAATAGTAGAGCATAAAGTCTTTGGAAGATTTATGTGATGATGACTTTAGTGCTTAATTAATATACTTATATAAATCTATCTTAAGATTTAAAAGTATTAAAATTGCAATTAATAATTCTTGGAGAATTAATTGACTATTCTAGTGGAGAAAAGTCAAAGTTTGCAATTGGGCATGTAGCACAAGGTGCACATCGTTTCAATATTCCGAAACCCAAGGCTTGGCCAAAGGTTTGTGAAATATTGAAAAGGATAATTGACATATCCCAAAGTGACTACCATTTGGATATGGAAGACACGAAGGAATTAAAGATAGGGCGAGGCTCTAACTTTAAAAATATTTGTCAAAGTTATGTTCACAACTAGTATTAAAATTGAATTTTAAATACTTAGTGTGGTACATAATACACATATGTATTGACGTTCAGAATCCGCTGTGAGCTGGATACTGGCTTCAAGCCGAGATTTCTCTGCGAATTGGAAACGGGACGAAAGTCGCTGTTTCGACCGTAGATACCTAAGTTTAGGAACTACCCTTTGGGTATGTACTTAAATTAGGAAATGTTATAATGTAACTAGTTTAACTAGAGACATTATCTCTATATCAGGGTTTAATCCGATACGGATAAAACCTTTATATTCTAGAACACTAAAGTGTTTCATTATATAAAGATGATACTGAGATAAATACATTGGATGTAAATAACAGAATTTATATTTTGAATATAAATAAAATCTCAAACATATAAAATGACAAATAAATAGCTCAAATTGATTTGATCAATAGAGACTTATTTGTGGCATTGTTGTCTGGGACACAATTAAACAAGACTCGTATATCCACACTTTTTGTAGAGTGGGTACTAGGACTGATTTGACTATTCAAATAAGGTCTGCGAATCTAGTTTATTAGGTAAACTACCTAAAATACTATTTACTTGGTAATAGTAAAAGGGCCACCGATCTGTTAGCCCTATTCATGGTGAAGTAAGTGGGCCCATATCTAGCTAGGCTAGATGTTACATGAATATTTCGTGACCTTAACGGATGTGACATCACGTAGTGGTTATGTGTTTCTTTTGAAGAACACAGATCGGAAACTTTTGAAGTTTCGACACGAAGTATAAAAACAGATCGGCTATAGAATATCCGCCACGGTTATACCGTAATGGAAAATACTTAAGCAGTAAGTTTCATACGTACATGAAAGAGTATGGTATTCTTTCAGATGAGGACTCCTCTCGAGACACGTCAGTTAGACGGTGTGTCTGAACTAAAAACTGAATTTTGTTGGACAAGATAAGGTTTATCACGAGTCGCTCTGAGCTACTGTTCCTTCAATAGGATATGTATTAACAGTGCAAAACTTATTTAGAATAAGGTTCCATATAAATCTGTTTGACAGATATCATATAGGATATGAACAGGGAAGAAACGAGGTTTCTCATTCCTGATAATTTGGGTATGCCAGGCATAACGTTTGGATGATACCAAACTAAGGACCAAAATTGGATAAGTGCCAATATAAGTTATCCTAAGGGAAACCTTAAGTATAGTACTTATAAATCCCACATGAGAACAATGTAATTGTTGCTCACCATGCGGTTTTCCTGAGAGAGAAATACCGATATGCAGTGGTCAGTGGGAGGATAGTGATACTCGATGAAAATCGGAGTAATACTGTTCAAGGCACGAAGTCCGTAATGGAACACAAATAGTTCATCTATGATGAAACTATACCATTAATCTTCAAATACACAAGAACTTCGTAGATCGGATAGAGTCAGAAAACAACCTAGGGTATGGGTTTCTGATCTAACCTCATAAAGATGTCAATCTTATGAGGGTGTACCATCCGACTACGTTATGAGGAAGTGATACGAGGTATCGACTCCCTGTTATGGCAAAGTGCCATGAGTCCGAAATGGATTCCATGTATAACAACTATGTTTGGATACTAGTTGTTGTACCACAAGGCGTTGTGCCTATTGGTACTTAAACGTCTTCAAGGAAGACATACATGGAAGGCAACATACCAACGTGCAAAGCTAAGCTTTTGACGGAAAGGTATCGTTATCAACATTATGTTAATAACGGTTCAACCTTTTTACCTGTTGCCATGGTAAATCCATTTTGAAGATGCTTGTTGATAACTGTATATTTCATTTATGAAATATGTCAGTTGCAAATCAAAATCGCTTCCTGAAAAGGAAACCTTTTGGAGGAGTTTTACAACATCCTGACGATTTTGTATAACCGACAAACAAGGTTTGCGGGTTATTCGATCCATGTTTGGATTGATGCAAGCATAAGGTTCTTGGAACTGTCGTTTTGAAATAATCATAATGGTTTATGATTTGACTCAAAACGAAATAATTCTTGTGTATATAAGGAGGTTAGTGGGAGAGCGCACAGCAGATGACAAGAAGAAAGATATAAGACTGACATTGCTAAGCTATTGTTGAAAGCTTGGCTTTCATAGAAATTCTCCGTAGAATTCTGGGAGATAACAACCTTTATTAGAGGAATAAAGATCTACTGGGATAGATTTGGAGTTGTTAACACTCTCTGGGAAATTGTACATTTAAAATGTACTTGTATTGGTGTCTCATACGCTTCGAGCATATGGAGTCACAATCAGGTCAATCCAAGTGATAGTCACTGGATTGAAGTTAAGAACATCTGTTAGTATCTCAGAGAACTAAAGATGCTATCTTAAACTATGGAGAAGGAGAACTTGAAGTGACTGGGATCACTGCAGCAAGTTTCCAAACGATTAAATACTGCGGTACTATAAAGTTTGAATAACGGGACAGTGAGCTGGAAATCTTCCTAGCAAGATAACTGTTTCCGAATAAACAACAAATGCGGATTATTGCTGCAGCTGAGGCAGCAATAGAAGCCATTTGGATCAAAAATAAATCTAATTAGATTAGATATAGTTCTGTTAGCAGCTGAGCTAGGCGTCAGCACATGCTAAGGAATTAAAGGTCTCATCGACGATCCAGATATATACTTCTATATCATCTGATTCGTTCGGATCATACATCATGGCGATGTGATGATCGTGTAAATCGCGTCAAACGATAATCGAACAAATCCGCTGACGAAAACCTTTCCTCAGCAATTTGAGCGAACCTTACATAGTTCAGGTGTAGGACACTCGAGTGACTGGCTATGTGCCAAGTGGGAGATTGTTGGATAATATGACCCATAGCGTCACTATTTGCACAGATCATTGTGTTGTTGTAGCAAATTAACTATGTAACAAGGAAATTGCACTCTCGTCATTTGTGATTAGATCACCATAGATATATAAATGAAGAGAGGTCCCTATGATTAGTTCCTGGATTGAGATGATATGAGACAGTATCAGTCCACGAAGGATTAATCATTAAATATCCCTAGCCGTAGTATTATCGAGACTGGACATCGATAATGCGGAATAGGCTAGTATTGCACTTGTGCGCGTTGTGAGGGCACAACGGCATAGTTCTCATATATATAAGTATTGGATACTTGTGCAAGTGCGATAGGAGGTCGTGTTTCACCGATGGTACGGGAAACAGCTTCGCTCTGGATAGACCCTTCGGAATCCCATTGGTATTATGACTAGGTGTCTATGGGAGGCCGAAATCAAGGTAGGTGTGTATAGTCTTAACCTGAGACTTACATCGCTAATACTTACGACAATCGGAACTTTGGTTTTGGTGGTGGGGGATCTTAACTGGTTCTGTGTTCACCTCTTCTGGGTTTATCAGAGGAATCGTAGTGTATTGGATGTGATGTCAAGACGGAAGTGTCACTCCAGTCATAGTGGAGATGATGTCACGCAGGATACGGTATTAGTGCTCTTAAGTGATGCATCCAATCGTGATATTATGACCAGGTCATGAATATCCGATTATAGAGACTAGTTACCAGACATCCGATATGTGTTTCGGACGGGGCAGACACTTATCCAGCCCCAGCCCTAGCACGTGATTATCCGATACTGGGCCAATATACACAATACTACGGTATACTACGCTTGATACAGATCTATATATTCCTGTAAGAATATTTCTGGAGAATTGGGTAGGCATGGCGCTTTGCTAGAAGCCAACCTTGTCTTGTAAATCGATATAAACGTAGTACGAGGTACTTACGTGTTCGGACAGTCCGACGATCGTATTTACTGCCAACATATCCGGAGATCTCATGGGTCGCTTCCTGAAGATTCACCGATGATGTATAACTCGCACTTAATTAATCAGAGAATAATTAGAAGAGAGAGATAGAATTAATCTGGGATTAATTCGATGAGAGAGAAAATTAATCTGGGATTATTTGCGGAGATATTTTATCTGGGATAAAATATTAATTAAAGAGAGAGAACGATTAATTTGGAATTAATCGATAAATTAATATATTCGATATATATTAATCAATTGGATTTTGACGCGGAATTAAAATTAGATTTTAATTCGGGCGAACGAATTAATTTAGAATTAATTCGTTAGCGACGTGAATAGTGATTTCGCTAGGCGTAATCATTTAATTACGACGCGACGGAAAATTCGTTAATTTGGAATTAACGAACCCGAGCCTGAGAGTGATTGCGAGCGCATTCGCATTTCGAATTCGAGCGCGGCACACGAGTCACATCAAGCGTCAAATCGTTTGTCACATCATGCGTCAAATCAATTGTCACTTGAGTGATGTGACTTGACAACATGTCACTTTATTAAAGTGATGTGATGTGACTTAAAGTAAAAAGTTGATTGAAAGCTTTTGCTTTAATTTTAAATAGAAAAAGTAAATGGTTTATTAAATAATTTTGGAAATTATAAAACCTCTTTACATTTTATTTTGAAACTTATCATTTTCTCTCTCCAACATGCAAGGCATAAGATCTCTCATCTCCCTCTCTTTTCTTCTTCTGCATCTCACGGCTTCACTGCCGATTCTTAATCAAATTTATTCTGTTTGACCGAGCATTTGAGAAGCAAAAGAAGAATACAAGTGCTAGCACACACCTTGAGTGATACATAGGTGATAGGGAAGTGATTCCGTGAGCATGGAAGCTTGAAGCTTTGAGCTTCAATGGGAGTCCTTCAATGGCCGAATGAACAAGAAGCAAAACAGCCCCTACCGTGCACTCCACTGCAGTTCCAGAAGCCATTGCCGAGCTTGGAGGAGGCAAAAACGCATGTTCTTTCATTTCATCAAACCGTTCAATGTGAGTTATGTTTCCGCCTTACTCCTTTGATGTGTTTCATACTCGGTTTTATGCATGATTTGTTGATCTGGGACTTGATTTAAACTCCTTCAATTTTCTCATTAGAATAATTATTTTACGATACGTAGCTTCCAAATGAAAAAATAAAAAAGTGGAGTAAATGTGAGTACGTAGTCTGCCAACAACGAGATTCACTTGAACACCTTTGTCCAAAAAATTTATTAGATCCAAAACTGTTTCTTTTCTCTCTCACTATATAAAAAAAAATTAAAATAAAAAAAAAATAAAATTTTTCATCGTAAGCAAATTTGGCTAAAAAATGTAATTTATAAAGGGAAAAGTTACCATCTTAATTGATCATTTTGTTTGAAGAACTCTTAGGCTATGTTTAGATTCGATGTAAGTGGATAATTTATAATAGAATATAACCAAGTGGAATGAAATAGAACGAGATAAAATGAAGAGTAAGATATCATAATTTTATTTGGGAAAAAATGAGAGGTTAATAATATAATGTTTCAAATATTATTTGATAAATACATAGTAATGGAATGAAATGTAATTTTTTAAAGAAAATTTTACTATTTTAGATTCCAAAAGTAAAAAATATAAAAAAAAAAATTTAATATTATTTTTCAAAATTTAAATTTATCTTCACAGATACTGTTATTTTTTAAAGTTACACTCCATTTCTAATCTCGAATCTGGACTACTTATTTTCAATGACTCAAAGCCCCCTTTTTTATTATCTTTTCTTTCATCAATCAAAATAATAAATTTTTAATATTTTAAATTACAATTTATTCTATTTCTTGTTATGTTTGGTGTTGCGATTAGAAAAGTATAGTGAACAAACGGTGGTTCATAAACGATGTTATGAAATTTTGATTTATGTTAAAAAATAATTACAGTGCGTTTTTTTAATATTTTGATGGTGGGGAAAAGCTAAAAATTTAACTTTTGCAAAACTCAGTTTTTGAAAGAAAATCACGATTAGTAATCGCACCAGAGACTAAATTTCACGACAATAAAGATCAATTATCGCGACAATAGGAATCAGAATGCTCTTCCTATCTTCAGGTCCTATTATCACGACAATTAGGATCCATTATCGCGACAATGAGAATCAGAATGCTCATCACGTCTTCAGGTCTCATTGTCGCGATAATGAGATCCATTGTCGCAACAATTCACGTCCTTTCACACCAAATGACACGAAATCAGTTATTTCGGTTAACTTTTCTTTTGAATTTTATTTTTCTTTTAGGGATGTTGCCCCGACCCCCCAAGGGGGTGCTGCCCTATTGACCTACCGCGATATGTCCGGGCAGGTCGATCCCCACGGCCTGTCCGAGTAGGTCGATCCCCGATGCATCAGCATAGGGCAATAACCAAACCAACATGTATTTATGATATTCATATTTTATAACATCTTATATTGATAAGTTAACCAACCTATGTTGAATATATGTCTAAATTCAATAACAATATTCAGCTTTTGTTTAGCCTTGGGAGTTTGGAAACACAATGTACCATAGAAACATGAGTTTACATCCTGAAACTAGGAACAAATGAACATTTTGCTTGAGGTAAGGATCTTTGGGAATAGAACTCAATATACCATGCATTACACCAGTTATATTAATGTAACATCCCCAATACGGAAATGTTACCGGCAGACAACAGATCCCACTGTCGCCTTAGCCTGTAACACTTGAACTATGACACTTACTTCATATTTCTATACTATGCAATTTGGACACTTAAATAAACCAGTATATAAGACCATGATTGAAACACATACATATATACATGATCAAAAGTAAATGTAATGTATAAACATCATCCCTCTCATGTCAATAATACAACAAAAGGACTCCTCAGAAGACTACACTATAGATGAATATAGCTATGGAATGATGGACCCGACGACTAGTGACTGCAGTGTAACACTTGTCCTCGAACTGGGTCTCCAAAACGGCACATGGCTCACCAAAAGGAGTGTCATACAAAAGAACTAGGATGTGTTGGGGTGAGTCCTGAGGATCTCAGTGAGTGGAGCTACAAAAATAAGAAAACAAATCAGAACATCATATGAAACCATTTATACTTAAAGCTTTTCTGAAAATTTTCTTAAAACTCATACTTTTCTTTTAACTGGAAAATATTTTTCTGAAAACTTTTTGAAAAAGATAACTCTGGTGCTGTAGAAAAACTGGACGCATGGGGTTTACGTATCACTGTCCCCCCATACGCTTAACTAGAGCCATAAGTGCAAACGTCCCCTAAAGCATGCCACTCATGTCCCTGAAACTGGTGGTCTTGGGGCATTACGTATCGCCGTCCCCCAAGCCACAAACTAGAACTGGGGATATGGATCTATGCTACCCTTCAAGCTCTGAAACTAGGGTCTATGGGCGTTACGTATTGCCGTCCCCCTAGCCCTAATCTACGTGTGCACACGGTCTCTGTCCGTCAATTCCATAAGTAAGAGCTGAGGATGGTTTTTCCCCCATGCCTCGAAAAATATAAAAATGATGCTAATAAACTTTAATACTTTTAAATCAAATCTCATTTAACATGTAAACAAGGCTAACGCCCTAAAACTTTTAAAAGTAAGTCTTGAAATAAATTTTAATCTGAAACAAATAATTATAAAATCAATTGCAAGAAAATAAATCTCCACTCACAGACTAGAAGTCCAACTAAGCTCCATTCACATCGCTAGGGGCGAGCGCGGCTCCTGTCGAGTATCTATAAGGAATAAAAGGAGTTAGAATCATCAGTTATAAGATACGATTCATAATCACATAAAATTCCTTAACCCTATTGGATTACCCCATTAGAACCTTTCTATTCCTCAAATGAATTGCAAAACAATATCCAGACTTGGTTACGCGTCGCATTCCCTAATGAAAATTCTGATTTTTGGTCATCGCATCGCGACGCGTATAAGGCTTGCGTCGCGACGCACTAACACTAAATTTATGTACTTCTCTGACTCACCGGCGTCGTGGCACAAGCTGCGCATCGCGACCCATCGTTGTTTTCCAGGGCAGATTCTGCTTCACCGTGACTAGCCCCCAAAATCCAATCCCACACAATCTCAATCAAATACTACATCTACAACAAATCCACAAGCAAATATATCATCTAATGCATCATTATAACACACTCCTAACACCAAACACCATCAAATCTCATCATCCTTACTAAATCAACAAACTTGAATAACAAATCTAAAATTTCCCAAACACCCATTTCTTCAACAAAAATCGTCCAAACTTCATTATTATCAAGTCATTAGCTCACTACCATCATCTAACTACCAAAATTCAAATCATTAAAAGTTTGGGTTAAGAACCCTCACCTTGATTCAATCTTTTTTCTTCTTCACAATGCACCAAAAGCCTCATTTTTCCTTTCTTAGAATTTAACTTGAGTGGATTATCTTGTTTGACTTCAAATTATTTGACAAGAAACTTGCAATTTTCCATCTCTTTTCCCCTCTCAATGCCCACGTCCAGAACCAAAAGAAGAAAGAATTGTTTTTCTTTTTCTTTTCCTTTTTTGTCTTAATTATTATTTCTATTACTTATTAAATTTCTAGAAAGTATAGAAACTTCAACAATTGGGCCTTGGGCTCTCACTCACTTCTTTTAATTAACTAATGGGCTTGGACTTATTTCTCTCAAATTCTATAATGTTGGGCCCAAAACAAGACTATGGAAATTTGGGCTTGACCAAAATAAATAATCATTAGTTCTAATAGATTTCGGAAATTACTTACTAAACCGGGAAAGAAAAATTCAAAGCTTCTAAAAGCGAGCTAAACATTTTGGGTCGTTACAAATTCTCCCCCACTTAAAATGATTCGTCCTCGAATCAAAATGTTTAAAGGATATTAAATGTACCTTCTGTTGGGAAGCGGCCGCGAGTGCGCAGCGGAAAATCAAAAATTATGAAATTATGATGCCGATATCCCTTGGCCCAAGACCCATTTGTTTTTATTATTCTACAAGCCTATGCATCTTACTATATATTCTAAGCATAAGAACTCATAAAACATGCAAAGAACATAAACCTAAACATGCTAACTATGGTAAGAACTCTAATTAAAATAAAGAAAGAAAAAGACTTACTTGAACCGAAGACTCCTCCAGTCCTCCCTCCAATCTACAAGTTTTTCACGAAATCAACAAGCTCTTCCACATTCCAAAGAACCACCCAAGTGTGTGGCCTCAAAAGATGCACACACCAAAGCCAAAACTCAACGACAAGACTACACCTTGAGTGCACGAGTATTTTGCCCTTGGTGCTAGCCTAGACAAATACCTCAAAACTTTTAACTCGAGTGTAGGCACTGCATTTTTTGCATATAAGCCCGATGATGAGTCTCGTATGGAGACACTACCTCTTTAGTTATGAAAGCCGCGGGAAATGGACGTTGGAAGGGTAAAGTTGGAAATCAATATTTTCGTTGGATTTAACTCGCTTGTTTCGCTTCGGGTCCGCTTGTTGGACTTCTATTTTAAAACACACCAAACCCATTAAATCACATCTCACAAATTAAATAATTAAAACATTTAAAATACATGTCACAAATTAAAACAAATTAAATTAAACTTAAATTAAATTAAATCACATTCACAAATTAAAAATTAAAATTAAATGAAATGAAATTAAAATTCAATCAAATTCAAATTAAAATCCAATTAATTCCAATTTAAATTAAAATAAAATTCCCCTACCCTCTCACTATAAAAGAATAACATAACCCAACCCTAAGCTATCCCCTCTCATTTTCACTCTCAAACTACATCAGCAAAGAAACAAAAAGAAAAACCCTATGCAGCCTCCCTCCTTCTCCCTCACTGATTCGGCACTTCAAAAACCAACACAAACCCTAAACACATTGATAGCAACCAGACTCATCACTCAACACTCACAACACAACAAGAAATGACCCTAATCAACCTTCGTATCCTCTCTCCTTGCTCTCTCACCTCACCCACAAAAACCCTAAAAAACACTCACTGCTCACACAACTCTCTCCACGTATAATAAGCACACATATCTCTCACTCAGCACTATTCACGCCATCAATAAGCCAACAGCCCTCACAGCTCCATTAGCAGTCTTCAACAGCCCCTGGCCTTCTTCACGCAGGCACCCCACTCAATCAGCCCTAACCCTACACGCATACCCCAGCTTTCATTGATCACATTAACTTCGGCACCATGCAAACCCATGCCCCTCCTCTCGGCCATCCTGACTGAGCAACAGACGAGAAACCCTAGTCCCAAAACGGCCACCATCACCACTCACTCTTCACCCAAGCAGCACGATCACTGACTCTCATCTTCTCCCCACGGAAAACCCTAGAATAAAGCCACAAACCCTTCAAACTCGACGAGCCCAGCACGTGAATGCACAAACAAACCATTCAGAATGTGAATAGAAACAGCAGACCAAACAAGTCCCAAAAATAGCCAGCACATGATCCACTCGTTGACGCCATCACCCATAGCAAGTCCACTCGTCAGCCCTCCTTCACGCTCAGCTCACACGCACAAATCACACACACTCACAAACTACACGTCCAGCAGCCTCACGTTAATTGCCTTCACCTGCCCCTCATCCTTCACTTTCCAGCCACGTTCACGCTTCAGCCTTACTCCACTCACGTCACAAAAGCCTAGCCTGCCAACAACGCCCACTACACACACGCCTAGCCTTGCTTCCCAACATGTACGTCTCAACAACAAGCCAACGCCCCTTTAACACATAAACCACCCACTACCTCACGACAAGACTCATCTTCACGCCCAACACGTACTGCTCTTCAATTCAACGCCACATACCCCTTATCTTCACGCAAAGCCACTGCCCTAACAGCCCCCATCCAACGTCTTAAACTGCACACATATTAGGCCCTCGAAACTGCCCCAAACTGCCTCAAATCAACCCCCTGAAACTGACCAAAAGAATAAACCCAAACTGTCTCCATAACAGCCCCGAAGATAGCCCTTTTACCACCAAAAACAGTCCCGAACTGCACAAAACCCTCCTAAAAAAATCACCAAAAAACAGCAGCCCCTAGCCTCCAAAAATCGCCAAAACAGTCCTTTAACAAACCTGAAACAGTTAGCCAATATCGTGACCAGAAACACCATGAAACGGAGTGAAAATAGCAGCCCAGACAGCGAAACAGCGAGGAGAAATGTTGGATTAGTGAACCAGAAAAGTTGCAGAGCATTCTCCTTTCCGACGGCCGTGTAACGCGTTTTCGAGAGACGACAAAAGAGGTTAGACCTGAGGGCACTTTGTTACTTATCATCTTTTGTTTATTTTATGTATTTTAAAAATATTATCGCATGAGAGTCGTTAGTTGATTTGTGTTGTGGCTGTTGGATGAATGGATATGTGTTATTTCTTGTGGTATATCCGATGGAAACTCAGACGTAAATCCCGTAGCCGAATCCGAATGGACGTATTGCGGTTTGTACTCGAGATACAATGCCACGTACCGCTTGAGAGATACATATATTTCGTCTCATGTTTGAGCATGTTGTAGTTCGTAGGTCATTTATTTTATATTAAAGCATGATTAGGTGGTAAGCATGTTATTCATCTTAAGCATGATTTAGTCGATAGAAAGTTATTTCTTTATGCATGATTAGGTTGTTTTCACATTAGGGATTTAATTTATATTTATGCTTAGGTTCTCATTTATTTTCCACATTAGATAATTGAGCATGCTTGTGTGATGATTGTATGTTATTGCGTGTTTGCCGTTATGACAACTTTGAAGTATGCGAACTTAGATATAGGTTCTCATTGTTATTATTATGCATGCGGACTTAGGCGTAGATTACCCTTGAGCATGAATGTTGAATAGATTCGGTTAGTTTATTGCACAAATCACATCATCATAAGTGACATAAGTAAGAGACCATTCCGAACCCAACGGTTTGAGGTCTTCCCTTGCGAGGGGTGAGTGCGGCCTTAAATCTTTGTCCCGATTCACACCGGGTGGCGACTCCATGTTATTTCGTACTCCCAACTAGGTCGCGAGCCTAGAACAACAGCGTCGTTAGTTTTTGTGTCCTACAGTCTGGCGACTCCACTGGGGATAAGAGAATCGGCCCCGAAATCGTGTCTTGTGATGTTTATGATTTGTGCTTTAGTTAACTGTTTCTATAGTGGGTTGAGGGAGTTCAATCAAAGGCATTGTCATAAACCCACATGTGAACCATAGTTGTATGACCTATAGGGGCCACCTTTTATGCTTTTGATAACCCCATGCACATTATGTCTCATACATCACATGCATCTCGTGCATACATGCATCATGTTAACCCTCGTGTCTTAAAAGCCATCATAGATATCTGTTGGGTTAGGGATAAAAAAAAGGGTTTGTCAAGAGGAGTTTAGCAAACATGGATAGCGGGGAAAAGGAAATCGAGAAACAGAAAACTTTACGGCAAGGATAGAAAGACCATTGGGGGGGCCTTCAAAAAAAAAGAGAAAAGAAAAAGAAAAAAAAAATTGAAAAAAAGAGAGAAAAAGAAAAAGAAAAAAAATGGGTAGTTTAATCCTTAATAGTTAGACGTAAGTTCGATGATGAAATTGTTTGCTTTATGGTGAAACCTTAGAAATGATAAATTCTTGATATGCTTTTATCTGATACTTTGATTAATTGATCTATGTTAGACTCGTAAGCACTTGATTATGGTTCTTAGCAGTGAAAACCTGAGTAGTTAGCAAAGTGACTAGTTGAAGAAATTATAGGTCGGTGAATGACCATTTGCTTAGATGTCTATCTTGAGTTGCTTATGTTATGATATGTGGTATGGTGGAAAATGCAAAAAAAAAGTCTATAAAGAAAAGAATTGAACCACCTATAACCGATAAGCATGAAGCTACCCATGGGCGAGTATTAGGACCACCATGAGGAGAAATGTTACCTTAAAGGGTAGGTGTGTTGAAAAAAAAAAGATAGAGAAAAAAGAAAGTTCAAAAGCAAAAAAAATAAAAGAGAGAGACAAAAAAAGAAAGAAAATCATACCACATTGAGCACGGAAAAGTAACTGCAGGCATAATTGAGACATCTAGGTTGGTTTGACCCATCGATCCTAATTTTTTAACGAAATCATTGAGTTGGCTTGCTTAAGGATCAAGCTGTGAAAGAACCTTTGCACACACACATTTTGAGACTGGCATAGATCATTTATTCAAAAACTCAGATTGAGTTGCTTCGAGTGTTTTGAATGTTCTCTGATTTCATTACTGGGCATTCCTTGAGGACGATAATATGTATAACTATTGGGACTATTTCGTAGCATGTGATATAGTATGATGATGTGGAAGGCCCCACCATGTGGTTCATCTTGACCGAGTGCAAACAGTAGAGAATAGAAAGGTAAACCAAGACTGGGAGCGACCAGTTTACCACCCCGTGAATGAGAAGTATAACAAGAAATTGAGCCATGAGACTAGAGAGAAGACTGAGCAATCACCTGGAGAACTGGCGGAAGACCTAACCCAATGGAATAGGAAATTCATTCATGCATGCATGCATACATGTAACATATTTTGCATTTTTTTTGTGTTTGTTTCGTTTTGTATTCACAGGTTTTGAAGAAGAAAAAGAAAAGCGGCAAAGACAAGCCAATCAGAAGCAGCAACAGTACAGTCAGTTTCAGAAATGAATCAGTTTTGGGGATGAGTCCCAGGGTTGAGGCCCATATCAGTTTCAGTCTTGGGGATGAGTCCCAGGGGCGAGGCCCATATCAGTATCAGTTTGGGGCGAGGCCCACATCATTCTGGGGGCAAGGCCCACATTATTATCAGCATCAGTTTTGCCGGGTATGGCACTCTGGGGGCGAGGCCCACATTATTATCAGCATCAGTTTAGCCGGGTATGGCACTCTGGGGGCGAGGCCGATATTATCATCAGCATCAATAGCAGGCTTGCCGGGTATGGCATTCAGGGGGCGAGGCCCACATTGGTTCAGTATTAGTTCTGCTGGGTATCGCATTATGGGGGCGAGGCCCACATTGGTTCAGTATCAGTTATGCCAGGTACGGCACTCTGGATATAGAGATATCAGATCAGTTCTGCCAGGTACGGCACTTCGGGTATGGAGATATCAGATCAGCTCTGCCAAATACGACACTCCGGGTATGGAGATATCAGATCAGTTCTGCTAGGTATGGTAATTCGAGAATGGGTCAGAGTTCGAGAATGGACAAGCCGGGAATGGTAATCCGAGAATGGATCAGAGTTTGAGAATGAACAAGCCGGGAATGGTAATCCGAGAATGGATCAGAGTTCGAGAATGAACAAGCCAGGAATGGTAATAGAGCAGAGCTCGAGAATGAACAAGTCGAGAATGGCACTCCGAGAATGGAGCACAGTTCGGAATGAACAGAAGCCGAGAATGGTAATCCGAGAATGGATCATAGTTCGAGAATGGACAAGCCGAGAGTGGTAATCCGAGAATGGATCAGAGTTTGAGAATGAACAAGCCAGGAATGGTAATCCGAGAATGGATCAGAGTTCGAGAATGAACAAGCCGGGAATGGCACTCCGAGAATAGATCACAGTTCGGGAATGAACAAAAGTCGGGAATGACACTCCGAGAATGGAGCACGCTTCGGGAGTGGATCACCTCACAGTACGGTTCGGGAATGGACCACCTCACAGTAACAGTTCGGGAATGGACCGCCTCACAGTAACGGTTCAGGAATGGACCATCTCATACAGTACAGTTCGAGAACGAACCATTACATCAGCATCAACATCAATCTGGGGTGGAGGCCCACACTAGTATCAGTTTGAGGGAGAGGCCCATATCAGTATCAGTCTAAGGCGAGGCCCACGTCAGTATCAGTTGAGGGCGAGGCCCATATCAGTATTAGTCTGGGGTGAGGCCCACATCAGTATCAGTTTGGGGCGAGGCCCATATCGGCATCAGTTTTGGGGTGAGGCCCACATCAGTATCAGTTTGGGGCGAGGCCCACGTCAGTATCAGTTTGGGGCGAGGCCCATATCAGTATCAGTATGGGGCGAGGCCCATGTCAATATGAGTTTGAGGCGAGGCCTATATCAGTATTAGCATCTGGGGCGATGTCCACATCAGTATCAGTTTGGGGTGAGGCCCACGGCCCACGTCAGTATCAGTTTGGGGCGAGGCCCACATTAGTATCAGTTTGAGGACGAGGCCCACTTTGTCAACAGTGTTGGGTCGAGGTGCCCAGGGTCGAGGTGCCCCCGTTGTCGGTTGTAGTTCCGGGATGTTTCCCAGGGTCGAGGGCCCACTATATCATCAGTTTGAGGGCGAGGTCCCTATTGTCAGTGGTGTTAGGTCGAGGTGCCCAGGGTCGAGGTACCCCCGTTGTCGGTTGTAGTTCCGGGTCGAGGTGCCCACTGCATCATCAGTTGTAGCTCCAGGATGCGTCCCAGGGTCGAGGACCCACTACATCATCAGTTCGAGGGCGAGGTCCCTATTGTCAGCGGTGTTGGGTCGAGGTGCCCAGGGTCGAGGTGCCCCCGTTGTCGGTTGTAGTTCCGGGTCGAGGTGCCCACTACATCATCATTTTCGGGATGCGTCCCAGGGTCGAGGCCCATATTTTGTCAGCGGTATTGGGATGCGTCCCAGGGTCGAGGCCCCCGTTGTCGGTTACAGTTATTGGGATGCGTCCCAGGGTCGAGGCCCACTGCATCTTTGGTTTTTGGGATGCGTCCTAGGGTCGAGGCCAACATTGTCAGTGGTATTGGGATGCGTCCCATGGTCGAGGCCCCCGTTGTCGGTTGCAGTTATTGGGATGCGTCCCAGGGTCGAGGCCCACTGCATCTTTGGTTTTTGGGATGCG
Organism: Zanthoxylum bungeanum; assembly: GCA_019454045.1. Lineage (NCBI taxonomy): Eukaryota > Viridiplantae > Streptophyta > Magnoliopsida > Sapindales > Rutaceae > Zanthoxylum > Zanthoxylum bungeanum. Next base: position 193,491 of record SKCR01018443.1, on the reverse strand, counting down.
TCCTAGGGTCGAGGCCCACATTGTCAGGGGTATTGGGATGCGTCCCAGGGTCGAGGCCCCCATTGTCGGTTGCAGTTATTGGGATGCGTCCCAGGATCGAGGTCCACTGCATCAGCAAATCAGTTCGAAGCAGCGGGCAAACCAGGTGGCAGCTGGCGAGCCAGGTAAGTGAAAACGCATTGCACGTACTTTGATAGGATTGTCATTGTCACACACTGCACAAGTCCCATCAAAGTGGGGGTGACTGTAGGCACTGCATTTTTTGCATATAAGCCCGATGATGAGTCTCGTATGGAGACACTACCTCTTTAGTTGTGAAAGCCGCGAGAAACAGACGTTGGAAGGGTAAAGTTGGAAATCAGTATTTTCGTTGGATTTAACTCGCTTGTTTCGCTTCGGGTCCGCTTGTTGGACCTCTATTTTAAAACACACCAAACCCATTAAATCACATCTCACAAATTAAATAATTAAAACATTTAAAATACATGTCACAAATTAAAACAAATTAAATTAAACTTAAATTAAATTAAATTAAATTAAATCACATTCACAATTTAAATTTAAATTAAAATTAAATTAAATTAAATTAAAATCAATCAAATTAAAATCCAATTAATTCCAATTTAAATTAAAATAAAATTCCCCTACCCTCTCACTATAAAAGAATAACATAACCCAACCCTAAGCTATCCCCTCTCATTTTCACTCTCAAACTACATCAGCAAAGAAACAAAAAAAAAAACCCTAGGCAGCCTCCTTCCTTCTCCCTCACTGATTCGGCACTTCAAAAACCAACACAAACCCTAAACACATTGATAGCAACCAGACTCATCACTCACCACTCACGGCACAACAAGAAAGGACCCTAATAAACCATCGTATCCTCTCTCTTTGCTCTCTCACCTCACCCACAAACCCTAAAAAACACTCACTGCTCACGCAACTTTCTCCACTTATAATAAGCACACATATCTCTCACTCAGCACTATTCACGCCATCAATAAGCCAACAGCCCTCACAGCTCCATTAGCAGTCTTCAACAGCCCCTGGCCTTCTTCACGCAGGCACCCCACTCAATCAGCCCCAACCCTACACGCATACCCCAGCTTTCATTGATCACGTTAACTTCGGCACCATGCAAACCCATGCCCCTCCTCTCGGCCATCCTGACTGAGCAACACACGAGAAACCCTAGTCCCAACACGGCCACCATCACCACTCACTCTTCACCCAAGCAGCACGATCACTGCCTCTCATCTTCTCCCCACGGAAAACCCTAGAACAAAGCCACAAACCCTTCAAACTCGACGAGCCCAGCACGTGAATGCACAAACAAACCATTCAGAATGTGAATAGCAACAGTCGACCAAACAAGTCCCAAAAATAGCCAGCACATGATCCACTCGTTGACGCCATCACCCATAGCAAGTCCACTCGTCAGCCCTCCTTCACGCTTAGCTCACACGCACAAATCACACACACTCACAAACTACACGTCCAGCAGCCTCACGTTAATTGCCTTCACCTGCCCCTCATCCTTCACTTTCCAGCCACGTTCACGCTTCAGCCTTACTTCACTCACGTCACAAAAGCCTAGCCTGCCAACAACGCCCACTACACACACACCTAGCCTTGCTTCCCAACATGTACGTATCAACAACAAGCCAACGCCCCTTTAAAACATAAACCACCCACTACCTCACGGAAAGACTCATCTTCACGCCCAGCACGTACTGCTCTTCAATTCAACGCCACATACCCCTCATCTTCACGCAAAGCAACTGCCCTAACAGCCCCCATCCAACGTCTTAAACTGCACACATATTAGGCCCTCGAAACTGCCTCAAACTGCCTTAAATCAACCCCCTGAAACTGACCAAAAGAATAAACCCAATTGTCTCCAAAACAGCCCCGAAGATTGCCCTTTTACCACCCAAAACAGTCTCGAACTGCACAAAACCGTCCTAAAAAAATCACCCAAAAACAGCAGCCCCTAGCCTCCAAAAATCGCCAAAACAGTCCTTTAACACACCTGAAACAGTTAGCCAATACCGTGACCAGAAACACCGTGAAACGGAGTGAAAATAGCAGCCCATACAGCGAAACAGCGAGGAGAAATGTTGGATTAGTGAACCAGAAAAGTTGCAGAGCATTCTCCTTTCCAACGGCCGTGTAACGTGCTTTCGAGAGATGACAAAAGAGGTTAGACCTGAGGGCACTTTGTTACTTATCATCTTTTGTTTATTTTATGTATTTTAAAAATATTATCGCATGAGAGTCGTTAGTTGATTTGTGTTGTGGCTGTTGGATGAATGGATATGTGTTATTTCTTGTGGTATATCCGATGGAAACTCGGACGTAAATCCCGTAGCCGAATCCGAATGGACGGTATTGCGGTTTGTACTCGAGATACAATGCCACGTACCGCTTGAGAGATACATATATTTCGTCTCATGTTTGAGCATGTTGTAGTTCGTAGGTCATTTATTTTATATTAAAGCATGATTAGGTGGTAAGCATGTTATTCATCTTAAGCATGATTTAGTCGATAGAAAGTTATTTCTTTATGCATGATTAGGTTGTTTTCACATTAGGGATTTAATTTATATTTATGCTTAGGTTCTCATTTATTTTCCACATTAGATAATTGAGCATGCTTGTGTGATGATTGTATGTTATTGCGTGTTTGCCGTTATGACAACTTTGAAGTATGCGAACTTAGATATAGGTTCTCATTGTTATTATTATGCATGCGGACTTAGGCGTAGATTACCCTTGAGCATGAATGTTGAATAGATTCGGTTAGTTTATTGCACAAATCACATCATCATAAGTGACATAAGTAAGAGACCATTCCGAACCCAACGGTTTGAGGTCTTCCCTTGCGAGGGGTGAGTGCGGCCTTAAATCTTTGTCCCGATTCACACCGGGTGGCGACTCCATGTTATTTCGTACTCCCAACTAGGCCGCGAGCCTAGAATAACAGCGTCGTCAGTTTCTGTGTCCTACATCGAGGTTCCTCTAGTCAATTAGACTTAAGGATCCTCAAAATCAGTGGCTTACTCTTAAAATTTAGAGTTGCTCACTTATATAAACCCAAGATATGAAAGGTTTGGTGCAAAAATTTGTAAAGAATTCATTGGGTTTATATAGGTGCTCCAAAGATAACAAAATTAATTAAGAATCCGATGTGGGATAAATGTTAATTTAATCTTAGCCATTTGAACTTAATTTAGTGGTTTAATGAGATTATAAAACCATAATAAGAGTTTGGGCCGAATTGGAATTCAAAACAAATAACAAATATAAAAAAATTTACTATTCACATTATTTATTTATTCCAATTCCCAAAGTGCCCATATCGTCATTCACCAATCCCTAAGCCACTATGGAACCTCATAAATGATATGTTCATTAATTAAACACATTGAACCATTTATGACCAATTCCTACAGCAATCATATATGCTGTTAAATTTGTATTATGCACTGTTAACCATTGATTTTGACTTTGTTGTGTGTGACCTTTTGTGTTCCCCTCAAGTTGGACATGAAATGAATCGTGATAATTTAATCGAACATAAACTATCCTCCGATCAGATGGTCATTCGATTTCAATGACCAAGGTTGGCATCTAGCAACATGCCAAGGCCCCCAAATGAGAAGAAAAGATATATATATACTCATTCTGTATGCGATTTACATATGATACGGTCCCTCGCCTCACTGTATTCCCACCGTTTGACCTAGGGTATGGAAAGTGTCTACCCATATAGTCAAAGATATGATGTTGATAGTGTCATGAATCGTGCTAACCTAAGAATCTCACAAGATTCTTCCGCTGCGGCAACAGTCTCAAGCACTGATCACACATATCAACCCGCGAACTAGAATACTACTCTTATAAGAAAATATTATCCGAGAGAGTGGCGATTCTCTGTTGTATCTTTACAAACTTCATGTGTTTCAACAAATGACCCAATCATACCCTTATGACTGGCTTTTTTGGAATCGGGTAAGAAAAATGTCAAAGTTATTTGATCCATACATAAGATTGTAAAGACCTCAAGTCTAAGGACTAGTCATACAATCGATACATGAAAGTTCTCACAGACAAATGAGATAAACACTCCATGTGAAAAATTTCGGCAGTCAGTTCGATGGACACGAGCAACTCATGCATCCATGTGATACACCAAGAGGACGGATCTCCGCTAGTAGCCTATGAGATCGGCTACCGCACTTAAGGGTGGATCATATCATCATGCTAGTCTCTCCGCTTTGTGAACACCCAGATTATTAAAAAAACTATGACTAGAAACGTTTAAGAGTAATGATTCTCATAAGGCATGGAATCCATCATCGTATTACTCCAAGGGATTTATTATAGTGTTTGATGATCTATATAATCTATGTAAGACACGTATAATAAAGATTGACATGTTTTTAATTAATTAATATATTACAAATACATGTACATATAGCCCATCCGCAAGTTGGGTATAGGGCATATCCCTAACAATCTCCCACTTGCACTATAGCCAACTAGTATGAATCCGGACACCATACTCTCGGGTGTGCCTATAAATGCTTTTGTTGAGTCAGCCATTTAGTCAGAGAATCTGCAAGATTATCTTCTGTGGGTATTTTCTCTATAATAACTTTTTTTCTCTCAACAATCTCCCTGATGAGATGAAATCACCTGAGAACATGCTTGGAGTTTTAGTGGGACCTTGGTTCCTTTGATTGAGCAATGGCGCCCGTGTTGTCACAATATATCGTGACGCCATTCTTTATCGCGGGAAGCAGTTTCAACTTTGTGATGAACTTCATTATCCAGAATGCTTCTTTAGCTGCCTCAGATGCTGCAATATACTCGGCTTCAGGGGTGGAGTCTGTTGTAGTTGACTGCTTTGAGATTTTCCAACTGACAGCTCCGCCATTCAAAGTAAACAGATATACTGTTTGTGATCTGATGTCATCCCTATCGGTCTGAAAGCTCGCATCACATTAACCAATTACTTTCATCTCAGTATAATCTCCGTATGTCAAGAACACATCCTTAGTTCTTCTCAGATACTTGAGGATTGTTTTGACAGCTGCCCATTGTTGCTCACCAGGATTTTCCTGAAACCTGCTCGTTATGCTAAGAGCATAAGAGACATCAGGTCTTTTACATAGCATGGCGTACATGATCGATCCTATTGCTGAAGCATAAGGGATCATACTCATACGCTCTCTATCTGAAGAAGTATGTGGACATTGCTTCTTAGATAATTTGATTCCATGACAAGTAGGTAAATTACCTCTTTTGGAATCTTCCATTTTGAATCTTTTCAAAACTTTATCTGTGTATGTACATTGAGAAATTCCTAACAACCTTTTAAATCTATTACAGTAGATCTTAATGTCGAGGATGTAGGCTACTTCTCCCAAATCTTTCATGGAGAAATTTTGAGATAACCATTGTTTGGTGGCTTACATCATGGGAATATCATTCCCGATGATTAATATGTCATCGACATATAATACAAGAAATACAACAGCACTCCCACTACTTTTCCTGTAAACACAAGGCTCGTCTACATTTTTGATGAAGTCAAATTCTTTGATTGTCTCATCAAATCGTATATTCCAACTTCTGGAGGATTGCTTGAGTCCATAAATGGATCGTTTAAGCTTGCATACTTTATCATGATCATCCTTAGATGCAAACCCCTCAGGTTGTGTCATATAGACTTCCACTACAAGGTTCCCATTAAGGAAAGTTGTTTTGACATCCATCTGCTGTTGGAGTTTCTACGGTCCTGAGGATCGAATACAAAGCATAAAACGTAAGTGCGAATACAATGAGGAAGTTGTGGAATACTTACATCGATCGGTTGAGCGACGTGGTGGACAACAAAATCGATTTCTGCCTCCACCAAGCTCTCGGCAGTGGCTGAAAATGCAGTCCTCAAATTCGGTATTTTGGTCATCCTCCAAGCTCCAAGCTTTGTGATAAACTTCCATGCTCATGGGTGGACTTCCCTATCACCTTCGCATGTCTCTCGGAGTGCTAGCTCTTGATGTTCTTACCACAAAAACATCACACTTTGCTTCCCTTCCTTGCACACGGTTTTGCCCAGAAAAGAGAACAAGAAATGCCCAAATGGGCTTGTGAGAGAGATGAAGAAGAAAGAGAGAGAGTGTTATGTGTGTTGGTGGCAAAAGTGTGTATCTAATACACATTTTTTAATTTTGCAAAATCAATTAATTGATTTCCAAAAAACAAAACAAATACCAAACATTTAAAATATATTAAATGTCAATCAAGATTTCAAAAAGCTTTCCAACTACTTCCATCAAGTCACATCACTCAATCAATCAAGTGATAAGTTGTCACATCACTTAAAGTGACTAATGATTTGACGCTTGATGTGACTAGTGATTTGATGCTTGATTTGATTTGCGTGCCGCACTCGAATTCGAAAAGCGAATGCGCTCGCAAACAATCCCGGGCTCGGGTTCGCTAATTCCAAATTAACGAATTTTCCGTTGCGACGCAATTAAATGATTATGCCTAGAAAAATCACTATTCATGTCGCTAACCAATTAATTCTAAATTATCTCGTTCGCCCGAATTAAAATCTAATTTTAATTTTGCGTCAAAATCCAATTTCATTTAATATATCGAATATATTAATTTAATCGATTAATTCCAAAATAATCGTTATCTCTCTTTAATTGATATTTTATCCCAGATAAAATATCTCTTCAATTAATCCCAGATTAATTTTCTCTCTCTTTTAATTAATCCCATATTAATAAAAGTGCGAGTCATACGTCATCGGTGAATCTTCGGGAAGCGACCCATGAGATCCCCGGATATGTTGGCTGTAAATTCGGTCGTCGGACTATCCGAACACGTAAGTACCTAGTACTACGTTTGTACCGATTTACAAGACAAGGTTGGCTTCTAGAAAAGCGCCATGCCTACCCAATTCTCCAGAAACAGGCTTACAGGAATAAGCGATCTATATCAGGTGTAGTATACTTAGTATTGTGTATGTCGATCCAGTATCGGATGTCACGTGTTAGGCCTGGGGCTAGAATTGTGTCTGCCCCGTACGAAGCACATGTCGGATCTCTGGTAACTAGTCTCTATAATCGGATATACATGACCTAGTCATAATATCCCGATAGATGCAACATATAAGAGAACTAGTCCCGTATCCTACGTGACCATCATCTCCACTATGACTGGAGTGATACTTTCGACTTGACATCACACCCAACACACTACGATTCTCAATATACCCAGCAGAGGCGTACACAGAACCTGTTAAAGCTCTGGATGACCAAAACTAAAGTATATTAATTGTCGCAAGTATTAGCGGTGCAAGTCTCAGGTTAAGACCAAATACACCTATCCTGATTTCGGACTTCCATAGACACACAGTCATACTACCAATGGAATTCCGAGGGGGTCTATCCAGAGCGAAGCTGTTTCCCGTACCATCGGTAAAACACAACCTCCTATTACACTTACATGAGTATCATATACCTAAATATATGAGAACTATGACGTTGTGCCCTCACAACACGCACAAGTGTAATACTAGTCTTTTACGCATTATCGATGTCCAATCTCGATAATACTCTGACTAGGGATATTTAATTATTTATCCTTCGTGGATTGATACTGTCTAATATCTTCTCAATCCAGGAACAAGTCACAGAGACCTCCTATCATTTATACATCTTGGTGATCTAATCACAAATGATAATAGCGTAATCTCTTTTGTCATATAGTTAATTTGTACAACAACACCATGATCTGTACAAATAGTGACGCTATGGGTCATAATTGTCCAACAATCTCCCACTTGGCCTATAGCCAGTCACTCGAGTGTCTGACACCCGAACTTTGTACGGTTGGCTCAAACTGCTAAGAAAAGGCTTTCGTCAACGGATTTGCATGATTATCATCTGATGCGATTTATTCCATCATCACATCACCACGATGTATGGTCCGAACGAATCAGATGAATATTGAAGTATATATCTGGATCATTGATGAGACTATTAATTCTTTAGCCTACGCTGAAGCCTAGATCAGCTGCTAATAGAACTATATCTAATCTAATTAGATTTAGTATTGACCTAGAAGGCTTCTATTTCTGCCTCAGCTGCAGCAATAACCCGCATTTGTTGTTTATTCGGTAACAGTATCTTCCTTGGAAGATTTCTAGCTCACTGTTCCGTTATTCAAACTGTATAGTACCGTTTGCGACTTATAGTCGTCCTTATCGGTTAGGAAACTTACAGCAGTGAACCCAGTCACTTCAAGTTATCTTTTCTTCGTAGTATAAGACAGCATCCTTAGTTCTCTAAGAAACTAATGGATGTTCTTATTATCAATCCAGTAACTATCACTTGGAGTGGCCTGTTTGTGAATTCATATGCTTAAAGCGTATGAGACACCAGGTCGCGTACATTTTTCAATGTACGAGTTCTCGGAGAGTTTTAACAACTTTAAATTTATCCCATTAGATCTTTATTCCTAGAATAAAGGTTGTTTCTCCCAAGAATTCTACGGAGAATTATCATGAAAGCCAAGCTTTCACTGATTGTTTTATGGGAATATCATTTCCAAGAAATGATGTATTATCATTATCTTATAGGACAGCCACTGTTAGTGCGCTTCCACTAACCTCCTTATATACACAAGAATCATTTCGTTTTAAATTAAATCATAAACAATTATGATCACATCAAAACGATAATTCCAAGAACCCAATGCTTGCTTCAATCCATACATGGATCGAATAACCTGCAAACCTTGTTTGCTAGTTTTGGTATGACAAAACCGTCAGGATGTTGTAAACATCCTCCAAAAGGTTTTCATTTAAGGAAAGCGATTTTCCCGTTTAGCTGTCATATTTCATGAATGAAACATCCAGCATTAGCAAGCATTATCCAAATGGATTTACCGTGGCAACTGTTAAAAGATTTCGTTATAATCAACACAATGTTGATAACGATACCTTTTCGCTACAAGCCTAGCTTAGTACGTTGGTATGTTGCCTTCCACGTATGTCTTCCTTGAAGACTTATATAGTACCAATTGAAGGGGTCTAATAGGGGTGAATCCGGTAACGCAGCGGAAGCGGTGATGAAATCCGATTTTCAGATTTCAAAACTTTTCTCGGATAAATTAAATAAACATATTTATTTAACATTCCAATAATCAAATTATGAAAATAAATTCAATAAAACATTTTTAGGTGAATTTACCGAAATACCCTTGCTTTGTATTTTTGTCCGTTTTAGTCCGAAATTGATCCAATCAATTTTGAATGATTCTAAATAATTCTAAGATGAACTTATGATGTTCAAAACATCAAAACACCCAGGCAACCAAAATCCCCATTTTTCTCTCTCAAAGCCGAGAGCACCAAATGGTGCCCAAGTTGACCATTTGGTCATTTCATGCTTCAAAACTCATCCAAATGAAATCCAATCAACATGAAACTTTGCATGCATCATATACACACCCAAATGCTCAACATATATGAAAATCCCCAAATTTGGAATTAGTTAGAAACCCTAATTTTTCAATTTCCACAAATTGGACAAATTAGGCTAATTACATTAAATCAAATGTTTCAATCATCAATCTTTCATCCAATTCAAGTCTCAACACAATGAAACAACTCAAGATCAAATCTAGGTCATTTAAGAGTGGGTCAACAACTCTAGAATAGCAACTTGGTTTCATAAACCTTACAAGAATGTTTATTACTACAATAGTTAAACACTTTATTCATTACACATGCTCTACAACTTCACCAAACTTCCATCACCAAAAACATAAAGAATAAAGAAAAAAATAACCTAAGGATATCATATATGGAAGCCTATATGCTAAGGAACATTTCCTTACTAATAGTAAGTTGAGAAAACTTACTAAAATCAAGCTTTCCTTGGTTTTTCTTTTCTTTCTCAAACTTCTTCAAGCTTTCTTCAATGGTGTTTTCTTTTTGATAAAGTGTATTAGGTTAGTGAAATGAAAAATGAAAAACAATTTATATGTGCAACGTTTGCACTATGGCCGAAATTAGCATACCAAATTCACCAAAATTGTAATTTCAATTTCATTGCATTATTAGTAAATCAACTTGCATAAATATCTTTTATAACCTTATTAGATATTTATTTTAGTCAACAATGGCAACTAATGTCATTTACTTTAATTATCCTAACATAAGATATTATATTTTAATTAATTTAATCATTTAACAATTAAATAATTAATTAATTAATCAAATACAAATATATTAAATATATGTATAATATTTACATTAAATATTAAAAACATTATATTCATTTAGGAAATAAGTCAAATAACTCATTTTGACTATTAATTAATGTGTATTTAAATTAATCAAGTATTAAATGTAAATACACAATAATTAAGTAAATGACTATCTAGTGTCTTTAGCATGTATCTTGCGTTTAACCATTAAACGACTTTATAAATAATCAATATTATTTATTTATGTTGCTCTAGTGCTCAACGAGTATGTTTCATTATTGAGACTCTCTAGGTTCAGGTATATCCGTCACGAAATCAAATTTCATGTCCATAATCTATCCACCCGTAGATTATGACGATCACGGATAATCTCGCTAAACCATACAGGTCGAGGTCATCGCAAATGTATAATTCCTCCGTCACAGGTATCCGGATAAATCCCAGAGATATAGATGTAAACGTCAAATCTCTATGGGGATTATCCAGTCGACTATTCTATTAGCAATCTCAAAAAGAATGTTAGAACTAGCTTCTAAACTTACCACGGGCCATGGTTTTATCTGATTGCTAATCATATGGACTACCTATGCTCTGGTACACAGAACTGACGGATCCTATCTTGATACACATAGGACACCCTGAGGATCTATCTACACCCAACGAACAGGCGGAGGTCTGATCTAAATAGATCGGTGACGTGACTGCCATCTAAGTGTAGAAGATGTCTCATGTGCCCACAATGGCATCTCAAGTCTAAGAATCACAAGTGCTACTCAACCCAAGAAGATTCTTATTGACGCTGGTGTACCATCCATTAAGAATCTTCGGTGAGTCGTTCAGTGTTTATCCGCTATAAACACCTACACGTCTATACTAGTCTCCAAGACAATGGTTCATTGAGAAACCATTGGAATCATATATTCCAGTATACGACATGTACCGGTCTCAACGGGTTTACTATACTGACCAAGTAGTGTAAACCTTGACCAGGAACTGTCTGAGAATGACAACGTCATGATACGACTCAATGTCCGTTGCGACGCTTTTGCAACTGTATCATGACTAATCATTCTCTGGTCAATACGTCTTTACCATATAAAAGATAAGATTATATTATAGAAACTGCATATATTATTACTAATAATAATGTTTTACAGAAGTATTTAACAAAATACAACCGGGAATTGGCGCTCTGAGCACCAACCCCTACAAAATCTCCCACTTGCTCTAGTGCCAATATCGATTGTATCTAATACCCATCGACTCCACGTGTTTATCAAACAACTTCGGAGGTATGGCCTTCGTCAGCGGGTCTGCTATGTTGTCTTCACTCGGTACCTTGCACACGACAATATCCCCTCGCGACACGATCTCTCGAATGATGTGGTACTTGCGTTCCACATGCTTCGACTTCTGATGCGCCCTCGGTTCCTTTGCTTGCGCAATGGCTCCAGTATTATCACAGTATAATGGAATCGCATTCTCGATACTTGGGACAACTCCCAATTCTGTGATAAAGTTCTTTATCCACACAGCCTCTTTTGCAGCTTCAGAAGCTGCAATATATTCCGCCTCAGTGGTGGAATCAGCTGTAGATCCCTGTTTGGAACTCTTCCAACATACTGCACCTCCGTTAAGGGTAAAGACAAATCCAGATGTAGACTTTCTATCATCGGGATCCGATTGGAAATCGAAGTCTGTATACCCATTAACTTGCAGTTCGTTTCCTCCATAAATAATCAACTTATCCTTTGTACCCTTAAGATACTTTAGGATATGTTTAATGGCCATCCAATGGTCATTACCTGGATTGGACTGATATCGACTGGTTACGCTAACAGCGAAACTGATATCAGGCCTCGTACATAACATGGCATACATTATGCTACCCAAACACGAAGCATAAGGTTGGTTAGACATTCTAACCTTCTCATCTTCTGTTTGTGGACACATCTTCTTGGAAAGATGAATCCCATGTCTGAACGGTATGTTTGCTGTCTTACAGTTACCAAAGCTATACCGTTCCAAGATCTTATCTACGTACGTTGATTGGGATAACCCAATCAGCCTCCTTTGTCTATCTCGATAGAGTTTTATCCCTAAAACATAGGAAGCTTCTCCCAGGTCCTTCATGGAGAAATTCTTACAGAGATATGCTTTAACGCTTTGTAACATACCTAAATCATTCCCAATGATTAGGATGTCATCAACATACAGGACTAAAAATACGACCATGCTCCCACTGGCCTTCTGATACACACAGGATTCTTCCGAATTCTTAAGAAAACCAGACGATCTGATAATCTCGTCGAATCGAAGATTCCAACTTCGTGAAGCTTGTTTAAGTCCATAAATGGACTTCTTAAGCTTACAAACCATACCCGAGGTTTGGCTGGATGTGAAACCTTCCGGCTGTTCCATATAGATTTCTTCATCAAGAAACCCATTTAGAAAAGCCGTTTTGACATCCATTTGCCAAATCTCGTAGTCATGATACGCAGCTATAGAAAGCAAAATCCGGATAGACTTAAGCATTGCCACCGGCGAAAAAGTTTCATCGTAGTCGACGCCAGGTCGCTGCGTGTAACCTTTTGCTACCAGTCGGGCCTTGTAAGTTTCAACCTTACCGTCAGGCCCGCGCTTCCTCTTGTAAACCCATTTACAACCGATAGGAACAATTCCTTCGGGAAGCGGAATCAAGTCCCAAACTTGATTTTCATGCATTGAGTCTATCTCGGATTTCATGGCACTTTGCCATTTCACGGAGTCGATGTCCAACATCGATTCTCTATAGGTGAAAGGATCGGTCTCTTCAACTAAGAGAGAACATCCAGACTCTTTTCTTGTATCAAATACAAGCGTTCAGGAGGTCTAGATACCCTTTCCGACCTACGGAGTGTGTGTGTTGAAGGTCCTTCATCTACTTGAACTTCAGGTTCCTTCGTTGGTTCGTTGTTTTCAGGTTGGACTTCATCAAGTTCAACCCTTCTATGATCACTACCTTCTGACAAAAAATTCTACTTCTAGAAATTTTGCGAAGCGAGCTACGAAGACATTTCGATGCTCGGTATCATAGAACAGATATCCCCTCGTATTTGAGGGATATCCAACAAACCTAAACTTTTGCCCTCGAGGCGAAAGCTTACTTTGCTGAGTTACCCTGACATAGGCAGGACAACCCCAAACCTTAATATAATTAAGATTCGGTCTCCTACCGAACCATATCTGATCGGTGTCGTCGTAGGAACAGCCTTTGAAGGAATCTTATTCAAAAGATGTGCGGCTGTTAAGAGACAGTAGCCCCATAAGTAATAGGGCAAATCTGTGAAACTCAACATCGATCGGACCATATCCAATAAAGTCTGATTTCTCCTTTCAGATACACCATTGTGCTGTGGTGTACCTGGAGGAGTATATTGAGCGAGAATCCCATTCTCCTTCATATAATCCATGAACTCACCACTCATATATTCGCCGCCTCGATCTGATCGAAGGCATTTAATATATTTACCAGTCTGTTTTTCTACTTCATTTCGGAACTCTTTGAACTTTTCAAAGGTTTCCGATTTATGTCGCATCAAATAGACATAACCGTACCGTGACAAATCATCGGTAAAGGTAACGAAGTATGAATAACCACTGTGAGCAGTTTGACTTAGTGGACCACATACATCAGAATGTACGAGTTCCAGTAAGTTAATGGCACGGTGTCCAACACCAGAAAATGGGGCCTTGGTCATTTTACCCTGAATACAGGATTCACAAGTTGGATAGGATTCAATGGTAAGATCTGGTATCAAACCATTCCTAACCAACGGGTAAGGCGCTTAACGCCAATGTGACCAAGTCTCATATGCCAAAGTTCAGTATTATTAATTTCAGGTAATCTACGTTTATTAACTCCAGTATTTAATATATCTTTAGAAGTTTGCAATGTATAATGACCATGCTGATTTGGACAACTAAGGATCTGAATATTATTTCTATCATATAAATACAAAGAACTATTCTTAATATTCATACAAAAGCCTTCTGTATCAAGTACAAAAAGTGATATAATATTAGCGACACATCCTGGTACAAAATGACAGTCATTAATCAAAAGTGTCCCATTCGGCAATGAGATCTCGCATACTCCCACTGCAACTGCATCCAAAGAGTCTCCACTCCCGAACCGCAACTGCATCTCCCCTGGCTTCAGCCTCCTACTTTCCTTCAGCACCTGCAACGAATTGCAAATGTGAATGGGACAAGCAGAATCTAAAATCCAGCTGGATGTAACGGCTTCACAAGCCAAAGATAAATCAATAACTGGAAAAATAAAAGTACCTGATGTAGATGCTCTGTCTCTCCTGATCTGAGCAATGTAATCTGGACAGTTTCTCTTCCAGTGCCCGACCTTGCCGCAGTGGTGGCATTTGTCTTCAGAAGCCCTTTTGGGCTTGGCTATCTTCGGCTGCTGTTGAGGACCAACTGCCTTCCTCTTCTTCTTCCCCTTCTTGTTCTTTCCCTTGGACATTCCTTGGGAAGAAGCTGAAAGAGAAGTAGATCTAGGAGGGCGAGTTGGTAATCCCTTCCTAAGGTCCTCTTCTGCCGTGAGCAACATCCTATGCAGCTCATGGTAGGTGCAGACGGTCCCGTGCATGTTGAAGTACATCACAAACTGTCGGAATGAAGCTGGCAGAGAACCAAGAATGACACTCCTACCGAGAATGTCATTTAGGATGAGATTATGTTGCCTCAATTGATCGATCAAATCGATCATTTGAAGAACATGTGGGCTAACACTTTACCCCTCATCCAGACGTGCATGGAACAGTTCCATGGCGACCTTGTGAACAATAACCTGTTCCTGGTTCTCGAACGATTGTCTTAATCGCGTTATCATACTATAGAATCTGATGTTCCATAGTATTGTTGCTTGAGTTCGGAGAGAGCGAACTAAGAATGTATGATTTAACCTTAAATCATCATTCTTCCAAGCTTCAAAAACTTGGCGTTCCTCCTCTGAAGCATCCTCACCCACTGCAAGGGGCAACGGACCCTCAAGAATAACCCAACTTTTCGGAATCGAGGACAATCCTCAAATCCAATTCCCAGTCCGTAAAGTTCTCAGCGCCTTTTAGTTTGTTCGCATCTAACATACGCGCAAACTGGTTTGTGGATTGACCCGCCATCGCAAATCTATCATATAGATCACGAAAACGGTTAGCAGAAATAAAGCAGTTTCATATAATATCATAAGCATAAACTAGATCATGGATTTTTAATCTAATATGCCCCTCCCACTAAATCATGCAATACTGTAATCCCAAAACAGAATACAAATATTTAATAATTAAATTAAATATAAATAGTGAAAAGTGGATCCCGTGAATATATTTCAGCTCACAGCAGAGGCACGGTCTCGCCTACGTATATTCATCAGGTAGACAACTGATTTGTCAATCATTCACTAATGACTCCTAAGTACCCGGTCCTGGCCGTTTCTCGTTGTCGCTGCGAAGGCAGGCCCACAAGGAGACGTACCAAGGTTAAACTCGCCAATGATAAACTCAAGTTACTTACGTAATCCTGACAGCTAGGGCACGTTCAGAATTCCGCTTTCGCTTGAATTTATCTAGTATCTGATATACATCCGGTATAAATAAATCTTTATCGGCTACACCCTCACAGCAGAGGCACGGTCTCGGATGTAGTCACAAAGAAAGTATTCATAAACCGTATTGACAAGACGGACCATATAACATGCATCAAATACAAATTACATTTAAACCTTATTATTATGGATTTTCCGCTAAGTGTCATACACCCTAAATCTAATCAAATTAGTTCCTAATAAGCATGCATAAATTAAGAAAACATGATTAAACATTGATTCAATGTAGGCTAAGCATTTTAAGTGGCCTAGAATCAGACTCGCTCTGATACCATTTTGAAGGGGTCTAATAGGGGTGAATCCGGTAAGGTAACGCAGCGGAAGCGGTGAAAATCCGATTTTCAGATTTCAAAACTTTTTCTCGGATAAATTAAATAAACATATTTATTTAACATTCCAATAATCAAATTATGAAAATAAATTCAATAAAACATTTTTAGGTGAATTTACCGAAATACCCTTGCTTTGTATTTTTGTCCGTTTTAGTCCGAAATTGATCCAATCAATTTTGAATGATTCTAAATAATTTCTAAGATGAACTTATGATGTTCAAAACATCAAAACACCCAAGGAACCAAAATCCCCATTTTTCTCTCTCAAAGCCGAGAGCACCAAATGGTGCCCAAGTTGACCATTTGGTCATTTCATGCTTCAAAACTCATCCAAATGAAATCCAATCAACATGAAACTTTGCATGCATCATATACACACCCAAATGCTCAACATATATGAAAACCCCCAAATTTGGAATTAGTTAGAAACCCTAATTTTTCAATTTCCACAAATTGGACAAATTAGACTAATTACATTAAATCAAATGTTTCAATCATCAATCTTTCATCCAATTCAAGTCTCAACACAATGAAACAACTCAAGATCAAATCTAGGTCATTTAAGAGTGGGTCAACAACTCTAGAATAGCAACTTGGTTTCATAAACCTTACAAGAGTGTTTATTACTACAATAGTTAAACACTTTATTCATTACACATGCTCACAACTTCACCAAACTTCCATCACCAAAAACATAAAGAATAAAGAAAGAAATAACCTAGGATATCATATATGGAAGCCTAGATGCTAAGGAAACAATTTCCTTACTAATAGTAAGTTGAGAAAACTTACTAAAATCAAGCTTTCTTGAATTTTCTTTTCTTTCTCAAACTTCTTCAAGCTTTCTTCAATGGTGTTTTCTTTTTGATAAAGTGTATTAGGTTAGTGAAATGAAAAATGAAAAACAATTTATATGTGCAACTTTTGCACTATGGCCGAAATTAGCATACCAAATTCACAAAATTGTAATTTCAATTTCATTTGCATTATTAGTAAATCAACTTGCATAAATATCTTTTATAACCTTTATTAGATATTTATTTTAGTCAAATATGCAACTAATGTCATTACTTTAATTATCATAACATAAGATATTTATATTTTAATTAATTTAATCATTAACAATTAAATAATTAATTAATTAATCAAATACAAATATATTAAATATGTATAATATTTACATTTAAATATTAAAAACATATATTCATTTAGGAAATAAGTCAAATAACTCATTTTGACTATTAATTAATGTGTATTTAAATTAATCAAGTATTAAATGTAAATACACAATAATTAAGTAAATGACTATCTAGTGTCTTTAGCATGTATCTTGCGTTTAACCATTAAACGACTTTATAAATAATCAATATTATTTATTTATGTTGCTCTAGTGCTCAACGAGTATGTTTCATTATTGAGACTCTCTAGGTTCAGGTATATCTGTCACGAAATCAAATTTCATGTCCATAATCTATCCACCCGTAGATTATGACGATCACGGATAATCTCGCTAAACCATACAGGTCGAGGTCATCGCAAATGTATAATTCCTCCGTCACAGGTATCCGGATAAATCCCAGAGATACAGATGTAAATGTCAAATCTCTATGGGGATTATCGAGTCGACTATTCTATTAGCAATCTCAAAAAGAATGTTTAGAACTAGCTTCTAAACTTACCACGGGCCCATGGTTTTATCTGATTGCTAATCATATGGACTACCTATGCTCTGGTACACAGAACTGACGGATCCTATCTTGATACACATAGGACACCCTGAGGATCTATCTACACCCAACGAACAGGCGGAGGTCTGATCTAAATAGATCGGTGACGTGACTGCCATCTAAGTGTAGAAGATGTCTCATGTGCCCACAATGGCATCTCAAGTCTAAGAATCACAAGTGCTACTCAACCCAAGAAGATTCTTATTGACGCTGGTGTACCATCCATTAAGAATCTTCGGTGAGTCGTTCAGTGTTTATCCGCTATAAACACCTACACGTCTATACTAGTCTCCAAGACAATGGTTCATTGAGAAACCATGGAATCATATATTCCAGTATACGACATGTACCGGTCTCAACGGGTTTACTATACTGACCAAGTAGTGTAAACCTCGACCAGGAACTGTCTGAGAATGACAACGTCATGATACGACTCAATGTCCGTTGCGACGCTTTTGCAACTGTATCATGACTAATCATTCTGGTCAATACGTCTTTACCATATAAAAGATAAGATTATATTATAGAAACTGCATATATTATTACTAATAATAATTTTTACAGAAGTATTTAACAAAATACAACCGGGAATTGGCGCTCTGAGCACCAACCCCTACACCAATAGGCACAAGCCTTGCGGTACAACAACTAGTGTCTAAACATAGTTGAATTACATGGAATCCATTTCGGACTCATGGCACTTTTCCATAATAGGGAGTCGATACCTTGTATCACTTCCTCATACGTAGTCAGTTGGTATTCCTCAATAAGATTGACATCTTTATGAGGTGAGATCAGAAACCCATACCCCAGGTTGTTTTCTGACTCTCTCCGACTTACGTGGTTCTTGTGTATTCGAAGATTATTGGTATAGTTTCATCCTTGATGAACTATTTGTGTTCCATTAAGGAATGGGTGCCTTGAATAGTATTACTCCGATTTTCATCGAGTTTTACTATCCTCCCACTTACCACTGCATATAGGTATTCCTCTTAGGAAAACCGCATGGCGAGCAACAATTAAATTGTTCTCATGTGAGTTGTACAGGTACTATACTTATGGTTTCCCTAGGATAACCTACAATTTGCACTTATCCAATTTGGGTTTTAGTTTGGTATCATCCAAACATATGCCTAGCATTCCCAAATTATCAGGAATGAGAAACTTGGTTTCTTTTCTGTTCATATCTAATATGAAGTCTGTCAAACAGATTTTTATGGAACCTTATTCAAAATAAGTTCTTCACTGTTTATGTGTATCCGTTGAAGGAAATGGTAGCTCTGAGCGACTCATGATTAACCTTATCATGTCCAACAAAATTCGGTTACTCAGTTCGGACACACCGTCAAAATGACGTGTTCCGGGAGGGGTCCTCTATTGAAAGAATAATGTACTCTTTCAAGTATATTAGAAACTTATTGCTTAAGTATTTTCATCATGGTCTAACCGTGACGATTTAATACTTTAGCCGATCTGTTTGTCTATTTCGTGTCGAAAACTTTAAAAGTTTCTGATTTGTGTTCTAAAAGAAACACATAACCATAACGCGATGCCACATCCGTAAAGGTCACGAAATATTCATATCCACCTCTAGCCTAGCTAGACATGGGCCCACTTGCTTCACTATGAACTAGGGCTAACAGATCGGTGGCATTTACACTTTTACTAAGTAAATAGTGTTATAGGCAATTTGCCCATTAAACTAGATTCGTAGACTTTATTTGATTGGAATCAAATCAGTCCTGGTACCCACTCTTTGAAAGTGAGGATATACGAGTCTTGTTTAAATGTGTCCCAGACAACAATGCCACTTATAAGTCTTTTAACTGATCAAATCAGTTCGAGCTATTTGTTTGTCATATTGTACGTTTGAGATTTATTTATATTCAAAATATAAATTCTGTTATTCACATCTAATGTGTTTATCTCAATATCATCTTTATATAATAAAACACTTTCGTGTTCTAGGATATAAAGGTTCACCCGTAGTGGGTTAAACACTGATATAAAGATAATGTTCCTAGTCAAACTAGTTACATCATAACAGTTTCCAATTTTAGGTACACACCCGAAGGGTAGTTCCTAAACTTAGGTATCTACGGTTAAAATAGTGACTTTCGTCCCGTTTTCAATTGGCAGATTAAATCTCAATCTGAAGTCAGTATCCTGCTCATAGCAGATTCTGAACATCAGTATATATTAATGTACCACACTAAGTATTTAAAATCCAATTTTAATACTAGTAGTGAACATAATATGACAAACATATTTGAAGTCAGAGCCTTGCTCGTCTTCAATTCCTTCATGTATGCTTTGTCCAAACGGCAGTCACGCTTCCGCGATCCCATTTGCCACATTTAGGAAGACATTTTGGGATATGTCCTTTATATTCCTAGAAGAATATAATGATTTTGCCTTTGCCCTTTTCATATTCCAGTAGCCTTTGGCCAAGCCTTGGGTTGCTAGAACATCGAAGTAAGGAGCGCCTTGCGCTACTTGTTTTATTGAAAATTTTGACTTTGTCTCCTTGAGAATAGTTATTAACTCTCCAAGAGTTATTATTGCAATTTTAGTACTTCTAAAATCTAAGTATAGATTTATGAAGATCCTTCAATTTCAGTATCATACTTTAAGGATCTAATCCTTAGTTCTGATTAAGAAATTAAGGAGTCTACTACGACAAGCTTAATGGATTAAGCACTAAAGTTATCATTACATGAATCTTCCAAGGATCATGCTCTGCTTTTTGCTCAACTCCGGGCTTAGGCTTAATATGTTATTTGATCAAATAAAGTAACTTATTATTTTCTAGGACCATCCTGAAATATTATTCCCAATTTGAAAATTAAACCAATAAAATACATTTTCCCTAGGATCATGTTTTAAATGTCAATCTTTCAATTTTATCTTGATTCTAATAGTTCAACTATTTAATCAAAGATTTAGGTACTATTTATTATAATGATTATTATAGTCCAACTATTTAATCAAATATAATTTAATAGATTGAATACAGTCCAACTGTTTTATAAAACAACGTTTTAAATATTAGTCCAACTAACATTTAATTTGTTGACGAATGATATTTGTTTTGAGCGCGTATGGCAAGTAATTAAACGAATTTTGCAAATTTAATTCTTGCCTCCCACTATTTTTCGGCGAGCCTCTAACCCTCTGTCGAGTACTCGGGAAACCGTGTTTCCTAGTGGACTAGGATCCCGTTAAATATCACGCAATCTTGACTTTGGCCAACAAATTGTATGATAATTAACTAGGTAGATCTCTAAGATCAATTGGATCCAATCCAATTCCTAGATCCAGTAGGGGGACATCCAAGTCTGAAACATATGTCTTATATATGCCAATATATCCACTATATTGCCTAACCTTTTTCCTCTGAATCAACTAAGCCTTGGCTTTGGCACAACAAACTTAGTGATCCCAGTTAAGCGGAACTCATTGACCTTGGAAAGCTTCGTAATCAATGTCGATGGACAAGAAATGGTCTTGACTTTGGCCAACAAACCACAACTTGGACAGGACACCAATATGGAACAAAGCTCTCGTGATTCAAACACATCCTCGACTGACAAAGGTCTTGACTTTGGCCAATAAACCAATGCCATTCTTGGATCTTGAGTAAGAATCACTCAATGGAAGGAAAAACGCTTAATATTTTGCGAGGGTTTTTCGCGTGCAAATTGGCAACCAATTTATTATCTTTGTTAAGGTCTCATCATCATACACCCTTAAACATGCATTCTAAACACATAATAAAGCACGTATAAATAAATAATAATGATATGCGGATGGATACTTTAAACAATGATCCTAGATCAAATCTTTCTGTTGCTCTCTCCCGCTAGCATATATATTACTTCTACCCGTTACACTACACTTCTAAAGAAACCTCATGTACATTGAGAGGAATAGGTGAGAAGAGAATACAAAGAATAAGGAGGTAATAAGGCTGGACACGCAGGTCCAATTAATAAATCAAATTTATTACAACAATTTCTAAAATTGCCCCACCCATCTAATATCCATTCGATATACATTATTCATGCATCGCAACCATGTATTCACTCAAACATGTTATCAATCAATCTAATCAAATTAATTAATCTGATAATTAGTGATCATCCAATGTTCAAACAACGATTTGATTTTGCTCGAGTCAAACTCGTTTTGCGAATAAGTACTCGAAGTACGAATTCTCTAATTAAATTAAACTACATAAGTAAATCCAATTCAATTTGTATTTAATACTAATTCGCTATTTAATTCCAAATTAAATATTACACTTTATTAATAAACCTTTACGACTTAAATTCCAAATTTAATCGTTACGGGTCTCAAAGCCCGATTCATATCAAATATTAATTTAATTAAATTAATTATCTCTCTTAATTAATCCCAGATTAATTCTAATTCGAATCAACTGTCATTGGTGAATCTTTGGGAAGCGACCCAAGAGATCCCTGGATATGTTGGCAGTAAATACGGTCATCGGATTATCCGAATTCATGCGTACCTAGTACCACGTGCTTAACGAATTACAAGACATGGTTGGCTTCTATCAAAGCACCGTGCCTACCCAATTCTCCAGAAATATTCTTACTGGAATATATAATCTATGTCAGGCGTAGTATACGTAGTATTGCGTATTACGATCCAGTATCGAATGTCACGTGCTAGGCCTGGGGCTGGAATTATGTCTGCCCCATACGAAGCACATGTCAGATGTCTGGTAACTAGTCTCTATAATCGGATGAACATGACCTAGTCATATCATCCCGATGACTGCAATACTTAAGAGTACTAGTTCCGTATCCTACGTGACATCATCTCCACTATGACTGGAGTGATACTTCCGCCTTGACATCACACCCAATACACTACGATTCTCAATATACCCAGTAGAGGCGTACACAGGACCGGTTAAAGCCCTGGACGACCAAAACCAAAGCATATTGATTGTCGCAAGTATTAACGGTGCAAGTCTCAGGTTAAAACCAAATACACCTACCCTGATTTCGGACTTCCATAGACACATAGTCATACTACCAATGGAATTCCGAGGGGTCTATCCAGAGCGAAGCTGTTTTCCTTACCATCGGTAAACACAACCTCCTATCACACTTGCATAAGTATCCAATACTTAAATATATGAGAACTATTCTGTTGTGCTCCCACAACGCGCACAAGTGTAATACTAGTCTATTCCGCATTATTGATGTACAATCTCGATAATACTACGACTATGGATTATTTAATGATTAATCCTTCGTGGACTGATACTGTCTCGTATCATCTTAATCCAGGAACTAATCATAGGGACCTCATATCATTTATACATCTAGGTGATCTAATCACAAATGATAAGAGTGCAATCTCCTTGTCACATAGTTAATTTGTACAACAACACCATGATCTGTACAAATACTGACGCTATGGGTCATAATTGTCCAACAATCTTCCACTTGGCCTATAGCCAGTCACTCGAGTGTCATACACCCGAACTATGTACGGTTCGCTCAAACTTGCATGATTATCGTCTGTTGTGATTTATAC
Organism: Zanthoxylum bungeanum; assembly: GCA_019454045.1. NCBI lineage: Eukaryota > Viridiplantae > Streptophyta > Magnoliopsida > Sapindales > Rutaceae > Zanthoxylum > Zanthoxylum bungeanum. The sequence continues at coordinate 169,900 of SKCR01018443.1, read as the reverse complement.
GATCATCACATCGTCACGATGTATGATCCAAACGAATCAGATGAATAGTCGAAGTATATATCTGGATCATTGATGAGACCATTAATTCTTTATCCTACGTTGTAGCCTAGCTCAGCTGCTAACAGAACTATATCTAATCTAATTAGATTTGTTATCGATCCAGATGGCTTCTATTGCTGCCTCAGTTGCAGCAATAACCCGCATTTGTTGTTTATTTGGTAACAGTATCTTTCTTGGAAGTTTTTCAGCTCACTTTTCCGTTATTCAAACTGTATAGTACCGTTATTGTTATCGGTTAGGAAACTTACAGTAGTGATCCCAGTCACTTCAAGTTATCCTTCTCAATAGTTTAAGACATCATCATTAGTTCTCTAAGATACTAACGGATGTTCTTAATATCAATCCAGTGACTATCACTTGGATTGACTGTTTGTGACTCCATATGCTCAAGCGTATGAGACACCAGGTCACGTACATTTTTCAATGTACGAGTTCTCAGAGAGTGTTAACAACTTTAAATCTATCCCAGTAGATCTTTATTCCTAGAATAAAGGTTGTTTCTCCCAAGAATTCTACGGAGAATTTTCATGAAAGCCAAGCTTTCACCGATTGTAATATGGGAATATCATTTACAAGAAATGACATATCATCATTATTTAAGACATCATTGTCAGTGCGCTACCACTAACCTCCTTATATACACAAGAATCATATTCGTTTTGAATCAAATCATACACTGTTATGATTACATCAAAACGATAGTTCCAAGAACCCAATGCTTACTTCAATCCATACATGGATTGAATAACCTGCAAATCTTATTTGCTAGTTTTGGTACGACAAAACCGTCAGGATGTTATAAACATCCTCCAAAAAGGTTTCCGTTTAAGAAAAGCGATTTTGACGGTCAGCTGCCATATTTCATGAATGAAACATGCAGCATCAGCAAGCATTATCCAAATGGATTTATCCATGGCAACAGGTAAAAGGTTTTGTTGTTATCGACACAATATTGATAACGATACATTTTCACTACAAGCCTAGCTTAGTACATTGGTATGTTGCCATCCATGTATGTCTTCCTTGAAGACTTATATAGTACCAATAGGCACAATGCCTTCTGGTACATCAACTAGTCTCTAAACATAGTTGGTATACATGGAATCCATTTCGGACTTCATGGCACTTTGCCATAATGGGGAGTCGATACCTTGTATCACTTCCTCATATGTAGTCAGTTCGTCTTCCTCAATAAGATTGACACCTTTATGAGGTGAGATCAGAAACCCATACCTCCCAGGTTATTTTCTGACTCTCTCCGACTAACGCGGTTCTTGTGTATTCGAAGATTGTAGTACAGTTTTATCCTTGATGAACTGTCTGTGTTCCATTAAGGATTAGGTGTCTTGAACAGTATTACTCCGATTTTCATCGAGTTTTACTATCCTCCCACTTACCACTGCATATCGGTATTCCTCTTAGGAAAAATGCATGGCAAGCAACAATTACATTGTTCTCATGTGAGATGTATAAGTACTATACTTTGGTTTCCTTAGGACAACCTACAATTAGGCACTTATCCGATTTGGGTTCTAGTTTGGTATCATCCAAACATATGCCCAGCATCCCAAATCTTCAGGAGTGTGAAAACCCAGTTTCTTTCCTGTTCATATCTAATATGAAATTTCGTCTAACAAATTTTCATGGAACCATATTCAAAATAAGTATTGCACTGTTAATGCTTATCCATTTGAAGGAAAATGGTAGCTCAGAGCGACTCATGATTAACCTTATCATGTCTAACAAAATTCGGTCTCTCCATTTGGACACACCGTCAAATTGACGTGTTCCAGGAGGAGTCCTCATTGAAATAATACTGTTCTCTTTCAAGTATTTGAGAAACTTACTGCTTAAGTATTTTCATCATGGTCAAACCGTGATGGTTTTAATACTTTAGCCGATCTGTTTGTCTATTTCGTGTCGAAACTCTAAAAGTTTCTGATTCGTGTTTCATAAGAAACACATAACCATAACGCAATGTAAAGGTCACGAAATATTCATTTCCACATTTAGCCTAGCTAGACATGGCCCCACTTACGTCACTATGAACTAGGGCTAACAGATTGATGGCACTTACACTTTTACCAAGTAAAAGGTATTTTAGGTATTTTACCTAATAAACTAGATTCGTAGACATCATTTGAATGGAATCAAATCCGTCCTAGTATCCACTCTTCAAAAGTGTGGATATACGAGTCTTGTTTAATGTGTCCCAGACAACACTGCCACAAATAAGTCTTATCTGATCAAATCAGTTTGAGCTATTTGTTCGTCATATTATATGTTTGAGATTTATTTATATTCAAAATATAAATATTGTTACTCACATCTAATGTGTTTATCTCAATATCATCTTTATAAAATAAAACACTTTAGTGTTCTAGAATATAAAGGTATACCTGCAACGGGTTAAACCCTGATATAAAGAAAATGTTTCAAGTCAAACCAGTTACATTATAACAGTTTCCTAATTTAAGTACACACCCGAAGGATAGTTCCTAAACTTAGGTATCTACGGTAAAACAGCGACTTTCGTCCCGTTTCCGATTCGTAGATTAATCTCAATTGAAGTCATATCCTGCTCATAGCAGATTCTGCACATCAATGCATATTTATGTATCACACTTTGTATTTAAAATCCAATTTTAATACTAGTAGTGAACATATTTATGACAAACATATTTGAAGTCAGAGCCTTGCTCTTCTTCAATTCCTTCATGTCTACTTTGTCCATACGGCAGTCACGCTTCAGTGATCCCCATTTGGAACAGTTTTAAGCAGACATCTTGGGATATGTCCTTTATCTTCCTAGAAGATAATAATGATTTTGCCTTTGCCCTTTTCCACATTCTAGAAGCCTTTGGCCAAGCCTTGGCCTTCTAGAATATTGAAGTAAGGTGCGCCTTGCGCTACTTGCCTTATTGTAAACTTTGGTTTTATCTCATTGATAATAACCATTAACTCTCCAAGAGTTATTAATTGAAATTTAATACTTCTAATATCTAAGAATAGATCTATGAAGATCCTTCAATTTCTCCATCATACTTTAAGGATCTAATCCTTAGTTCTGATTAGGAAATTAAAGAGTCCTTTTGACAAGTATAATGGATTAAGCACTAAAGTTATCATCACATGAATCTTCCAAAGATCATGCTCTACTATTTGCTTAACTCCGGGCATAGGCCTAATATGTTATTTTATCAAATAAAGTAACTTATTAGTTTCCAGGACCACTTGAAATTTATTCCCAATTTGAAAATTAAAGTCGTTTAAACATATTTTCACCCAGGATTATGTTTTAAACACTAATCTTTCAGTTATCTTGATTCAAATAGTCTAACTATCCAATCAACGATTTGGGGTACAATCTAATGTAATGATTACTATAGTCTAGCTATATAACTAATTACAATTTTATTGGTTAAAATCAAATATATATTGATTACTATAATCCAATTATATAATCAATTATAAATGATCGGTAAAATTCAAATATATTGATTACTATAATCCAATTATATAATCAACTATAAATGAAGGGTAAAATTCAAATATATTGATTACTATAATCCAATTATATAATCAACTATAAATGAAGTAGTTTGAATACAGTCCAACTGTTTAATTAAAACAACAATTAAATATTAGTCCAACTAATATATTAACTTATTGACGAAATATTGAAATGAGCGCGTATGGTAAGTATCTAAACGAAATTGCAAATCTAATACTTGCCTCCCACTATTTTTCGGCGAGCCTCTAACCCTCTGTCGAGTACTCGGGAAACCTTGTTTCCTAGTGGGCTAGGATCCCGTTAAATAACACACAATCTTGACTTTGGCCAACAAATTGTATGATACTTAACTAGGTAGATCTCTAAGATCAATTGGATATCATCCAATTCCTAGATCCAGTAGGTGGACATCCAAGTCCGAAACATATATACAATATATATGCCAATATATCCCATATATTTTCCTAACCTTTTTCCTATGAATCAACTAAGCCTTGGCTTTGGCACAACAAGTTTAATGATTCCAGTTAAGCGGGACCCATTGACATGGAAAGCTTCATAATCAATGTCGATGGACAATAAGTGATCTTGACTTTGGCCAACAAATCACGACTTGGACAAGACACCGATATGGAACAAAACTCTCATGATTCAAACACATCCACAATTGAAAAAGGTCTTGACTTTGGCCAACAAACCAATGCCAACTTTGGATCTTGAGTAAGAATCACTCAACGGAAGGAAAAATGCTTAATATGTTTTGAGGGTTTTTTTTCGCGTAAATTGGCAACCAATTTATTATCTTTGATTAGGTCTCATCATACACCCTTAAGCATGCATTCTAAAAGCATAATAAGGCGCGATAAATAAATTAATAATGATATGCGGATGGATATGTCACAAATTGTTCCTAGAACAAATCACTCTATTTCCTCTCCCTGGCTAGAACTATTCTAACTTCTACCCAATTACATAATACAATAAAGTAACCTCATTTACATTGAGGGGAATTGGTGAGAAGAGAAATACAAAGAATAAGGAGATAAAAGGCTGGACATGCAGGTCCAATTTAATAAATTCTAAACTTATTACAATTTCCAAAATTGCCCTCGCCCTTCTAATATCCATCTGATATACATTATTCATACAACACATTCATGTATTCATACAAATCATGTTATTCAATCAATCTAATCCAATTAATTAATCTTTGAATTAATGACCATCCAATGTTCAAACAATGATTTGATTTGCGTGAGTCAAACTCGTTTAAGAATAAATACTCAAAGTAAGTATTCTTGAATTATATTGAACTACAACTTTAAATCCAATTTATTTGTATTCAATACTAATTCCGAATTTAATTCCAAATTAAATATTTACACTTAGTTATAAGTCTTAAAGACTTGGATTCCAAATCCAATCTTAATGGGTCTCAAAGGCCCAATAACATCCAATGTCATTTTAATTAAAGTTCAATGGGCTTTTAATTAATTCTTAAGGTATGGGCTTTGGCCATATGGGTCAAACCCAAAATGCCAAGGCCCAATAGGAATCACCTTATTGCCTACAAATTAATTTAGTCCCAATTATATTCTTTAAAGGGTCATGTGATGTATTTGGACTTTATGGAATTGGTTTTGGGCCCAATTGGATCCAATCCAAAAGTCTAAAACCAAACTTGGTCAAACCAAGCCCATTAAGCCCAAATACACACTTTTAGCCCAATTCATAATTTAAAGGCTTATTAACATAATTATAATATTCCAAATATCACAATTATTTTAATTAAAGTGTATTAGCCATGATTAATTAATTAAACTCAATATTTCAAATATACCAATTAACTTAATTAATCATGTTTAATCCATCAATTTATGCTCAATACAAATTGAAGCCAAAACACATCATTTCATGCTCAACACAAATTGAATCCAAAACATATCATTTCATGCTCAACATGCTCTTTGATTTTAACATAAACATTACTGACTTTGATTCTAATCCAATCAAACCAACAATCAATATTTAAACATGATGTAGGCACTGCATTTTTGCATATCAGCCCGATGATGAGTCTCATATGGAGACACTACCTCTTTAGTTGTGAAAGCCGCGGGAAACGGACATTGGAATGGTAAAGTTGGAAATTAGCATTTTGTCAAATTTAACTCGCTTGTTTCGCTTCGGGTTCGCTTGTTGGACCTCTATTTTAAAACACACCAAACCCATTAAATCACATCCAAAAAATAATTAAAACATTTAAAACACATCTCACAAATTAAATAATTAAAACAAAATTAAATTAAATTAAAACACATTTCACAAATTAAATCACATTCCTAAATTAATTAAATCCCTTTCCTAAAATACATAAATCACATTCCTAATTTAATTAAATCACCTACCAATTTAAATAAATCATATCCTTAACTAAAAAGAAAAAAATCAAATCACTTCCCTTAAATTAAAAGATTTTCCTATAACATACTAAATTAAAAGATATCTCCAATTAATACACAAATCATATTCCTTCTCCAACAAGGTAAACCTCCTCCCTTGGCCTATAAAAATAACCCTTATCCACACAAACCAAACCCTGGCTGGCTGGCTAATCCCCACGAAAATACAAAGAAATAAACCTTGCTTCACACCCCAAGCAAATCATCAAACCTTCTCTACGCTGCCTTGACCTTGCCGTAAGCCACCCATCATCAGCACACATTCACGCCTCAGCACAAGCCAAACGTCCCTCAGTACAAGCCACACGTCCCTCACCACAAGCCACCCATCATCAACACACACTCACGCCACACATAAGTCCTTAGTGCATCACACACCCATTCGCCACTTCATCTTTCAGCCCCCATTCAGTCCACGTGAGCCATATTCACGCCTACCACAATACAGCCTTCAACGCACAGCACATATCCTCTCTCTAGCACATTCACGCCAATCTTAAGGAATTTCAGAGCCATTCACACGCCCAAAGACCTCCCAAACTCTCTCCCACTGCCGCATATACAAACCCCCAAACCCTTGCATTGCCGTGAACCACACTCCACCACCTTCACTGCCGCACATCATCAAACACACTACCCAGATCAGCCGCATTCTGCCCTTTTCACAGCCCCTAATCGACGCTAAAACACCCCCCTACACACCCCTAAAGTGCCGAAAAACAGTCCCCAAGCATAGCCTTCCCTTCCACGCCTAAAACAGTCCCAAAACGCTCACTGCACTGCACACTTTCTGCCACAAATCAGCCCACTGACCTGATCGGTTTTGGCCAGAATTTTAACCCCGAAACAGCCCCAAAAACACCTAAAAATTGCACTAAAAAACTGCACAAAACCCCCCTAAAAAGATCATCAAAAACCGTACCCCTTTGGCCTCCCAAATCACCCAAAACAGTCCACTAAACGACCAAAACAGTGACCTGAAACGCAGCAGCAAAACAGCAGCAAAACGGAGTAAAAACAGCAGCCCGAACAGCAAAACAGCGAGGAAATACGTTGAGTTGGTGAACTAAAAGAGTAGCGGATCATTCACCCTTCCAACGGACGTGTAACGCCTTTTCCTGAGACGACAAAAGAGGTTAGACCTGAGGGCACCCTTCTTACATATCTTCTCTATTTTTGTTTTATCTATTTTTATATATAATTGCATGAGAGTCGTTTGAGGCATGATGTGATTGTTGGATGAGCGGGATATGTGTTCCCTTTTGTGGTATATCGGATGGAATCCCGGACGTAAATTCCGTAGCCGATTCCGAATGGACGGTAGTATGGTCTGCACTCGGGATACAAAGCCACGTACCACTTAAGATATACGTATCTCGTTTCATCCAAATTTGTATTTGAGCATGTTATAGTCTTTAGGTTATTCGTTTATTATTTAAAGCGTGGTTTAATTTAGTTTGTTATTTATTTGTTAAAGCATATTTAGGTTGTTCTTTATGCATGTTATTAGTTTATGATGTGTTTGGATAATGATTTATACATGTTAATTTAATGGTTTAATATGCTCGTTGTGTTACATTGCGTGGAGTTATTTGGATGAAAGCATGTTAGATCTAAGTACCCTTGAGCATGATTATTGAGTAGATTTGGTTGATTCATCGCACAAATTATATCATAACAAGTGACATAAGTAAGGGACCATTTCGAACCCAACGGTTTGAGGTCTTCCCTTGCGAGGGGTGAGTGCGGCCTTAAATCTTTGTCCCGGTTCACACCGGTGGCGACTCCATGTTATTTCGTACTCCCAACTAGGCCGCGAGCCTAGAACAGCGTCGTCAAGTTCTGTTGTCTACATATGCATTTAAACACATCATTTTATGTTACAAAAAAAATAAAATTGCAGTGGACTGCACTGTAATTTTCGGCCATGCTAAGAGAAATTAAAAATTTTGATCCAATTAATTTTTCTCAAATCTAATCATGCATAACTCTAAGTTAACATAATCTAAGCATGCTCAAATCATCAATTTGAAAGAATCATGTTCAAAACATAAAAGCCCCAAATTTTAATCTCATGAACCCTAAAATTTTCATGCTTAAAATTGGCTTTTGATACCATTGTTAGTGTTCCTAGAACATGCCAATGATCTAATAAGCATGAAAACATGTTCATAAATTCATTATAAGTTGCAGAATTACTTACATTGAATGGATTTGAGCTTTTAAAATTTTGAGAAGAAGATCTCCAAGATCCTTCATTTGTTGATTCCAAGCTTTGAGTTGGTTTCCAAGATCCTTCCTTTGATGATTCCAAGCTTTGAGTTGGTTTCCCTATCACCTTAGTTGATTCCATGAAGTGCTAGCTTTGTTAATTTTGCAACAAAATCAAAGAGAGGGAGGAGGACATTCACGCCCATTGAGAGGATTTTAGGGTTTCCATTTTTTTCCAAGTGGGTTTTATGTGATACATACACAAATGAGAGAGAGAGAAGGGTTTTGGTAAAAGCCAATTTACCCTTTTCACCTAAACAAGGTGGTTGGGTAAATGGTTTTGCCAAAACCATTCCAAGGTGGTTGGAAAGTGGATGGTATGGCATAAATGCCAACCACTCTCCCAACTACCACATTTAAAGTGTGCCCCACATTTGAATTGAAAATTCAAATGTCTCTATGAACATTTGACGCAGGTCGGATCCGTTTAATCCGATTAAACAAATTCTTGTTGCTAAATAATTAAATCTAATTTAATTAAATAACGATGTCTCGCAAATATATTATAAACGTCGTTTACAAATTAATTCTAAAGTAATTCGTTCATTCGTATTAAAGTCCGACTTTAATTTCGTAACGTAATCCAATTCATATTAATATATCTAATATATTAATTTTAACCCATACGAATAAATTAAATAGAAAATCAAATTTAACTATTAAATTTATTCTACCGATTAATTCCAAATTAATCGCGTTCTCTCTCTTCCTAACACATTTAATCCCAGATAAAATAATACCTCAATTAATCCTAGATTAATTTTCTCTCTCTTAATTAATCTCAGATTAATTCTCTCTTAATTAATCCCAGATTAATTCTAATTCGAATCAACTGTCATCGGTGAATCTTGGGAAGCGACCCAAGAGATCCCTGGATATGTTGGCAGTAAATACGGTCATCGGATTATCCGAATACGTGCGTACCTCGTACCACGTGCTTACCGAATTACAAGACATGGTTGGCTTCTAGCAAAGCATTGTGCCTACCCAATTCTTCAGAAATATTCTTACTGGAATATATAATCTATGTCAGGCGTAGTATACGTAGTATTGCGTATTGCGTATTGCGATCCAGTATCGAATGTCACGTGCTAGGCCTGAGGCTGGAATTATGTCTGCCCCGTACGAAGCACATGTCGGATGTCTGGTAACTAGTCTCTATAATCGGATGAACATGACCTAGTCATATCATCCCGATGACTGCAATACTCAAGAGTACTAGTTCCGTATCCTACGTGACATCATCTCCACTATGACTGGAGTGATACTTCCGTCTTGACATCACACCCGATACACTACGATTATCAATATACCCAGCAGAGGCGTACACAGAACTGGTTAAAGCCCTGGACGACCAAAACCAAAGCATATTTATTGTCGCAAGTATTAGCAGTGCAAGTCTCAGGTTAAGACCAAATACACCTACCCTGATTTCGGACTTCCATAGACACATAGTCATACTACCAATGGAATTCCGAGGGGTCTATCCAGAGCGAAGCTGTTTTCCGTACCATCGGTAAACACAACCTCATATCACACTTGCATAAGTATCCAATACTTAAATATATGAGAACTATGCCGTTGTACTCCCACAACGCTCACAAGTGTAATACTAGTCTATTCCGCATTATCGATGTCCAATCTCGATAATACTACGACTAGGGATTATTTAATGATTAATCCTTCGTGGACTGATACTGTCTCATATCATCTCAATCTAGGAACTAATCATAGGGACCTTATATCATTTATACATCTAGGTGATCTAATCACAAATGATAAGAGTGCAATCTCTTTGTCACATAGTTAATTTGTACAACAACACCATGATCTGTACAAATAGTGACGCTATGGGTCATAATTGTCCAACACTTCCGTCTTGACATCACACCCAACACACTACGATTCTCAATATACCCAGCAGAGGCGTACACAGAACCTGTTAAAGCCCTGGATGACCAAAACCAAAGTATATTGATTGTCGCAAGTATTAGCGGTGCAAGTCTCAGGCTAAGACCAAATACACCTACCCTAATTTCGGATTTCCATTAACACATAGTCATACTACCAATGGAATTCTGATGGGGTCTATCCAGAGCAAAGCTATTTCCCGTACCATCGGTAAACACAACCTCCTATTACACTTGCATGAGTATCATATACCTAAATATATGAGAACTATGTTGTTGTGCCCTCACAACACGCACAAGTGTAATACCAGTCTTTTACGCATTATCGATGTCTAATCTCGATAATACTCTGACTAGGGATATTTAATGATTTATCCTTCGTGGATTGATATTGTCTCATATCTTCTCAATCCAGGAACAAATCACAGGGACCTCCTATCATTTATATATCTTGGTGATCTAATCACAAATGATAAGAGAGCAATCTCCTTTGTCACATAGTTAATTTGTACAACAACACAATGATCTGTACAAATAGTGACGATATGGGTCATAACTGTCCAACAATCTCCCACTTGGCCTATAGCCAGTCAATCGAGTGTCTGACACCCGAACTATGTACGGTTGGCTCAAACTGCTGAGAAAAGGCTTTCGTCAGCGGATTTGCATGATTATCATCTGATGCGATTTATATGATCATCACATCGCCACGATGTATGATCCGAACGAATCAGATGAATATCGAAGTATGTATCTGGATCGTTTGATGAGAGCATTAAGTCTTTAGCCTATGCTGAAGCCTAGCTTAGCTACTAACAGAACTATATCTAATCTAATTAGATTTGTTATCGACCCAAATGGCTTCTATTACTGCCTCAACTGCAGTAATAACCCGCATTTATTGTTTATTCGGTAACAGTATCAAGCTTGGAAGATTTCCAGCTCACTGTTCCGTTATTCAAACTGTATAGTACCGTTTGCGACTTATAGTCGTTTTTATCAGTTTAGGAAACTTGCAGTAGTGATCCCAGTCACTTCAAGTTTTCCATCTCCATAGTAAAAGACAGCATCCTTAGTTCTCTAAGAAACTAATGGATGTTCTTAATATCAATCCAGTGACTATCACTTGGATTGGCCTGTTTGTGACTCCATATGTTCAAAGCGTATGAGACACCAGGTCACGTATATTTTTCAATGTATAAGTTCTCGGAGAGTTTTCTCGAAAGCCTAGCTTTCACCGATTATTATGGGAATATCATTTCCAAGAAATGACATATCATAATTATTTTATAGGACAGCCACTGTCAGTGCCCACTAACCTCCTTATATACACAAGAATCATTTTCGTTTTGAATTAAATCATAAACCATTATGATTACATCAAAAACGATAATTCCAAGAACATATGCTTGCTTCAATCCAAACATGGATCGAATAACTTGCAAACCTTATTTGCTTGTTATTGTACGACAAAACCGTCAGGATGTTGTAAACATCCTCCAACAGGTTTCCTTTTCAGGAAAGCGATTTTACTGTTAAGCTGTCATATTTCATAAATGAAACATACAGCATTAGCAAGCATTATCCAAATAGATTCATCGTGGCAACAGGTAAAAGATTTCGTTGTGATCAACATAATGTTGATAACGATACCTTTCCTCTACAAGCCTAGCTTAGTACGTTGGTACGTTGCCATCCATGTATGTCTTCCTTGAAGACTTGTATAGTACCAATAGGCACAATGCCTTGCGGTACATTAACTAGTATCCAAACTGGTTGATATACATGGAATCCATTTCGGATGTCATGGCACTTTGCCATAAATAGGGAGTCGATACCTTGTATCACTTCCTCATACGTAGTCAGTTGGTATACCTCAGTAAGATTGACACCTTTATGAGGTGAGATCAGAAACCCATACCCCAGGTTATTTTCTGACTCTCTCCGACATACGCGGTTCTTGTGTATTCGAAGATTACTGGTTTAGTTTCATCTTTGATGAACAATTTATGTTCCATTAGGAATCGGTGCTTAGAACAGTATTACTCCGATTTTCATCGAGTTTTACTATCCTCCCACTTACCACTGCATATAGGTATTCCTCTTAGAAAAACTGCATGGCGAGCAACAATTACATTGTTCTCTTGTGAGTTGTATAAGTACTATACTTTTGTTTCCTTAGGATAACCATTATTAGACACTTATCCAATTTGGGTTTTAGTTTGGTATCATCCAAACATATGCCTAGCATACCCAAATCTTCAGGAATGAGAAATCTGGTTTCTTTCCTGTTCATATCTAATATGAAGTCTGTTAAACAGATTTTTATGGAACCTTATTCAAAATAAGTTCTACACTGTTATGCGTATCCGTTGAAGGAAATGGTAGCTCAGAGCGACTCATGATTAACCTTATCATGTCTAACAAAATTCGGTTTATCACTGTTCAGACACACCGTCAAAAAGACGTGTTCCGGGAGGAGTCCTCATTGAAAGAATACTATACTCTTTCAAGTATATTAGAAACTTATTGCTTAAGTATTTTCATCATAGTCTAACCGTGATGGTTTAAAACTTTAGCCGATTTGTTTGTCTATTTCGTGTCGAAACTTTTAAAGTTTCTGATTTGTGTTCCAATAGAAACAAATAACCATAACGCGATGCCACATCCGTAAAGGTCACGAAATATTCATATCCACATCTAGTCTAGCTAGACATGTGTTATAGGCATTTTGCCCAATAAACTAGATTCGTAGACTTTATTTGATTGGAATCAAATTTGTCCTAGTACCCACTCTTCAAAAGTGTGGATATACGATTCTTGTTTAATTGTGTCCCAGACATCAATGCCACAATTAAGTCTCTTCTGATCAAATCAGTTTGAGCTATTTGTTTGTCATGTTTTATGTTTGAGATTTATTTCTTTTCAAAATATAAATTCTGTTATTCACATCTAATGTGTTTATCTTAATATCATCTTTATATAATGAAACATTTTAGTGTTCTAGAATATAAAGGTATATCCACAACGGATAAACACTGATATGGAGATAATGTATCTAGTCAAACTAGTTACATTATAACAGTTTCCAAATTTAGGTACACACCTAGAGGGTAGTTCCTAAAATCAGGTTTCTACGATTAAAACAGCGACTGTCGTCCATTTTTTGATTCGCAGATAAATCTCAATTGAAGTCAGTATCCTGCTCAAAGCAGATTCTGAACATCAATGTATATTTATGTATCACACTAAGTATCTAAAATCCAATTTTAATACTAGTAGTGAATATTTTTATGACAAACATATTTGAAGTCAGAGCCTTGCCCGTTCTTCAATTCCTTCATGTCTGCTTTGTCCAAACGGCAATCACACTTCCGCGATCCCGTTTGCCACAATTTAGGCAGACATTTTGGGATATGTCCTTTATCTTCCCAGAAGATTATAATGATTTTGCCTTTGCCATTTTCAACATTCCAGAAGCCTTTGGCCAAGCCTTGGACTTTGGAATATCGAAGTAAGGTGCGCCTTGCTCTTCTTGTCTTATTGCAAACTTTGACTTTGTCTCCTTGAGAATAGCCATTAACTCTCCAAGAGTTTACTAATTGCAATTTGGTACTTCTAAGATCTAAGAATAAATCTATGAAGATCCTTCAATTTCAATATCATACTTTAATGATCTAACCCTTAGTTCTGACAAAGAAATTAAGGAGTCTACTGCGACAAGCTTAATGGATTAAGCACTTAAGTTATCATCACATGAATCTTCCAAAGATCATGCTCTACTATTTGCTTAACTCCGGGTTTTAGGCCTAATATGTTATTTTATCAAATAAAGTAACTTATTAGTTTCCAGGACCATCCTGAAATTTTATTCCCAATTTGAAAATTAAACCATTTAAATACATTTTTCCTAGGATTATGTTTTAAATGTCAATCGTTCAATTTTATCTTGATTCTAATAGTCCAACTATTTAATCAACGATTTAGGTATTATTTATTATAATGATTTTTATAATCCAATTACATAATAAATTATAAATAAATTGTTTGAATACAGTCCAACTGTTTTATAAAACAACGTTTTAAATATTAATCCAACTAACATTTAATTAATTTGACGAATGATATTTGAATTGAGCGCGTATGGCAAGTAATTAAACGAATATTGCAAATTTAATTCTTGCCTCCCACTATTTTTCGGCGAGCCTCTAACCCTTTGTCGAGTACTCGGGAAACCGTGTTTCCTAGTGGGCTAGGATCCCGTTAAATATCACACAATCTTGACTTTGGCCAACAAATTGTATGATAATTAACTAGGTAGATCTCTAAGATCAATTGGATCCAATCCAATTCCTAGATCCAGTAGGGGGACATCCAAGTCCGAAACATATATCTTATATATGCCAATATATCCAATATATTGCCTAACCTTTTTCCTCTGAATCAACTAGCCTTGGCTTTGGCACAACAAACTTAGTGATCCCAGTCAAGCGTGACCCATTGACCATGGAAAGCTTCATAATCAATGTCGATGGACAAGAAGTGGTCTTGACTTTGGCCCACAAACCACAACTTGGACAAGACACCGATATGGAACAAAGCTCTCGTGATTCAAACACATCCTCGACGGACAAAGGCCTTGACTTTGGCCAACAAAGCAATTCCAGTCTTATATCTTGAGTAAGAATCACTCAATGGAAGGAAAAATGCTTAATATTATGTGAGGGTTTTTTGCGTGCAAATTGGCAACCAATTTATTATCTTTGTTAAGGTCTCATCATCATACACCCTTAAACATGCATTCTAAATACATAATAAAGCGCGTAAATAAATATAATAATGATATGCGGATGGATACTTTACACATTGATCCTAGATCAAATCTCTCACTTTCTCTCTCCCGCTAGCACAAGTATTACTTCTACCAGTTACCCTACACTTCTAAAGAAACCTCATTTACATTGAGGGGAATAGGTGAGAAGAGAAATACAATGAGAAATGAGGTGATAGGCTGGACACGCAGGTCCAATTAATAAATTCTAAATTTATTACAACAATTTCTAAAATTGCCTCACCCATCTAATATCCATCCGATATACATTATTCATGCATCGCAACCATGTATTCACAAAGCATGTTATCAATCAATTTAATCCAATTAATTAATCTGATAATTAATGACCATCAATGTTCAAACAACGATTTGATTTTGCGCGAGTCAAACTCGTTTTGCGAATAAGTACTCAAATTATGAATTCTCGAATTAAATTAAACTACATAATTAAATCTAATTCAATTTGTATTTAATACTAATTCGCTATTTAATTCCAAATTAAATATTACACTTTATTAATAAACCTTTTACGATTTAAATTCCAAATTTAATCGTTACGGGTCTCAAAAACCGATTAACGTCCAACGTTAATTTAATTAAAGTCTAATGGGCTTTCAATTAATTTCTTAAGCCGTGGACTTTTGGTCAACTCGGGTCAAACCCAATAACCAAAGTCCAATCAACGAATAACCCCATAAGCCTAGAAATCAATTTAGGCCCATTAGGCCCAATTAAAATAATTAAAGGTCCATTAGTCGCATTTGGGCTTTATGGAAGCGGTTTTGGGCCCAATTGGATCCAACCTATTTAGCCTAAACCCATTTGGTACAACCAAGCCCAATTATCCCATTTTCAACTTTTAAAGCCCAAATCCAATTTAAGCTCATTTAATTAAACACAAAAAAATCCAAATTTCATATTTAATTAAACTAAAGTGTATTGCATAATTAATTACATAAATTACTATTTCAAATCATCAATTTACACAACTAATCATGCTCAATTACATCAATTAGTGTCCAACACATTTTGATCCAAAAATCAAACCCAAACATGCTATACAAGTCTCGGCAATGGAGGGGATTTTATGTCCAAATCAAATTCAATCCAATTAAATCAAATTCAACATTAAATCAACATTCCTAGCATGATTCTAACTCATCCAATGAATCAAAATCAAAAATACCAAAGACATTAGGGCTCTTATAATTTTCGGCCAAGCCATATATTTTGGGCAAATTTGTTCCAAACAATATTTCATCAAATTGATCCAATCAATCCTCAATAAACATATTTTAAGCATACTCAAACATCTAATTTAATTAAATCATGCTCAAACACATTTTACCCAAATTTTAACCCTAAGTCATATTTCATGCTTTTACTCTGCTCTAATACCATTGTTGGAGTTCTACGGTCCCAATGATCGAATAACAAGCATAAAACAATATATGAATACAATCAACGAAGTTGCAGAATACTTACATCGAGCGGTTGAGCGATGTGGTAGATAAAAAAATCTGGTTTCTTCCCTCCTTACTGCTCACGGCAGTCCACTGTTTTTCAGCTCAATTTTCGGCTTTGGTCCTCCATGAAAGCTCCAAGCTTTGTGATGAAATTCCATGCTCACGGGTGGGTTTCCCTATCACCTTCGCATGTCTCTTTGAGTGCTAGCTCTTGATGTTTTTGCCACAAAAATCATCACACTTTGATTCTCTTCATTCTCGATTTTTGCCCAGAATAAACATAAGAAGAAATGCCCACCATGGGCGTGAGAGGAGAGAAGAGAGGAGAGTGAGAGAGTTGTGTTGGTTTTTGGAAAAAGTGTATCTAATACACATTTAATTAATTTTCCAAAATCAATTAAATGAATAACCAATTTCTTTTCCAAAAAGTCAAATGGCATTAAAGCTTGCCAACCACTCTCATCAAGTGACATCACTCAGTCAATCAATGTGACAAGTTGTCACATCACTCAAAGTGACTAATGATTTGACGCTTGATGCGACTAGCGATTTGACGCTTGATTTGACTTACGTGCCCCACTCAAATTCGAAATGCGAATGCGCTCGCAAACAATCTCGGGCTCAGGTTCGCTAATTCCAAATTAACGAATTTTCCGTTGCGACGTAATTAAATGATTATGCCTAATGAAATCACTATTCACGTCGCTAACGAATTAATTCTAAATTAACTTATTTGCCCGAATTAAAATCTAATTTTAATTCCGCGTCGAAATCCAATTTCGTTTAATATATCGAATATATTAATTTTATCGATTAATTCCAAATTAATCATTTTCTCTCTTTATATGATATTTTATCCCAGATAAAATATCTCCGTAATTAATCCCAGATTAATTTTCTCTCTCATCTAATTAATCCCAGATTAATTAAAGTGCGAGTCATACGACATCGGTGAATCTTCGGGAAGCGACCCATGAGATCCACAGATATGTTGGCAGTAAATTCGGTCGTCGGACATTCCGAACACGTAAGTACCTAGTACTACATTTGTACCGATTTACAAGACAAGGTTGGCTTCTAGCAAAGCGCCATGCCTACCCAATTCTCCAGAAACATGCTTACAGGAATAAGCGATCTATATCAGGCATAGTATACGTAGTATTTGGTATTTCGATCCAGTATCGGATGTCACCCGATAGGCCTGGGGCTGGAATTGTGTATGCCCCGTACGAAGCAAATATCGGATCTCTGGTAACTAGTCTCTATAATCGGATAAACATGACTTTGTCATTTTATCCCGATGACTGCAGTACATAAGAGAACCAGTACCGTATCATACGTGACCATCATCTCCATATGACTAGACTGATACTTCCATCTTGACATCACACCCAACACACTACGATTCTCAATATACCCACCAGAGGCGTACATAGAACCTGTTAAAGTCCTGGACGACCAAAACTAAAGTATATTGATTGTCGCAAGTATTAGCAGTGCAAGTCTCAGGTAAGACCAAATACACCTACCCTGATTTCAGACTTCCATAGACACATAGTCATACTACCAATGGAATTCCGAGGGGGACTATCCAGAGCGAAACTGTTACCCATACCATCGGTAAAACACAACCTCCTATTACACTTGCATGAGTATCCTATACCCAAATATATGAGAACTATGTCGTTGTGACCTCACAACACGCACAAGTGTAATACTAGTCTTTTACGCATTATCGATGTCCAATCTCGATAATACTCTGACTATGGATATTTAATGATTTATCCTTCGTGGATTGATACTGTCTCATATCTTCTCATTCCAGGAACAAATCACATGGACCTCCTATCATTTATATATCTTGGTGATCTAATCACAAATGATAAGAGAGCAATCTACTTTGTCACATAGTTAATTTGTAAAACAACACCATGATCTGTACAAATAGTGACGCTATGGGTCATAACTGTCCAACACTACCATCTCGAAAAGACATAAACCATGTGTTGGCGATGTCTCTCAACTGAAAATTGACTAATTCCACTGCTCTCTCCGAAGAACATCCCAAAACTGTACATATCCGATCCGACTCCTCAATAAAGCAACAAGGATCGGGGGAGGTCTCTACTCCTGAGAAAGTGGGAGGATGAAGCTTTCGGAAGTCATGTAATGATATAAGTAGCCCTTGCCGCTACATGACCTGAACTGTCACTAGGGGTGGCTCATGAGGCATAACAGAAGGTCCGGCTCGGTTTGTAATAGGGTTTGGTATATTTGGAGGAGGTACTGTTTGGTAAGCCATGGGTAATCCCACTGGTGGTGGTCGAACAGGAACGATGGGTTCTGCAGCTCTCGGCTCTGGGCCTGGTGGCTGCGGCTGACGGGTAATCAACTGGGCTAAAGCTGATACTGACTGTTGTATCTGCTGTAAACCAGCAACTACTGGGTCATTGGACTTATCAAATGGCGCAACTCTACCTTCCCCCATAACACTCTCATGAACATACTTCATTCCATGCCCCCTATTTGGCTCAGGGAGAGCTACTGCTGATCTCTGATCCAAATTTATACCTTGAGGCGCCCTACCACGCCTAGGTCTACCCCTAACTCCGGTTCTTCCCTTGGGTGGCATGGACATCTAAGAAATTAAGAAAGAAGAAAAAATTGGTCAATTACATGTAAATAAATTTTAAGTTATTCAAAATGAGACATATCTCGAGACAAGGTTACTAGAGTAAACAGCCACTCATCTATAGTTGTACCCCGGGTATACCACATATACAAGCCACTACTACTCCCTTACTGCAGTCACTGACTCCCTAGACCATGCTCTGATACCATCTTTGTAACATCCCCAATATGAAAATATTATCGGCAGGCAACAGATCCTACTGTCGCTTTAGCCTGTAACACTTGAACTAGGACACTTACTTCATATTTCTATACTATGCAATTTGGATACTTAAATAAACCAGTATATAAGACCATGAATAGAAACACATGCATATATACATGATCTAAAGTAAATGTAATGTATAAACATCATCTCTCTCATGTCAATAGTACAACAAAAGGACTCATCAGAAGACTACACTATTGATGAATATAGCTATGGAATGATGGACCCGACGATTAATGACTGCAGTGTAACACTTGTCCTCGAACTGGGTCTCCAAAACGGTACATGGCTCACCAAAAGGAGTGTCCTGTAAAAGAACTCAGATGTGGTGGGGTGAGTCCTGAGGATCTAAGTGAGTGGAGCTACAAAAATAAGAAAACAAATTAGAACATCATATGAAACCATTTATACTTAAAGCTTTTCTGAAAAATTTCTTGAAACTCATACTTTTCTTTTAACTGGAAAAAAAAATTTCTGAAAACTTTCTGAGAAAGATAACTCTGGTGCTGTAGAAAAATTGGACGCATGGGGGCATTACTTATTGTCGTCCCCCATACGCCTAACTGGAGCCAGAAGTGCAAATCCATGACTTTGGGGCATTACGTATCGCCGTCCCCCAAAACATGCCACTCATGTCCCTGAAACTGGTGGTCTTGGGGGGTTACGTATCACCATCCCCCAAGACACAAACTAGAACTGTGGGTGCGGATCTATGCTACTTTCAAAGCTCTGAAACAAGGGTCTAGGGGCGTTACGTATCACCGTCCCCCTAGCCCTGATCTACGTGTGCACATGGTCTCTGTCCGTCAATTCCATAAGTATGAGCTAAGGTGGCTTTTTCCCTCATGCCTCGAAAAATATAAAAATGATGCTGATAAACTTTAAAACTTTTAAATAAAATCTCATTTAACATGTAACTGATAATTAAACAAGGCTAACGCCCTAAAACCTTAAAAGTAAGTCTTGAAATAAATTTTAATCTGAAACATATAATTATAAAATCAATTTGCAAGAAATTAAATCTCCACTCATAGATTTGAAGTCCAGTTAAGTTCCCTTCACGTCGCTAGGGGCGAGCGCGGCTCCTATCGAGTATCTATAAAGAATATACAGAGTTAGAATCAGCAGTTATAAGATACGATTCATAATCACATAAAATTCCTTAACCCTATTGGATTACAACATTTTTATTCCTCAAATGAATTACAAAACAATATCCAAACTTGGTTACGCGACGCATTCCCTAAGGAAAATTCTGATTTTTGGTCGTCGCATCGCGACCCAAGCCTCATGTGCGTCGTGATGCGCTAACGCTAAATTCATGTACTTCTCTGCCTCGCCAGTGTCGCGACGCAAGCTGCTAGTCGTGATGCGTCATCATTTTCCAGGGGCAGATTCTGCTTCACCGTGACTAGCCCCCAAATCCAATCCCACACAATCTCAATCAAATACTACATCTATAACACATCCACAAGCAAATATATCATCTAATTCATCATTATAACACACTCCTAACACCCCCAACACCATCAATCCCATCATCCTTACTAATCAACAAACTTGAATAACAAATCTAAAATTACCCAAACACCAATTTCTTCCAACACAATCATCCAAACTTCATTATTATCAAGTCATTAGCTCACTACCATTATCCAACTACCAAAACGCAAATCATTAAAAGTTTGGGTTAAGAACCCTCACCTTGATTCAATCCTTTTTTTTCTTTCTTCACCATGCACCAAAAGCCTCTTTTTTCCTTTCTTAGAATTTAACTTGAGTGGATTATCTTGTTTGACTTCAAATTATTGACAAGAAACTTGCAATTTTCCCTTTTTTCCCTCTTAATGCCCCGTACAGAACCAAAGAATAAGGAAGTGTTTTTTCTTTTTCTTTTCCTTTTTGTCTTAATTATTATTTCTATTACTTATTAAATTTCTCGAAAAGTGTAGTAACTTCAACATTGGGCCTTGAGCTCTCACTCACTTCTTTTAATTAACTAATGGGCTTGGACTGGACTTATTTCTCTCAAATTCTATAATGTTGGGGCCAAAACAAGACTATGAAAATTTGGGCTTGACCAAAATAAATAATCATTAGTTCTAATAGATTTCGGAAATTACTTACAAACCTGGGAAAGAAAAATTCAAAGCTTCTCAATGAGCTACAATCAAGCATGCAAAAATAGGAGGCCCATAGTATATAAGAGGAGCTTACCCCAGCATATCTTCTTGGGCTTTGCAAGACTTAAAAGGTTTGGCTATAGTCAATGTTATTTTTTGGAAAACTCTATTGACAAGCACCACCACAATATGGAGTAAGTAAATATAAAATCCAAGTATACTTCACTGCAAGCATAGGAGAAAACATAATCAGATCCTCGAAATCTCATATTCTCATAACATACACCAATAGCACATTCAGACAAACAGAAATGTAGGACACAGAAATTGGTGACGCTGTTCCAACTCGCGGCCCGGGTGGGAGTACGGAGTAGCCCGTGAGGGAACTAAACCGGAGAATAAAAATGGAGTCGCCATCCGGTGTGAACCGGGAAAATGATTTAAGGTCGCACTCACCCCTCGCAATGGAATACCTCAAACCGTTGGGTTCGGAATGGTCTTTTACTTATGCCACTTGTAATGAACGGATTTTTGCAATAATTTAACCAAGACTACGCAACATATATTCCCAAGAATATTCTATTTCTACGTTCACATGCATGAAAATAAAACCTATATCTAAGTTTGCATGCTTTAAAAGTAAATCATCATAACGGCAAACACACGATAACACACAATAATCTCATGATCATATTGAATTATCATACACGAATAAATAACAACCTAGACATAAACGCAAATTAAATTCCTAATGCGAAAGCAAATAACTAAATCATGCATAAAGAAATAACATATGAAATTATGCTTAAAATTAAATAACGTACTAACGACTAAATCATGCTCAAACACATGGTTGGATAAACGAAATATGTGTGTCCCTCAAGTGGTACGTGGAGTTGTTTCCCAAGTACAAACCGCACTACCATCCATTCGGATTCGGCTACAGAAATTACGTATGGGTTTCCATCCGATATACCACAAGAGAGAACACATATTTCATTCATCCCAAAGTCATATCATACACCAATCCACCATACTCATGCGAAATAACGTAAGAAAATAAATAAAAATAAAGGAGGATAAATAAGATGGGTGCCCTCAGGTCTAACCTCTTAAGTTGTCTCTTAGAAGTGTGTTTCGCGGTTGTCGGAAGGGTTGACGCTCCGCAACTTTTCCGATTTACTGGTTTTCAGATTTCCTTCGTTGCTTCACTGTTTTGGACTGCGGTTTTACTCTGTTTCGGTGGTTGCAGGGGCTATCTCATGGGCTGTTTAAGAGGGTATTTGGGATGAAATAAGGGGGCAGGTCAGAGGGTATTTCAAGGCTGATTTGGGGACTGTGTTGAGGGGTCTTTAGGCATGAAATGAGGGCTGCCGTGAAGCAGTGGGCTGTTGAATAAATGGGCTTTGGCGTGAAAGGAGGGCTGTTTGTGAAGAGTTATGGCGTGAAGCAGTGTGTGGTACATTGTGCGAGGAGTTGCGTGAAGTTGAGGGCTGTTGTAGTCGGTAGTGTGGGCAGTGAGGGCTGAGTGTGACGTGAAGGTACTAGTGAGGGGCGTGATAGGGTTTTTTATGATGTTTGGTAAGCGGGGGCAGTTTGTTTACTTTTTTTTTAGTTTGAGTGGATGATGATGCCGTGGTCTTGTTAGGTTTGTGGAGAGAAACGAAGAGAAGTTAGAGAGATGCTAGGGTTTTCGTGAGTGTATGCGTGAATGAGCCAGGGGTTTCAAGGTTGGGTTCAGGCTTCTTTTTATAGGCAAAGGGTTGGGGTTTACCTTTTGTGAAAAGGGAAAGGATTTGTGTAATTATGGGAGATATTTTTAATTAGTGTGTGATAGGGAAAAATCTTTTAATTAGCGAAGTGATTAGATATGATTTGATTTGTATCTTTTAATTAGGGAAGTGATTAGATATGATTTGATTTGTATCTTTTAATTAGGGAATGTGATTTGTCTTGATTTGATTTGATTTCTTTTATTTTAGGAATGAGATTTGTTTTGATTCAATTGGATTTGATTTAATTTAATTTTTGACATGTGTTTTAAATGTTTTAATTATTATTGGATATGATTTAATGGGCTTGGGCTAGGTGGGCGTGTGGCTTGGTGGTGTGTGGGCTTGGTGTGTGACTTGCGGGGGTTTGGGCTAAGGATGTGTTTTATAACAGAGGTCCAACAAACGAACCCGAAGCTAAACAAGTGATTAAATCCAACAAGGTGTCAATTTCTGACTCTTCCCTTCCGACGTCCATTTTCCGCGACTTCCACAATTTAAAGAGGTCGTGTCTCCATGTGAGACTCATCATCGGGACTTATATGTAAAAATAAAGTGCCTACAGTCGCACCCACTTTGATGGGACTTGTGCAGTGTGTGACAATGACAATCCTATCAAAGTTATGACATGCATTTTTAGTTACCTGGCTCGCCAGCTGCCACCTGACTTGCCGGCTGCTTCGAACTGAGTTGATCTTGTGGTCCATTTTCGAATTGTGCTTCATTTTTGGAGCACCATTTTCGGCATCTGATGTGTGTGTTCCATTTTTGGAGCGCCATTTTCGGCATCTGTTGTGTGTGCTCCATTTTTGGAGTGCCATTTTCGGCATCTGTTGTGTGTGCTCAATTTTGGAGCGCCATTTTCGGCATCTGTCGTGTGTGCCCCATTTTGGAGCTCCATTTTCAGCATCTGTTGTGTGTACTCCATTTTGGAGCGCCATTTTCGGCATCTGTTGTGTATGCTCCATTTTAGAGCGCCATTTTCGGCATCTGTTGTGTGTGCTCCATTTTGGAGCACCATTTTCGGCATTTGTTGTGTGTACTCCATTTTGGAGCGTCATTTTCGGCATCTCTCGTGTGTGCCCCATTTTGGAGCGCCATTTTTGGCATCTGTTGTGTGTGTGCTCCATTTTGGAGCGCCATTTTCGGCATCTGTTATGTGTGCTCCATTTTGGAGCGCCATTTTCGGCATCTGTTGTGTGTGCTCCAATTTGGAGCGCCATTTTCGGCATTTTTTGTGGTCCATTTCCGAACCGTGTTGTGCGAGAATGTGGCTCATTTTTTAACCATTACTTGATGAGATGGTCTTTGCCACTACAAATCTGCGAACAAAATTTGCATGCATGTGATATGTATGCATGTATGCATGGATATGTTTCCTATTCTGATAGGTTAGGCCTTCATTGTGCTCCTTGGTGACATTTGCCTGCAAAAGTCTTCAGTCACCCCCTGGGCCTACTCATAGTTCCTTTCTGTTGATTCTCTCTTAGTGATTGCTCAGTTTCCTTTAGTCTCATTGCTCAAGTTCTCGATAAATCCCTTATTCGCGGGGTGGTTGACTAGTCCCCCAGACTCGATTTAGCTTTTTTGCTCTTCGTTGCTTGCACTTGGCCAAAGTAGATCATGTGATGTGACATTCCAAAACTACTGATGATCTGGGCCTCGACCCTAGGACTCATCCCCAAACCTGATACCGATGCTGATATGGGCCTCAACCCTGGAACTCATCCCAAAACTGATACTGATGTGGGCCTCACCCCCACACTGATACTAATGTGGGCCTTGCCCTAGACTGATACTGATGCGGGCCTCACCCCCAAACTGATACTGATGTGGGCCTCGCCCCAAACTGATACTGATGTGGGCCTCGCCCCCAGACTAATACCGATGTGGGCCTCGCCCCAGACTGATACTAATGTGGGCCTCGCCCCCAAACTGATACTGATGTGGGCCTCACCCCCAGACTAATACTGATGTGGGCCTCGCCCCCAGACTGATACCGATGTGGGCCTCGCCGTCAGACTGAAACTGATGCGGGCCTCACCCCCAAATCGATACTGATGTGGGCCTCGCCCCAGATGGATACTGATGTGGGCCTCACCCCCAGACTGATACTAATGTGGGCCTCACCCCCAGACTGATATTGATGTGGGCCTCGTCCCCAGACTGATACTGATATGGGCCTCACCCTCAGACTGATACTAATGCGGGCCTCGCCCCCAAACCGATACTGATGTGGACCTCACCCCTAGATTGATATTGATGTGGGCCTTGCCCCATGCTCCATTTTCAAGATTGATTCTGATGTGATTTCGCATATCAACATGTTGTATTGCCTCTAACGAGATAGTCCTGATAGCTAAACATATTTTCATCCTCAACGGATGCTTCGCGTCGAAACAAAAAAACCTTCAAAGTACTTAATATACTCAAATCCGACTGTTTGATTACGTGATTTGAACTAGACTCTTAGTGTGTGTGTGCCAAGGCTCTGTCGCAACTTAATTCTTAAGTAAGCCAACTCGATGATTTTGTCTTGGAGAATTGGATCGGTGGGTCTAACCAACCTAGATGTCTTGATCATACTCTGTGATTGCTTCTTCGTACTCAACATGATATGGTTTTCTTCTTTCTTTTCTTTTTTTTTTCTTTTGAACTTTCTTTTTTTTTCTTTTTCTTTTCTTTTTTTCTTTCTTTCTCTTTTCCGACACACCTACTATTTAAGGTAGCATTTCTCCTCATGGTGGTCCTAATACTCGCCCATGGGTAGCTTCATGCTTATCGGTTATAAGTGGTCTATTTTTTCTTTTTTCTTTTCAGAGACTTTTCTTCGTTTCGAACCATATCATATATCGTAGCATAAGTAAACCAGGATGGACATCCAGGCAAACGGTCATTCACTGATCCGCCATCTCTTCAACTAGTCATCTTGCCGACCACTCAGGCTTCCACTGCTAAGATCCCGTAATTAAGTGCTCGTAAGTCTAGCCGAGATCAACTACTCAAAATATCGGATGAGAGTACATCTCGCACTTATCGTTTCTAAGGTTTCACCCCAAAGCAAAAAATGTCATCACCGGACTTATGGCTAACTATTATGGACTACAAACAAACAATTTTTTTTTCTTTTTTTCCTTTTTTTTCTTTTTTTTCCTCTTTTTTTTTTTGAGGCCCCCCCAATGGTCTTTTTATCCTTGTCGAAAAATTTTATATTTCTCGGTTTCCTTTTTTCCCCGACATCCAGGTTTGCTAAACTCTTCCTGACGAGTCTTCTTTTATCCCTAACCCAACGGATATCTATGATGGCTTTTAAGACACAAGGGTTGACATGATGCGTGTATGCATGAGATGCATGAAATGCGTGTGATGCATGGAATGTATAAGTCGGCCCATTATAATTTTACAGCATTCAATCATACTATTGCGCGGTGCAAACTTTTCCCTGTTGAAAAGGCCCAACAGGTTTACACTTTTGCGATAACATGGCTAAGCAACTTCAAATGATAAAAGGCCTAAACATAAAGTGGCCCATCGGCATTTTAGAAGCTTTTGGCCCAACTTCCATAAAGCACGGACTCGTCCCAGTTTAAATGGCCCAACAAGCCCATACCTCATGACAAAAAGTCCAACTGAATCCAAATGACGATGGTCCTAAATGCAAGCATAAATGAATAAATTCTATTGGTCCTACAACTACGGTTCACATGTGGGTTTACGGGAGTGTAGACAAAGGCTCTCATCGGCGAAGGATTGCCCACGATTAGGACTCTCCACTCAAGGGTTCAAGTGACCAAGTGAGCGCACCTTTTTTATACGCTAAGGTACGTGCCAACGAGTTATGATGCATGACTGACTGTCAAATGGATTTCTTATTGTAGATTCCCCAAAGGGAGGGTGGAGCGAACTCTCTTAAATACCCAAGCCTCTTAGGCTCATATCGCCTTGGTGACAGGAATAAACAACAAGTCTTCCAAATTAGTCCATCACAGTGAGCTACGGGTAAATGATTATCTAGGTGCCTTCACAGCTTTTCCTTATAGAAAGGTAGTGAATGAAGGAAGACACCAAACCATTACCAAGCTCTAATAATGCCTTTGATTAAACCCCTTCAACCCACTATAGACACGGTTAACTAAAGCACAAATCACAAACATTACAAGATATTATTTCGGGGCTGATTCTCTATCCTCAGTGGAGTCGCCAGACTGTAGGACACAGAAATCGGTGACGCTGTTCCAAGCACACGGCCCGGTCGGGATTACGGAGTAGCCCGTGGGGGAACTAAACTGGAGAAATAAAATGGAGTCGCCACCCGGTGTGAACCGGGAAAATGATTTAAGGTCGCATTCACCCCTCGAAAGGGAATAACTCAAACCGTTGGGTTCAGAATGGTCCTTTGCTTATGCCACTTGTAATGAATGGATTTGTGCAATAATTTAACAAAGTCTACGCAACATATATTCCCAAGAGTATTCTATTTCTATGTTCACGTGCATGAAAATAAAACCTATATCTAAGTTTGCTTGCTTTAAAAGTAAATCATCATAACGGCAAACACACGATAACACACAATAATCCCATGAGCATATTGAATTGTCATACACGAATAAATAACAACCTAGACATAAATGCAAATTAAATTCCTAATGCGAAAGCAAATAACTAAATCATGCATAAAGAAATAACATATTAAATTATGCTTAAAATTAAATAACGTACTAACGACTAAATCATGCTCAAACACATGGTTGGATAAACGAAATATGTGTGTCCCTCAAGTGGTACGTGGAGTTGTTTCCCAAGTACAAACCGCACTACCATCCATTCGGATTCGGCTACAGAAATTACGTATGGGTTTCCATCCGATATACCACAAGAGAGAACACATATTTCATTCATCCCAAAGTCATATCATACACCAATCCACCATACTCATGCGAAATAACGTAAGAAAATAAATAAAAATAAAGGAGGATAAATAAGATGGGTGCCCTCAGGTCTAACCTCTTAAGTTGTCTCTTAGAAGTGCGTTTCGCGGTTGTCGGAATGGTTGACGCTCCGCAACTTTTCCGATTTACAGGTTTTCAGATTTCCTTCGTTGCTTCTCTGTTTCGGTCTGTGGTTTTACTCTGTTTCACGGCTGTTTCTGGTCACGGTTTAGGCGTGATTCAAGGGCTGTTTTAGGGGTATTTTCGGTGGTTACAAGGGCTGTCACATGGGATGTTTTAGGGGCTATTTCAGGGTATTTTTGGTGGTTGCAGGGGCTATCTCACGGGCTGTTTCAGGGGGTATTTGCGATGAAATAAGGGGGTAGGTCAGAGGGTATTTCAAGGCTGATTTGGGGACTGTGTTGAGGGGTCTTTAGGCATGAAATGAGGGCTGGCGTGAAGCAGTAGGCTGTTGAATGAAGGGGCTTTGGCGTGAAAGGAAGTCTCTTTGTGAATAGTTATGGCGTGAAGCAGTGTGTGGTATATTGTGCGAGGAGTTGCGTGAAGTTGAGGGCTGTTGTAGTCGGCAGTGTGGGCAGTGAGGGCTGAGTGTGACGTGAAGGTACTGGTGAGGGGCGTGATAGGGTTTTTTGTGCTGTTTGGTGAGCGGGGGGCAGTTTGTTTACTTTTTTTTTTTATTTGAGTGGATGATGATGCAGTTGTTGTTGGACAATAATGACCCATAGCGTCACTATTTGTACAAATCATGGTGTTGTTGTATAAATTAACTATGTGACAAAGGAGATTGCACTCTGATCATTTGTGATTAGATCACCTAGATGTATAAATGATGAGACGTCCCTATGATTTGTTCCTGGACGGAGAATGATATGAGACAGTATCAGTCCACGTAGGATAAATCATTAAATATCCCTAGCCAGAGTATTATAAAGAAAATTGGACATCGATAAATACGTAAAAGACTAGTATTACACTTGTGCGCGTTTGTGAGGGCACAACGGCATAGTTCTCATATATTTGGGTATAGGATACTCATGCAAGTGTAATAGGAGGTTGTGATTTACCGATGGTACGGGAAACAGCTTCGCTCTGGATAGACCCCTGTGGAATCCTATTGGTAGTATGACTATGTGTCTATGGGAGTCTGCAATCAGGGTATGTGTATTTGGTCTTAACCTAAGACTTGCACCGCTAATACTTGCGATAATCAATATACTTTGGTTGAGGTCGTTCAGGGCTTTAACCGGTTCTGTGTACACCAATGCTGGGTATATTTAGAATCGTAGTGTGTTGGGTGTGATGTTAAGACGGAAGTATCACTCCAGTCATATAGAGATGATGGTCACATAGGATACGGAACTCGTTCTCTTAAATGCTCGAGCTATCGGGATATTATGACTAGGTCATGTATATCCGAGTATAGAGACTAGTTGCCAGACATCCGATATATGCTTCGTACGGGACAAACACAATTCCAGCCCCAGACCTAGCACATGAACATCCGATACTGGATCGACATACACAATACTACGGTATACTACGCTTGATATAGATCACATATTCCTATAAGGATATTTCTGGAGAATTGGGTAGGCATGGCACTTTGCTAGAAGCCAACCTTGTCTTGTAAATCGGTACAAACGTAGTACGAGGTACTTACGTGTTCGGATAGTCTGACGACTGTATTTACTGCCAACATATCCGGGGATCTCATGGGTCACTTTCTGAAGATTCACCGATGACGTATGACTCGCACTTTATTAATCTGGGATTAATTAGAAGAGAGAGAAAATTAATCTGGGATTAATTACGGAGATATTTTATTGGGGATAAAATATTAATTAAAGAGAGATAACGATTAATTTGGAATTAATCGATAAAATAATGTATTCGATATATTATGCGAAATTGGATTTCGACACGGAATTGAAATTAGATTTTAATTCGGGCGAACGAATTAATTTAGAATTAATTTGTTAGCGACGTGAATAGTGATTCACTAGGCGTAATCGTTTAATTATGTCGCGACAGAAAATTCACTAATTTGGAATTCGCGAACCCGAGCCCGAGAGTGTTTGCGAGCGCATTCACATTTCGAATTCGAGTGCGGCACGCAAGTCACATCAAGCGTCAAATCGCTAGTCGCATAGAGCGTCAAATCATTAGTCACTTTGAGTGATGTGACAACTTGTCACTTGATTGATTGATTGATGTGAATAGTGATGTGGTAGTTGAAAAGCATTGATTGTTTTGCTTTTTTGACTTTTTGGTATTTGGAAAAAGGTTTTTGATTTTGATTTTTGGAAAATTAAAATATAAATACAAAACACTTTTTCCTTCTCTCTCTTGACCTCACGGTTTGTTCTCATTTCCCTCCTCTTCTCATTCTCGGCTTTGAGCCATTTTCTTTCTTCTCCATTTCTGGTTTTGCGGAGAAGCAGTGAGAAGAAAGAGAGTATTTTGTTGCAAAATACAAAGTGCTAACACACACTTGAGTTATCCTAAGGTGATAGGGCAGTGAGTTTGTGAGCTTGGAATCCGTTTTTGAAGCTTGAAGCTTGGAGCTTCCATGGAGTCATCAATGGTCGAATTCTTGGAAGAGTTTCACAGCCCAAACCGAGCAGTCCACGAGCTAGAAGAGCCACTGCCGAGCTTCTTGGAGGAGTTGTCTTCTTCGCGTCGCAAGATCCGGTCAATGTGAGTATATTCCGCACCTCCTTTGATGTGTATTCACTTGTTTCATTGCTTGATTTCATGATCATGGGACCTAATCTATAAACCAATAATGGTACCTTGAGCTTTGATCAAGCATGAAAATTTTAGGGTTAAAATTGGGTAAACTCGATTTGAGCATGAATTGGTTGAATTGTTTGATTAAGTATGCTTGAATGAGGTTGAATTGATGTTGTGCATGATCAATTTCAAGAAATTTGGTTGGATCAAATTTTCCCCAAAAATGGAGGCTTGGCAAAATTTAGAACCCTAAATTTCTCTTGGCATAATTTTGTTTTTTGATCATTGGATGACTTAAAATAATAGGGTAATGTTGTTTTGAAGTTCAATTTGATTGAATTTTGATTTGGAACAATTTTCCCTTTAAAAGTTGGCTTGGCCGAATTCAATAAACATGAAATTCATTGTGATTTTTTTTTGATTCATTGGATGAGTTGATTGATTTGGGAAATGATGATTGTGGATTCAATTGGATTGAAACTGAATCGGATTGGAAAAACCCCTAATTGCCGGACTTTAAGCATGTAAATTGGGTTTGATTTTGATTGAATTGTGTTGGACACTATTTGATGTTAAAGTGCATGATTAATTAGGCTAATTGATGTTTTAGAAATGTTAATTGGGTAATTATTGTGTATTACACTTAGGTTAATTAATTATTGAATTTGGAATTTTATAAGTTAATTAATTAGGCTTAAAATTGGATTTGGGCCTTATAGGTTGTAATTGGGCTTTTGGGCTTTGTTGTACAAAGATCGGTTTAGGCAAAATTGGTTGGATCCAATTAGGCCCAAAACCGAATCCATAAGTCCAATTATGACTTAATAGACCTTAATTATTTAATTGGGCCAATGGGCCAAGATTGATTTCTGGGCTTATGGGTTAACTCCCGGATTGGATTTTGGTTATTGGGTTTGACCCGAGTTGACCAAAAGTCCACGCCTTAAAGAATTTAATTAAAAGCCCATTGGACTTTAATTAAATAAACATTGGATGTTAATCGGGCTTTGAGACCCGTAACGATTGAATTTGGAATTTAAGTCGTAAAGGTTCGTTAATAAAGTGTGATATTTAATTTGGAATTAAATAGTGAATTAGAATTAATACAAATTGAATTGGATTTAATTATGTAGTTTAATTTAATTCAAGAATTCATACTTTGAGTACTTAATCGCAAAAACAAGTTTGACTCGAGCAAAATCAAATCGTTGTTTGAACATTGGATGATCACTAATTATCAGATTAATTAATTGGATTAGATTGATTGATAACATGCTTGTGTGAATACATGGTTGCGATGCATGAATAATGTATATCGGATGGATATTAGATGGGTGGGGCAATTTTAGAAATTGTAATAAATTTGATTTATTAATTGGACCTGCGTGTCCAGCCTTATCACCTATATATTCTTTGTATTCTCTTCTCACCTATTCCCCTCAATGTAAATGAGGTTTCTTTAGAAGTGTAGTGTACGGGTAGAAGTAAATACATGTGCTTTGGGAGAGAGAAAATGAGAGATTTGATCTAGGATCAATGTAAAATATTCATCCGCATATCATTATTAATTTTCATATGCGCTTTATTATGTGTTTAGAATGCATGCTTAAGGTGTATGATGATGAGACCTTAACAAAGATAATAAATTGGTTGCCAATTTGCACGCAAAAAACCCTCGCTCATATTAAGCGTCTTTCTTTCCATTGAGTGATTCTCACTCAAGATCCGAGACGGCATTGGTTTGTTGGCCAAAGTCAAGGCCTTTGTCCGTCGAGGATGTGTTTGAATCACGAAGGCTTTGTTCCATATCAGTGTCTTGTCCAATTTGTGGTTTGTTGGCCAAAATCAAGACCACTTCTTGTCCATCGACATTGATTACGAAGCTTTCCATGGTCAATGGGTCGCGCTTACTGGGATCACTAAGTTTGTTGTGCCAAAGCCAAGGCTTAGTTGATTCAGAGGAAAAATGTTAGGTAATACATTAGATGTATTGGCATATATAAGATATATGTTTCGGACTTGGATGTCCCCCTACTGATCTAGGAATTGGATTGGATCCATTGATCTTAGAGATCTACCTAGTTAATTATCATACAATTTGTTGGCCAAAGTCAAGATTGTGTGATATTTAACGGGATCTTAGCCCACTAGGAAACACGGTTTCCCGAGTACTCGACAGAGGGTTAGAGGCTCGCCGAAAAATAGTGGGAGGCAAGAATTGAATTTGTAATATTCGTTTAATTACTTGCCATACGCGCTCATTCAAATTATTTCGTCAAATAATTAAATGTTAGTTGGACTAATATTAAATTGTTGTTTTAATAAACAGTTGGACTGTATTATAGTTGATTATATATTGGATTATAGTAATCAATATATTTGAATTAATTAATTTCAATTTAGTTGATTTTATAGTTGGACTATAGTAATCAATATAATTGAGGTTAATTAATTTAAATTATATTTGATTGTATAGTTGGACTATAATAATCATTATAATATATAGTACCACAAATCGTTGATTAGATAGTTGGACTATTAGAATCAAGATATAATTGAAAGATTAGTGTTTAAAACATAATCCTGGGTGAAAATGTATTTAAACGACTTTAATTTTCAAATTGGGAATAAATTTCAGGATGGTCCTGGAAACTAATAAGTTATTTATTTGATAAAAAACATATTTGGCCTAAGCCTGGAAGTTAAGTAAATAAATGGAACATGATATTTGGAATATTCATGTAATGATAACTTTAGTGCTTAATCCATTATACTTGTCAAGTAGACTCTTTAATTTCTGAATCAGAACTAAGGATTAGATCCTTAAAGTATGGTAATGAAATTGAAGGATTTTCATGGATCTATTTTAGATCTTTGAAATAATAAATTGCAATAGATAACTCTTGGAGAGTTAATGACCATTCTCAAGGAGACAGAGTCAAAGTTTGTAATAATGCAAGTGGCGCAAGGCGCATCTTACTTCGATATTCCAAAGGCCAAGGCTTGGCCAAAGACTTCTGGAATGTTGAAAAGGGTAAAGGCAAAATCATTATAATCTTCTAGGAAGATAAAAGGACATATCCCAAGAAGGAATTGAAGACGAGCAAGGCTCTGACTTCAAAAATGTTTGTCATAATTATGTTCACAGCTAGTATTAAAATTAGATTTTAGATACTTAGTGTGGTACATAACATATATGTACTGATGTTCAGAATCTGCTATGAGCAGGATACTGACTTGAGACGAGATTACTCTGCGAATTGAAAACGGGACAAAAGTCGTTGTTTTAACCGTAGATACCTAAGTTTAGGAACTACCTTAGGGTATGTACTCAAATTAGGAAACTGTTATAATGTAACTAGTTTGACTAGAAACGTTATCTCTATATCGCGTATAATCCGTTACGGATATACCTTTATATTCTAGAACACTAAAGTGTTTTATTATATAAAGATGATATTGAGATAAACACATTAGATGTGAAAAACAATCTATATTTGAATATAAATAAATCTCAAAACATGACAAACAAATAGCTCAAACTGATTTGATCAGGTTGAAACTTCAATGTGGCATTGTTGTCTATGACACAATTAAACAAGACTCGTATATCCACACTTTCGAAGAGTTGGTACTAGGACTAATTTGATACTATTCAAATAAAGTCTACGAATCTAGTCTATTAGGGCAAAGTGCCTAAAACACTATTTACTTGGTAAAAGTGCCAGTGCCACCGATCTGTTAGCCCTCGTTCATAGTGACGTAAGTGGGCCCATGTCTAGCTAGGCTACAAGTGGATATGAATATTTCGTGACCTATACGGATGTGGCATCGCGTTATGGTTATATGTTTCTTTTGAAACACAAATCATAAACTTTTAAAGTTTCGACACGAAATAGACAAACAGATCGGCTAAAGTATTAACCATCACGGTTAGACTAATGAAAATACTAAGCAATAAGTTTTCGTATACTTGAAAGAGTATAGTATTCTTTCAAAGAGGACTCCTCCCGAACACGTCAGTTTGACGGTGTGTCCGAAATGAGAAACCGAATTTTGTTAGACATGATAAGGTTAATCACGAGTCGCTCTGAGCTAACCATTTCCTTCAACGGATACGCTAAACAGTGCAGAACTTATTTTGAATAAGGTTCCATAAATATCTGTTTGACAGATATCATATTAGATATGAACGGGAAAGAAACCAGGTTTCTCATTCCTGTTAGATTTGGGTATGCTAAGCATATGTTTGGATGATACCAAACTAAAACCCAAATTGGATAAGTGCCAATTGTAGGTTATCCTAGGGATACCAAAAGTATAGTACTTATACAACTCACAAAAGAACAATGTAATTGTTGCTCACCATGCGGTTTTCCTGAGAGGATATCGATATGCAGTGGTAAGTGGGAGGATATAAAACTCGATGAAAATCGAAGTAATACTATTCCCGGCACCGAGTCCTAATGGAACACAAATAGTTCATCAAGGATGAAACTATTCCAATAATCTCGAATACCAAGAAACCGCGTAGGTCGAAGAGATCAGAAAACACCCGGGGTATGGGTTTCTGATCTCACCTCATAAAGATGTCTATCTTATTGAGGAATACCAACTGACTACGTATGAGGAAGTGATACAAGGTATCGACTCCCTATTATGGAAAAGTGTCGTAAAGTCCGAAGTGTATTCCAGTATATCAACTATGTTTGGATACTAGTTAAGTACCGCAAGGCATTGTGCCTATTGGTACTAATAATCTTCAAGGAAGACGTACATGGATGGCAACATACCAGCGTACTAAGAGGCTTGTAGCGAAAGGTAGAGTTATCAACATTGTGTTGATAACAACGAAACCTTTTACCTTGTTGCCACGGTAAATCCGTTTGGATAATGCTTGCTGATGCTGCATGTTTCATTTATGAAATATGGCAGCTGAACGGGAAAACTGCTTTCCTTAACGGAAACCTTTTGGAGGATGTTTACAACATCCTGACGGTTTTGTCGAACCATAACAAGCAAACTAGGTTTGCAGGTTATTCGATCCATGTTTGGATTGAAGCACGCATTAAGTTCTAGGAATTGTCGTTTTGATGTAATCATAATAGTTTATGATTTAATTCAAAACGAAAATAATTCTTGTGTATATAAGAAGGTTAGTGGGAGCGCACTGACAGTGAATGTCCTGAGTAATAATGATATATCATTTCTTGGAAATGATATTCCCATAATAATAATCAGTGAAAGCTTGGCTTTCATGAAAAATGACTATAAGTCACAACAAAGGTACTATACAATAGTATAACGGAACAGTGAGCTTGGAAATCTTCCAAGCAAGATACTGTTACCGAATAAACAACAAATGCGGGTTATTGCTGCAGCTGAGGCAGCAATAGAAGCCATTTGGGTCGATAATAAATCTAATTAGATTAGATACAGTTCTGTTAGCAGCTGAGCTAGGCGTCAGCACAGGCTAAGGAATTAATGGTCTCATCAACGATCCAGATAAATACTTCGATATTCATCTGATTCGTTCGGATCATACATCGCTGCGATGTGATGATCGAATAAATCGCATCAGATGATATTCATACAAATCCGCTGACGAAAGCTTTTCTCAGCAGTTTAAGCCAACCGTAAACAGTTCGGGTGTCAAGCACTCGAGTGACTGGCTATAGGCCAAGTGGGAGATTGTTGGACAATTATGACCCATAGTGTCACTATTTGTACAGATCATGGTGTTCTTATACAAATTAACTATGTGACAAAGGAGATTGCACTCTTATCATTTGTGATTAGATCACCTAGATGTATAAATGATGAGACGTCCCTATGATTTGTTCCTGGACGGAGAATGATATGAGACAGTATCAGTCCACGTAGGATAAATCATTAAATATCCCTAGTCAGAGTATTATCGAGATTGGACATCGATAAATATGTAAAAGACTAGTATTACACTTGTGCGCGTTTGTGAGGGCACAACGGTATAGTTCTCATATATTTGGGTATAAGATACTCATGCAAGTGTAATAGGAGGTTGTGTTTTAACGATGGTACGGGAAACAGCTTCGCTTCGCTTGGATAGACCCCTGCGGAATCCCATTGGTAGTATGACTATGTGTCTATGGGAGTCTGCAATCAGGGTAGGTGTATTTGGTCTTAACCTGAGACTTGCACACGCTAATACTTGCGACAATCAATATACTTTGGTTGAGGTCGTCCAGGGCTTTAACAGTTTTCTGTGTACACCAATGCTGGGTATATTGAGAATCGTAGTGTGTTGGGTGTGATGTTAAGACGAAAGTATCACTCCAGTCATATGGAGATGATGGTCACATAGAATACGGAACTCGTTCTCTAAATGCTCGAGCTATCGGGATATTATGACTAGGTCATGTATATCCAATTATAGAGACTAGTTGTCACACATCTAATATGTGCTTCGTACGGGGCAGACACAATTCCAGCCCCAGGCCTAGCATATGAACATCCGATACTGGATCGACATACACAATACTACGGTATACTACGCTTGATATAGATCACATATTCCTATAAGGATATTTCTGGAGAATTGGGTAGGCATGGCGCTTTGCTAGAAGCCAACCTTGTCTTGTAAATCGGTACAAACGTAGTACGAGGTACTTACGTGTTCGGATAGTCCGACGACCGTAATTTACTGCCAACATATCCGGGGATCTCATGGGTCGCTTTCCGAAGATTCACCGATGATGTATGACTCGCACTTTATTAATCTGGGATTAATTAGAAGAGAGAGAAAATTAATCTGGGATTAATTACGGAGATATTTTATCTGGGATAAAATATTAATTAAAGAGAGAGAACGATTAATTTGGAATTGATCGATAAAATATTGTATTTGATATATTATGCGAAATTGGATTTCGACACGGAATTGAAATTAGATTTTAATTCGGGCGAATGAATTAATTTAGAATTAATTCGTTTGCGACGTGAATAGTGATTTCGCTAGGCGTAATCGTTTAATTATGTAGCGACGGAAAATTCGTTAATTTGGAATTAGCGAACCCGAGCCCGAGAGTGTTTACGAGCGCATTCACATTTCGAATCCGAGTGCGGCACGCAAGTCACATCAAGCGTCAAATCGCTAATCGCATCAAGCGTCAAATCATTAGTCACTTTGAGTGATGTGACAACTTGTCACTTGATTGATTGATTTGATGTGAATAGTGATGTGGTAGTTGAAAAGCATTGATTGTTTTGCTTTTTTGACTTTTTGGTATTTGGAAAAAGGTTTTTGATTTTGATTTTTGGAAAATTAAATATAAATACAAAACACTTTTTCCTTCTCTCTCTTCTTGACCTCACGGTTTTTCTCTCATTTCCCTCCTCTTCTCATTCTCGGCTTTGACCCATTTTCTTTCTTTTCCATTTCTGGTTTTGCCGAGAAGCAGTAAGAAGAAAGAGAGTATTTTGTTGCAAAATACAAAGTGCTAGCACACACTTGAGTTATCCTAAGGTGATAGGGCAGTGAGTTTGTGAGCTTGGAATCCGTTTTGAAGCTTGGAGCTTGGAGCTTCCATGGAATCATCAATGATCGAATTCTTGGAGGAGTTTCACAGCCTGAACCGAGCAGTCCACGAGCTAGAAGAGCAACTGCCGAGTTTCTTGGAGGAGTTGTCTTCTTCGCGTCGCAAGATCCGGTAAATGTGAGTATATTCCGCACCTCCTTTGATGTATATTCACTTGTTTCATTTCTTGATTTCATGATCTTGGAACCTAATCTAGAAACCAACATTGGTCTTGTTAGTTTTATGTAGAGAGACGAAGAGAGGTTAGAGAGATGCTAGGTTCTCGTGAGTGTATGCGTGAATGAGCCAGGGGTTTCAAGGTTGGGTTTAGGCTTCTTTTTATAGGCAAAGGGTTGGGGTTCACCTTGTGTGAAAAGGGAAATGATTTGCGTAATTATGGGAGATATTTTTAATTAGTGTGTGATAGGGAAAAATCTTTTAATTAGGGAAGTGATTAGATATGATTTGATTTGTATCTTTTAATTGGGGAAGTGATTAGATATGATTTGATTTGGATCTTTTAATTAGGGAATGTGATTTGTCTTGATTTGATTTGATTTCTTTTATTTTAGGAATGAGATTTGTTTTGATTTAATTGGATTTGATTTAATTTATTTTGATTTAATTTAATTTTTGACATGTGTTTTAAATGTTTTAATTATTATTGGATGTGATTTAATGGGCTTGGGCTAGGTGGGCGTGTGGCTTGGTGGTGTGTGGGCTTGGTGTGTGACTTGCGGGGGTTTGGGCTAAGGATGTGTTTTAAAACAGAGGTCCAACAAGCGAACCCGAAGCTAAACAAGCGAATTAAATCCAACAAGGTGTCAATTTCTGACTCTTCCCTTCCGACGTCCGTTTCCCGCGACTTCCACAATTTAAAGAGGTAGTGTCTCCATGTGAGACTCATCATCGGGACTTATATGCAAAAATGCAGTGCCTACAACAAAGATTACCCAATGAGGCTTCCTACATTGCGGGTTCCAGGGAGAGGATTCAATGTGTCTGGAATATTACACTTACTTAATTTTTTTTTTAAAAAAATAGTTGTTTCCACTACTCGAACTTGTAACCTTTAAATCAAGATGGAATAACCTTACCATTATATCAAGGTTTATAATCACATTTAGAGAAACTCAAAAAATAGAAAAACAATTATAAATATGTCATAGTGGCAATTAGCCAATAACTCTTAGAAACACAAAGGTTATGTTTGGCAGAGTGGTGACTTTAATACTTGTCACCAAATGCATAATTTACGCTAGTGTTAACGTTAGCAGAAATCGACGCTCAAAACACTCGTCAGGATTTATAATTTTTCCCTCCTGATGCATAAGTTTGTGTGTATTAATTTTTTCTATATGTCGTTATTTGTAATTTGACAACTTATACTCTACTTTCTACTCAATATCTAACCAAACACCGTAAAGAACTTATAAGCTAGCTTACACTCTAACGTTTTTCTACAGCTTATAAGCTATCTTATACTCTCAGTATATTACTCTATACCAAACACACCCTAAGGCTTCATCCAAGACAAGATTTAGCAACTGATCATACCCATTTAGAGTCCCGGTCACTGTAACCACAAACACAAAAGGTCATGTCCCCAATTTAACTACCATGTTAAATCAACAAATCAAAATCATATAATTTTGGAAAAGAAAACTTTGAAATATCACATGTAAGTTAGGGTCATTTTAGGAGTTGCTACTTAACTAGGGCTTTTGGATATATTATCGAGAGAATTCAAATAATTTTAACCTTAAACACTCCCAAACGGATACTTAATCCAAGATAAATTATATAATCAAAATAAAAACATTTCAACTAGGAACATATTCAGAAATTTTCTTATCGGAATAATTTATTTTACGATATTTAGCTTTGAAATGTTCAGTTGTACATGTATTATTTTACGAACTATGTAGTGAATTTGGGCAATGGTCTCATATGTAAATATATATTGAGAAAAGTATCAGTATTGTTTAAAGTTATAAAGTCGGAGGCTTATGGGTATAGTACGGCTTATTCCCTGCCAGTAGCATCTCCCAGATTGAGGATGTTACAGAAAACTATCTAGTCAACTATCCATTCCCCCAACCAAATTGAGACATTGTCTCCAATGTCTGAATAAGAATAAGTAGAGTTAAGAAGACATCACCTAGTTAGTGTGAAATTGATAATTAAATATACGACTATCTAAAAGAAAAATTATAGATTAAGATCCAAGTCGACTCTACGCTTCTTGCCACGATCGTTATCAGACCAGTTGATCTTGGAAAGAATGAGGTCAATTTTTGGTTCATAGACTAAGAGATGGTCAATTAATTCATAAGCTTTTCTTATAGTTAGGACGATATCTTTTACCGGTTTCGAAATAAACCCAAGTCTTTTGGCATCCTCAAGAAATACTAAAAGAAAAATAAAAAATGATCAACATTAAGTAATCCAATGGGTTTTCGGTGAATGTTCAAGTTCGCCCATGATGCCACTGTGAATATTTCTTCCAGCGTGCCCAGCCCACCTGGTAAAGCAATAAAAGCGTCAGCATGATTAATCATTTTAGTAAGTATTTCAGACATACCTAAGACAATATATTCTTCTCCATTTGATTTTCAGATGAGGTTTTCGTATGCCAAGGTTTTGGGATGATCCCTAAAACTTGACTGCCACCTTCTTACACAACATTTGAAACATATCCCATCAATCCAAGATTT
Source organism: Zanthoxylum bungeanum (assembly GCA_019454045.1). Lineage (NCBI taxonomy): Eukaryota > Viridiplantae > Streptophyta > Magnoliopsida > Sapindales > Rutaceae > Zanthoxylum > Zanthoxylum bungeanum. The sequence continues at coordinate 128,634 of SKCR01018443.1, read as the reverse complement.
CCACCACCATACTAAGTGCATGTTTCTATCTGCCATAACTCTACCCAATTCTTTTGCAGCTTCAACAAATTTTGGTTTAGTTCCAGAGCTAGTTTCACAAAACACACAAATATTAATGACTCGTCATCTTGATGTTTTCTCCATTTGTACTCTCTCTCTTAATCTAGATATGAAGAGAGAAATGACGAGCTATACTTTTGGATCTTGAAAAAGGTGAGTAATAAAAGCACTAGTACCTGCAAAATGATAATTGTCAGATGAATAGTAAAATAGATCGTGAAAGTCAAAATATTTAGATAATGTCGATAAAATTAAAGGAAATCAAAACAGTAAATTAAAGTAAACCAAAACAGTAATTTAAAGTAAAGAAAATTGAAGTACTAAATTAAAAAATATGTACTGGTAGTTGTGATTGTGGCTCACATCTTCCTCTGGTTTTACGTCAAGTAACGGCTTGAACGCCCTTTATCGGTTGGGGATATGCTTCCCATATATTTTTTTCTTAAATTGTAAAACAAGGTCTTTTAAAGTCAGATTCCCGAGACTGTATTATTGTCATTCTTTTTGAAATTATGTATGCAAATTGCGAATTACTCGATGAACATGTCCACTAGGATGCGTCTCAAGAGTCAATGATATATCATCTAAAGACTTCTTACTCAAGCCATCTCTAATGAATTGAAATTTATCTTCGCGATTGTAATACAACATTCCTAAAGAACGACAACGAGTGTTGCACGTCCAACGTACACATTTATAACAAACACCTAATTATTTTCCCTAAACCAGGCATGTAAGAAATGAAAGAGTCAGACGACTCACCTGTCAAGTGAACCCTTGCTTCAATTACCCAACGAATATCACTAGGAATACCATGGATCATAAGAAGCCTCATTTTTTCAGTGCGTGCTTTGTAAATTTTCATCAGAGCATTTTGAGGGAGAGAAGGAAAATGATTGTGGAGTCTTACGAGAGTTTCTGTCATGCCTTGATGGCTCCAGTCTAGAGGTATTTTTTTCTTCTTGATCGCTTGTGAGAGAGGAAGAAATTTCCACAAGATAATTTTGTTCATCTCCAAGAAATGCATACTTCAATCCTTTTTTCAAAGTCTTTAATTCCAAATAGGATGTTTCATCATGGTTTTCTTCTTCCAGTGTTCCTAGTTCCTCCAAAATCTATTTTTCTCCACCGTCTTCCAGTACATGTGTAGAATCAATTAAAAACATTAGGATCCGAATTTAATTACGTACTTGATTTAAGAAAATTAGCAGTATAAATTTCCGTAGAATCAGATAACCTCACCTGAATATATTCCTCCACAATTGGTTCTTATTGTATGGTTGTTTGCACATGTTAAAATATTAAGCTCCAGCATTATATTGTCAAATGACAAATTCATGTTTCCATTCCTACAATTAATTAAAACATTAACTGTTGCTAAAAATGGGCGACCAGTATTACAGGAATTGGCTTATAACTGTCTGCTACAGGTTGTATTTCCAATACAATAAAATCCATAAGATATATGAATTTATCGACTTGTAATATCACATCTTCAACAATTCCTTTTGGTGCCTTGACTGATCTATCGACAAGTAAAAGAATAGTTGATGTTGGTTTTAACTCACCACTATTCAGTTGTTGGTAAACCGAAAATGGAAGCAAATTCACATTGGCTCCAAGATCAAGCAATGCATGTTCAATTTTTTGATTTCCAATAATACATGAAATAGTTGGACAACCAGGGTCCTTGTATTTTAATACATTATTAGTTGAGAGAATGAAACTTACCTATTCAGCTAGAAAAGATTTCTTTCTTACGTGATATTTTCTTTTAACGGTGCACAAGTATTTCAGAATTTGGAATAAGATGGTATCTATTGGATGACATCTAACAAATGAATATTGATCTTTATCTGTTTGAATTTTTCATAAATCTATAGGGAATGGTTTAATTTCTTTTTTTTTTTATGCTTGAGGAAATGAAGGTGCATGAGAAAGATTGTTATCATCAATGGTAGGTAATAGTTCATCAAACCCTTCATTACCCTATAATCTGATTTATTTTTAGTTTCACGAGGTTCAAAAATAGGTCTGTGGATGACCTTACCACTGCGAAGAGTAATAACAGATTTGACTTGGTTTATGTGTTGACAATCTGAACTACCCTCGTGAGGGTTTTGATGTCTCTTGGGGTTTAGTTGTGGCTGTACAGGAAACTTCCATTTCTCATTAAAGGCCAGTGTAGATGTGATTTTGGAGAAACTATCTTTTAGATCAATCAATGTTTGCATATTTTGGTTATTGATGGCTTCCTATTTTTTAATGAATGCATGTAAGGCATCCTCAAGGGTTTTCCTAGGTGGGGGGATATATGGTGCATAATTCTGGGAGTTGTGGAAATTCTGGTGTACATGGGGAGGTTGTTGCGATGGTTGTGCTTCGTTATCATTCCTCCAAATAAAGTTCAGATGGTTTCTCCAACCAGAATTGTAGGTTTGGGAGTATGGGTTTGGGTTTGGTCTCTTGAAGGTGTTTATGAAACTGACTTGGTCTTGGAGACATTCTTGTAGGGCTGGCAAGGTTGGGCAAACTTTTATGACATGTTCATTTGAATTACATATTTGACATGCAACTTCTTGAATTGACTTGACATGATCACTCTTCCTCATTTCTAATGCCTCCATTTTTTAGCTAGAGATGCACATTGAGCAGAAAGGTCATGGTCTTCCCTAAAGTTAAACATACCTCTACTAGATGGCCGTGGTTTTACAGGCGACTCATAAGTGCCAACTATATTCCATTGTTGAGCATTCTCTACTATGTGTTCTAGGTAATCTAGTGTATCTTCAGGATTTTTATCCCTAAACTCACCATTACACATCATTTCTACTAATTGTCTACCTTGGGGTGTTAAACCCTCGTAAAAGTAAGAAACCAGTCTCCATGTTTCAAACCCGTGATGTGGACAAATATTTAACATTTCTTTAAACCTCCCCCAACACTGATAAAGTGTTTCTCCTAACTCTTGTGTGAAAGTTGTGATTCTAGTCTTAAATGAGTTTGTCCTGTGAAGGGGAAAGAATTTTTCAGAAATTACTCTTGCAAATCATCACATGTTCTGATGGATCCTGACCTAAGCTTCTCCAACCAAATTTTAGCTTTATCCTTTAAAGAAAATGGAAAAATCTTAAGTCGAATTATACTCATGTGTAACATCCCCCTCCTCGGTGATGCTATCGGTAAGAGATATGCCACCCTATCCTCTTGAGCCTCGGACTTTCAGACTCTGATCAATACTACAAATCTTATATCAAATACAAACTAATACAATGGACCATTTCCCAACTCAACAACATCAATGCAATTTATTACTTATACTATATACTTAATAATATTTCACATTACAACTATGATAATGGACACTTTAACACATTACGTACGCAATCTCTACTAAACAACATATATGATGCATGAATCTACTTAGACTTTGACTGAAATACAGCTCTGACTCCACCTGGTGGACTCAAGTCCTCTAGTGATTGCCATCAGTATCCACCCTCTTGAGCTAGTCCTTTGGGTATACTTGTAAAATAGAAACACTGGGAGTGGGAGGGGTTAGATCATTTGGACGACCTAGTGAGTGGACAGTTTAAAAATGAAAACTGGAATACTTTACAAAACATTCATTTATTTATGAATTCAAAACCATCTTCAAGAAAACAATCTTTTTCGAAAACTCTTTAGTATCTAAAAACCGAACTCTTTCTGTGAAACTTTCTAGAAACTCTTTTATATATGTAAGACTTAATTCTTTCTAAAACTCTTTTTGTAAAACTGCTCTTTCTAAATCTCTTTCATAAAACCATCATTTCTGAAAATCATATCTCTGAAAAGCTGTCTCTGAAAAAACCTAACGTATGAGGGCGTTACGTCTCGCTGTCCCCCCATACGCCTAAACTAGTTGTCTTGAGGAGTTACGTCTCATCATCCTCCAAGCCACTGAACTAGAGCTAGACGTCTTGATCCAAGCTATAATCCTGACTCTGAATCTAAGGTCTAGGGGCGTTACGTCTCGCCATCCTCTAGCCCTGAATCTAGGAACTAGGGACATCTGTCATCCCTAGTTCTGAACTACGTGTGCACACAATATCTGTGTCCATCAATTCCAAGTTACAGTCTAAGGTGGGTTTTTCCCCCATGCCTCCAAAAATCAAATTCATGTCTTAATTCCAAAAATCTATAGATTGGGTTTTTCCCTAATCTCAAAAATCATAAAATCGTACTATTAAACGCAAAGATTTCTCAAAACATGCTTATTCAAAATCGTAATTGAAATTAAGTTTGGCTAACGCCGTATGTGCTCAAAAGTAAGTCTCAATTCGTAACACATAAGTAAATACAACTTTGAAAAAGAAAGGACCACTCACTGATTAACAACTTTTGCCACTGATCATGGATGCAGCTGAAAAGATTCCTGCAGAAAAGCTAATTCGTCATGTATTCGAGTATGGTTAGCATATTTAAACTAGAAGCTAATCATGGTCTAGATGTAATGGATGCTCATGCATGTTGTATATGTGTCGGGATAGCTAAAGTGTTAACTGACTTTAATATCCTAGAACGAATTTGAAATGAGATGAAACTGGTCTTGTTGCGCGTAGCGATTCCAAGTCTTGTGTGTCGTGATGCTCATATAATCAGGCTGAAACAAAGAGCTTTTGATTGATACGTGTCATGACGCTAGGTGTTGAACGTCGCATCGCTCACATAATCAGACCCGAGGCTTCCACACGACCGACCCGAGTCTTACACATGATCAACCCGAGTCTTCCATAAGATCGACTCGAGTCTTCCACATGACCGACCTAAGTCTCCCACATGATCGACCCGAGTCTTTCACATGATTGACACGAGTCTTCCATAAGACTGACCAGAGGTTTCCAATGACCAACCCTAGGCAAACACACAACCAACCCGAGGTAGAGGGCATTATCATGTTCAGCGTCGCTCACCCGATCTGATCTGAGGTGGAGGCAATCACTTGTTCGGCGTCAATCACACGACCTGACCCGAGGTGTAGAGCATTCATATGTTCGGTATCACAACTCTAGCCCATACTCGTCGCGACGCTGGCCTGATCTTAGGGCCAATTCCAGTTCTCTATTGTCACTGCCGAAATCAATTCCAACATTATCATCACACTAACACCTTCACATGAGCACTTCTCTAACTACAACATGTCTAACATAATTTCCCCCAACACATTCATACACATAAAGACTTCATTTCATGCTAATATTATCAAGACACTTCTCAAAATGCATGCTAACAACACCATCAAGGCCAATAAACAAATCCAATTCCTAGGGTATGCATGGTGCAAATTTGGGGATTCATTTTCTTTGGAAAAAATTGAAAAAAATGAGAAGATGAAAAGAGAAAGTAAGCTTACCATACTTGGAAATGTTCTTGGATGGATCAAGAATGACTTGAAATAAAGATAAGAGGAAAATGGGAAGCATGAGATCCTTCATCCTTGTCCTTGCTCCTCACGTTTTTGGGCTTGAAAGAGAGATGAATTAATAGTCTCATATTTATAAGAAGATGGCTGATTTTTGTGATGAAATGATTGGCTAAGGTTGTGCCATATCACTCAATTCTAGGCCATTCTCTAATTCCACTGTAGCAGCTACGAAAATCATGATATTTGACTTGTTTTTTATTCGAATTTGGAAATATATCCAACACGAAAGTTGTAGGTCCTGGTCTTATCTTTCTGATGATATAAAGTTCATAAAATTCAAAGATCATATAAAGAAGTTATGGTCTAAACACTAAGGGATGGTTAGAATTGTGAGAAATTTATCGATTGTTCCAAAAGTATTTCATAAGAACATACACACTTGAGCATGATTTATATCGTGCATTATGCAATCTATAATATAGTAGTCGTCGGAACTACTAGGGTGTTACATTTTCTCCCCCTCTTGATTAGGATTCGTCTTCAAATCCCTTCTAAGGTTGCATTATCAGGTCTGTTTTAGGTTGAGAACATATGTGCTTTTGCTACTGTTAGCTTCCTTAACATCTTTTCTGCTTTTCTTCTCAAGAACTTAGTACTATGACTTCTGGGAATCTCTTATTCTTGTACACTCTATTTGATTCTTATGGATAAAAGTTTTATATTTTTCCATTTGTTACTCTATTACTGATTTTCACTTCATCTCATATTTTCCTTTAATAATTTAATACTTCTTAGGACTTCCAAGACGTTCTCTCTTCTTATTATTACTTCCACCCAAGCACACTTGACTTGTAATGTCTTGACCAATTTTATGCACACGTGCTAATATAGTCGTACCCACAACTATACCAGTTAAATCATCAATCTCCAATAACCACGCATGGTCTATATGGGGAATTTATACCAATCTGATCATTAAAAAGTTTATTCATACCCAATTCATACTAATGTCATGTGACCTTACTGAATACGCATATGAATTCTTCACAGATAGTGCTCCCACGTCTCTAGGGATATTTGTGTCTCATATAGCTATGTTCATTCACATTCTTCCTTAACTCTGGGGTAAATTTATGAAAGAGTAATCCTTGACGCTATTGCAACTGATCGTACTTGATACCTTCTTCGCTCTACCTGTTTGATATGATCCAATGTTCTTTTTTGTAGTTTTAACTATTTAACTCTCTATTTGTCCTTGCTAAAATTTAACCGCTTATCGGCACCGTTCTTCCAGTTCTTTTATCTCGTACAATCTGTATGGATTAGGTCCTCACGGTTCTTGGTCAAATTATCCATGTAATTTTAGCTTACTATTGTTTCTTACCGATGTCTCTTATATTCAGGATATGGGGTACCTATATTGGGCCCAATTGCATGTATTCATGTGTTTAAACTGTATTATTTGCTAATATAAATCTGGTTAACTATCATTTACACTGGCTTGTTCTCTTGCATGATTGCACTAAGAATACCCCACTTCCAGTTATTTCTATAGTCTTATTCTGTCAGGTGTTGTCATTGTCTCAACAATGTCTGTTTTCCTAGTTTCCTTGGTAGTCTCTATGTTATAACTCAATAAATCTGTTTCAGGTCGTACTTTGCCTTATTTCTTAGCTAGGTACATTGCATGGGAACTTGTAGGTTATACTCACTACCTTTCTTATGTTTCCTATCTAATGGAATTCCAGCCTCATTTCGAAGCTGAGAAAGCTTGTTGTTGTGTACTTTAAGATTCTTGTGGAAAGGTATAATATTAAGCATTTCTAGTCATCATGTAGTTTTACTGAACTTCCCCATTGAAAGTCTATCTTAGAACTTATGCACTTCTGTCATTGTTTATGTAGTATTTTTTTCTATTGTCGTATTATCTCGTCAGTTCCACCTCCAAACCTTTTACTTGATGTTCTTTTTGTCTTCTTTCATGCTCTATTCTATACTTGGAACTTCTGTGGTCTATGTCTCTGTCCCCTTATCCGAAGGATATCATCTTTTTACATGTCTCTTGCCATACATTATACGTTAATGTACTACACCACATATTTACTTGTTCCTTGGAGTATCATTGGGGATAAATATCATGGTTCTTCATTATTGTTGTTGTCTAACGAGGGTTGAGAGGGTGGGGTTGGTCTTAAAGTCTTTTCCGATTGTGGTAGTCTCACTAGTTACTCGTACTGTAGTCGCACATGCTACTCATTATAATCCTAGGACTCCTTTATTTACATGTCTAATATTGGGCTCCCACACTGGGGTACTATTACTAGGAACTACCTGAATTATCTCCTTCAACTTTACTCCTGATTATTTTCCATCTATTGATCACACTATCTTTTATTTTGAACCTTTTTAAGGCTCATGCTCTCTCAAAATCCTACCATACTCCCTTTATTATTCTTCGTTTCAGAGTTTTGCTCTGTTACTTTGATTTCCTCCTTATCTCAATTCCTTGAACCTCTTAACTCATTACCTCTCTGGAAACTTCATATTTTACCTTGAGTTATGGTATCACAAATAGACTTTTAGTTTATGTGTTACTCTCTTACTAATCTTTTCTTCTCTAATATGGTGGGAAGTTTTGAATAAGTTGTATATCTTACTTCTGAGGGTCATTAAATGTGTCGCTTGCCCTGGTTCCTTACTCTCTCGAGCCTTTACTACCTTGAAGGCATTAAGTTATATGATAAGGCAGGTTTTCACTTCTAAATTTGTCTAGGCTTAGTGTGACTTCGATTAGTATCTTATGATCCTTACTAGGGGTCCGTTGAACTTCTCGGTTCGATTATCTTGCTGTTTCAAAACTTTGTCTATCCTATTAGATATTCTTCTCCACTTGTTCACATCCTTAAGTGACTCTAAGTTGGGGTTGAATACATGATTCCCATGTCTAGTTAGATGTATGTATACTTACTAGAGTTGGGGCTTCTAGATGAAAGAATTATTATTCGTTCTATTGGGATCTGCATCGACTATTCCATGTCTTAAAGTTTCTCAACTTTTATCACTACTATGAGGCCTCCATCTACGTTACTTCCTTCAAACTACTTTATCTATGTTACTATACGTACTGAACTCGGGCTTCTAGATGAAAGAATTACTATTCGTTCTATTGGGATCTGCATCGACTATTCCATGTCTTAAGGTTTCTCATCTTTTATCACTACTATGAGGCCTCCATCTACGTTACTTCCTTCAAACTATTTTATCTATGTTACTATACGTACTGAACTCCCTTGTTACTTTCCGTATCTTCCTATATTATCTCCATATCCTATCTCATGGCTCTAACTTATGCTGTCGAGACTAGTGGTGGTTCATTCTTACAGGCTACTTTCTAGATCTATGCTTTCTACTTCTGCTATAGGCTAAAGCTACGCCATATTAATCTTACTGGTACTATTGTTAATTCTTGAGTATCTCCAATCTCATGGGTCTGTCCTTTTAAACTTACATAGTTTTCTACTTGTATTGGTCTGATCTATGGATTCTTACTGGTACTATAATTTGCCCATCTATGATCATGTCGGGTTCTTTCTTTCTAACTTCAGAAACTTCCTTGGACCTTTTATGGGTGATCTATCTTTTAGTGTTCTCTGTTTCCATCTTAGGATATAACATTATGGGTACTGAGCTTCTTACAGTTATCTCTATCTATGCTGGTAAAGCCTAGGATAAACTTTTACATCTCGATGGATATCGTTGCCCTCGTTCTAGTACTCTATGTCCTGGTAGAACCTATTACTCATGTAAGAGAGGTATGAATTAGACTCCATCAGTACAGTTTCATTAACTGGTGTTTCTGAAAAGTCAGAATCTAAGTAGATTAAGGCCTTATCTATATCGGATTTCTTAGCTAAGGCAACTAATTCGCTTCCTGACGTCATCCACTTTATTTCTTACGAGTCCAGGTTTGCGTGTTTAGAATCCCTACATCCTTTGTGGCAACTCAAGTCTATTGGAAACTTCTACGATTAATTCTGATTTCTTACTTCTTTTGCCTTTATGGATATTATTCGTTATTCGAGGAACTGTCTATGTATACGAGATATTCAAAAACTATTGGATCCGCTTTGAAAAATTTTCTGAGGAGGAAAGGAATCTTACTTGGAGGGAAGGAACCTTACTTAGGTCGACTCGACATTTTACTCTTGCTCAGGCTTGTTATATTCCTTTTTACTATTATAAGTTCTAGAACTTTCTTTATTATATACTTTTGTACCTCTACCACTTACTACCTCTAATTGCTTGAACATCTATGCATCTTTCCTTAATTTTCTTATAACTTTCTCTTCCAACTCCCTTGAGTGAATATTCTCCTAACATTACTATCTATTCTCATAACTTGTCTTGAACTTCTGATAATAGCCAGGATAACTACAGAAGGATTCTCAACTTGGACAAAAAGTATAGTTGCTTTCATAAGGAATGATATTCAAATAGCTTTGAAATTATTACTAACTTGTCTATAAGACTTTTGGACGATACTAGAGAGGTAGTGCCTCACATACTAGTATCTCGGGTTTATACGTATACAAGACCCCAACACTCTACCCACTGCAGTCACTGAATCCCTATACCATGCTCTGATACTATCTTTGTAACATCTCCCTTCTCAGAGATGCTACCGGCATGGGATGGCCACCATATCCCCTTGAGCCTCTAACTTTTTGACTCTGATAAACACTACTTATCTCATGAAAAATACAAACTAATACAAGGGATAATTGCCCAACTCAACAACATCAATGCATTTTATTACTTATAATATATACTTAATAATATTTCACATTACAATTCTTATAGTGAACACTTTAACACATTACATACGCAATCTCTACTATACAACATGTATGATGCATGACTCTACTTAGACTCTGACTGAAATGCACCTCTGACACGACCTGTTGGACTCAAACCCTCTAGTGACTGCCATCAGTATCCATCCTCTCGAGCTCGTCCTCCGAGTATACCTGCAAAACACAAACACTGGGAGTGGGAGGGTTAGATCGTTTGAACGACCCAGTGAGTGGATAGTTTAAAAATAAAAAGTGGAATACTTTACAAAACATTCATTTGTTTCTGAAAACGAAATCATCTTCAAGAAAATAATCTTTTCAAAAAACTCTTTCGTATCTGAAAACCGATCTATTTCTATGAAACTTTCTGGAAACTCTTTTATGTCTGTAAAACTCTAAGTCTTTCTGTAAAACTGAATTCTTTCTAAAACGCTTTTCGTAAAACTGATCTTTCTAAATCTCTTTCATAAAACCATCATTTTTGAAAACCATATCTCTGAAAAACTATCTCTGGAAAAAACCTGACGTATGAGGGCGTTATGTCTTGTCGTCCCCTCATACGCCTAAACTAATGGTCTTGGGGTGTTACGTATCACCGTCCCCCAAGCCACTGAACTAGAGCCATACATGATGATCCATGTTGTCATACTGACTCTAAATCTAGGGTCTATGGGCGTTACGTCTCACCGTCCCCCTAGCCCTGAATCTAGGATCTAATGGCATCTGTCATTCCTAGTCCTAAACTACGTGTGCACACGTTATCTGTGTCCGTCAATTCCAAGTTATAGTCTGAGGTGGGTTTTTTCCCTATGCCTCCCAAAATCAAATCCATGTCCGTCAATTCCAAAAATATCTAGATTGGGTTTTCCCCCAATCTCAAAAATCAGAAAATCATGATGTTAAACTCAAAGCTTTCTCAAAATATTCTTATTTTAAATCGTAATTGAAAGTGAGTTTGGCTAACGCTCTATGTGCTCAAAAATAAGACTGAATTCATAACATATAAGTAAATACAACTTTTAAAAAGAAAGGTCCACTCACTGATTAACAACTTTTGCCACTAATATTGGATGCAGCTGAAAAGATTCCTACGGAAAAGCTAATTCGTCATGTATTCGAGTATGGTTAGCATATTTAAACTAGAAACTAATCATGGTCAGGGATATAGTGGATGCTCATGCATGTTGAATATGTGTCAGGATAGCTAACGTGTTAACTGACTTTAACATCCTATGATGAAACTAAAATGGATGAAACTGGTCTTGCTATGCGTCGCGACTCCAGGTCTTGCGCATCGCGACACTCATACAATCAGATTGAAAAATAGAGCTTCTTCTTGATACGTATTGTGATGCTGGGTGTTGAGCGTCGTGGCGCTCACGTAATCGAGTCGAGGCTTCCACACGACCGACTCGAGTCTTCCACACGAATGACCCGAGTCTTTCACATGACAGACTCGAGCCTCCCACATGACCGACCCGAGTTTCCCACATGACCGTCCCGAGTCTTCCACATGACCGATTCGAGGCTTCCATACAACCAACCCAAGATAAACACACAACCGACCCGAGGTAAAGGGTATTATCATGTTCAGCGTCGCTCACTAGACCTGACCTGAGGTGGAGGCATTCATATGTTCGGTGTCGCTCACATGACCTGACCGAGGTGGAGAGCATTCACATGTTCACCGTTGCGACTCTAGCCCATACCCGTCACGATGTTAGCTTGATTTCAGGGCCAATTCCAGTTCTCTATTGTCATTATCATCACACTGACACCTTCACATGAGCACTTCTCTAACTACAACATGTCTAGCATAATTTCCCCCAATATATTCATACACATAAAGACTTCATTTCATGCTAATACTATCAAGACACTTCTCAAAATGCATGCTAACAACACCATCAATGCCAATTAAACAAATACAATCCCTAGGGTATGCATGGTGCGAATTTGGGGCTTCATTTTATTTGCCCAAAATAAAAAAAATAAGAAGATGAAACGAGAAATTAAGCTTACCATACTTGAAAATGTTCTTGGATGGATCAATAATGACTTGAAATGAAGATAAGAGGAAGAGATGAAGCATGAGATCCTTCATCCTTGTCCTTACTCCTCACGTTTTTGGGCTTGAAAGAGAGATGAATGAATAGTCTCCTATTTATAGTAAGAGGGCTGATTTTTGCAATGAAAAGAGTGGCTAAGGTTGTGCCACATCACTCAATTCTAGTTCATTCTCGAATTTCACTATAGCAGCCACGGAAATCACGATTTTTGTTTTAATTCTGATTCGGTTTTGGAAAAATATACAATACGGAAGTTCACTACAACAAAATTGACTTTTAGTGGCGAAAATTTTCGCCACTAGAAACTATATTTTCGCCACTGAAGGTTACTTTCAGTGGCAAAAATTTCGCCACTAAAAGTCCATTTTTTCGCCACTGAAGATCATTTTTAGTGGAGAAAATTAGTACCTTTAGTGGCGAAATTTTTTCCCCCACTAAAAGTAATGTTTTTTAAAAAATGTAATAAAATAAAATAAATCCTAAATTTTTAATATACCATATGATATTTTATATTGTAAAGTTTTACAATACATAAATTTTGATATATTAATTTAATGATCATATACATTAATATATGCAAATAGAATATTTGTATTTACAAGCAAAATATATATATATTGTTATAATATCAAAACATACAAATGTTCAACAAATTACAATTCAAAAATAAAAAATTATTGTTGATTCCGTCTTAGTTCTAAGTTTACATTTTATATCCAAACTTTAAAATTGATGAGTCTCTTCAACAGTTTGTGATGGCATGAACCAACGGCTGTTGCTCCGCACAAGCTACAATATCAACACCAGATTTAAAATTCAAATGACTATTGAACCAAAGTTTATACTATAAGTAACAACGTATGAGATAAAATATAATTTGATTGAAGGGAAGGAAAAATGAGTGAAGAAAATGACAGAGTGGAAATATATATTTCCTCACTTTATCATATATTATTATTAATCAGAACTGGTCATGAATTGCATGAGTTGATTCTATATACCCAATACACAAGCATCGTTTCTAATTTCCCACATTTATAGAGGATTTGTGCACTAGAATTCCAGTTTTAACCACAGAAGAAATGAAATTACTTAAGAAAAATAGAATACATGAGACATACTTCTAGCTCATGGACGATGGCTGCAGTGCGCCAACCATATATGCAGAAAGCAATTTTACTTAATCCATTTTCTACCAAAGATTTACACACTCAAAAAAACTCATCAATCAAAACCAAAAAGCTGCATCTAAACTCATTTCATCAAACTTCTTATCACACCAAATTCCTACTTTATCCACTCCAAAAAAAATGTAAATATCTAATCATCAAAATCACAACTATATAAGAAAAGATTTAAACAAAGGAGGTAAGCAGCAACCTGCTCTCTGACATCATCACTGGTTCGGGTATTTATTATAACTTTCTCTCTTTCATTACCTTGAAATATCATCAAATCGGTCATACTAAAATAATACTCATGCCAAACATTTAATTCACGATCACTAACCGTGTATACATGCATATGTTATCATCTCATCATGTTCTAGCATTCTTACAATATGATCTTTCTAAGTAAGCAAACAACTCATACAATCAAAGCTTGACTTACAACTAATACCATGCATGCTTCAAGCACACTTACACCATCAAAGCTTGACTTACTTTCATGGCTAATAACATCAACAGCCTACAGCAATCCAGCAAATGGCTTATATTCATATATTTCCACTTAACTAACATAAATGTTTGCATAACTTAATATACATATTCAACTAGTTGAAGTATATCGAACACCCTCAAACCAAAAGGCTTACCTCCAATTTTGATTAAAATGAATACAAACAAATTACGAATTAAAAAACTCACTTGTAAAGAAAGTTGTGATCATGGAGACCAACAACAAGAGCAGAAGCACCAATCTCCCTCATAAGAGCCACAATCTTGGTTCACTAAAAAAATTAATGAACTTGCCTTGTCAGCTAAAGGTTCACGACTAAATGGAGGATCATGCTCCAAGTATTCAAAAATAAGCTGGCCTGGAGGATTGCGAATCTCACTTTCTTCACTTGATGAACCCACTCTCTTTCAACCAAAATCTACACAGGCAAAATCTGCAAACCAAATCAAGCAATTTGTTCCTTGTGAGACGCTGTTCATTGCCTTCACCATAAGCAGCAATGTGTTCCTTGTGTTTTAGTCGAAGCTTCTCAGTTGCTTTCTTAATAACCTCGAAGCCTTCATCATTCCTCATGGATTTGATGCTGAAACATTGTCAAATATTTTATGAGGGATATAAAACTTCTATCTCAGTTATACATTTAACACGAAGAAAACTTCTATCTCTGTTATACATTGATTATTTACTAAATAAATTTCTCCAAGAGGTACCCTGATTCACAGCAAAAAAAAAGGTAAGAAACAGTATGTGGAATATAGCATGAAAATTTATTAAGATTATAACCAGTAAGAAATTTAAAGCAAATGTGGAATATGGAGTGATACAGTATAATCTACAACATGGAGTGATACATAAAGATGTCACTCTAAATGTAAGAAACAATTGTTATAACAATGAGACTTGCAGACATGTCTCAATTTTCTTCAAGGAAATTATTAGCATAAAGTATCATTCTCAAGGTTTACAAAATTGTGAAAAGCAAAAATGCAAAATGCAACCGGAGAAATAAATTTTAAGTCATATATGCATGGACAATATTTAAATTTGTAGTCTAACACAAAGCAAAATGCAAAATGGTTTTGTTTACTGTAATCGGGGTACCAGCCCCATTCCAATCACCCTGTTCGGACAAAATTTTTAAAAGATACATACAGTCAATAAGCAAAGGGAAAAACTATAGAACTTTGAATCAATATCAGGCCTCTAATGTTGCAATTCAATAGAGAATATATGGTATTTTAACGAAGAAGAAAAATTTGAGAACGATCAAGGAGAATTAACCTGAATTAGCTTGGGCGAAGTCTTAGGGAAGAGTTGAAGTCCTGAGCCAATTTTTACCCCCACTCCCTTTCAACCAAAATCCACAAAGGCAAAATCTGTAAACCAAATCAAAACCAACATTAACAAAAACCCACGAGCAAAATCAGAAATAAACAACAATCACCCATTTAAATCAAAGCCCTAACAAGTGAAACCCACTTAAATTTAACGACCCAAAATAAAAAAACAAAATAAAAACAAAATAAAATGAGTAAATTAGAGAAATTCGAACCTGGACGTTTCAACGTGATTCGTGAGAGTGTGAGAGAGCAAGTAGAGCGAGAGTGAGAGAGACGAGTCTGAGGTAGAGATTTTTGAGTCTTTGAGAGAGACAGAGCGATACCGAGAGATAGAGATGAGTCAGAGGCAGAGAGAAACCTTAAACCTTAGGGTTTCGTTGAAATAGGTTAGGATTTTGTTTTGATAAAGAAAAAATGGAGGATTAGGGTTTGTTAATGTTTAGGTTCACAAAAATAATTTTGGAGAAGGCGGCCAGGTCTGTAAACGAAGAAAAATGAAAAAGCCGCGGAAATGAATGGGGAGAAGGCGCATATTTATTTTATCTATTATTGGGGAAAATTTCCCCACTATAAGCCTATTTTTAGTGGCGAAATCGTTTTTCGCCACTAAATGTGAATTTTTAATGGTGAAATAGGATTTCGCCACTAATTGTAACCTTTTAGTGGCGAAATAAATTTCGCCACTAAATTTTCGCCACAAAAAATCATTTTTCTTGTAGTGGTTGTAGGTATTGGTCGTAGCTTTTCGATGATATAATGTTCATAGAAATCGGAGATCGTATGAAAAAGGTCTGGCCCAAATACTAAGGATTATTCAGAACTGCGAGGAATTTATCGACGGTTCCAAAAGTATTTCATAAGCACATAAACACTTCAGGATGATTTGTATCATGAATATGTCATCTATAACATAGTAGTCATCATATTTACCGGGATCTTACATCATTCCTAAATTTTGGTATGTGCAAGTGTTACATAGCTCTTCAAATTCTCTTAAGTGCTGATAATGATTTTCTGATTCTAAACCGTGGAATGTGGGTGAAATTTTGATGATACCTGGTTTAAAATTGAAACGTGATGCATTTGGGGGAAAACAATGTAAGATAGTGATCATTTTCTAGTGAGATTCATGAATTGTCTGAGTGTCCTATGGTGATTAAGATCGTCATACTGAGACTCGTTTTCTTCCTGATCAACTGGATTTTCAACTCGGGCACGTGGGTTTTCATTTCGATTCTCGACCATTTTGACTGACGATGAAAATGATGAAAACTCTCTATTTAATCTACCGCTAGATGATCGAAACCAATCTCTCATGCAACCTAACTACAACCTATATCCTAAAATTTAAGCAGTACTTACAAAAAGAAAAATAATAAACAAGTGAAAAAAATTAAAATGAATGACAAAAAATACAAAAGTAGTGATTAAAAAAATGAGATACATAAAATACAAATAAAAGAAATACAAAATAAATATAAATATAAAAATAAAATAAAATAAAATAAATACAAGGATGTTAAATTATTATTTTATCTACTAAATTATATTCACCGGCAACAACACCAAAAACTTGACACGCTCAAAAAGTGATTCTTTAATCCCAAGTATAAGAGTATCGAAGTAATAAAATAACCCGATAAGTCTGGGGTCGATCCACAGGGAGTAGATTTAGTAAAATAAAATAATAATTTGAGTGAAAATAAAAAGATTGAGTTGTTTAAATGGATTGGAAATTTTTAAATTGAACTGCAACAATAAAATAAAATACTGGTGTTAGGGGATCCACTTTTAATATTTCAAATTTAGAAATCTCACTTTTTATAATATATAAATTGTCATTATTACCCAGTTAATTTAATTCGGGAATTAATTATGTCAAACCATATAAAACCAGCCATAAAGACGATGATAACATTTGTCTATAACAAGTCCAGTTAGGTAATCAATTATGCCAAATAAATTAAACCAGCCATATAGGCGGTAACAAAGTTTGACAGTAATTAATCCAAATTTAAATTAAATATTAATCATTAGATTACAATTTATGTATTATAATGTAAGTGAGATTAATCTATATTTTCATATTAAAAGCTTCTCCATTTACCCCAGCAGGAAGAAATTAGCTACTCATAATTTGAATAAAAAACACACATAATTTTATTTCTAAAAAAAGAAATTACAAGAAAGCTTTAAAAAAATAAAACACACAAGAGCTGAACTCTTCACAAAATTTCATAGAGAAACCTATGAAGGATGCTGAAGAAATAAGGTATTGAGCTCTTCTATTTATAGAGGGCTCATCATCACTTTCTTTGTAAATTTTACATTGCATTTAATAATGCAATGTAAAATTTTCAACTTAATGGGCCAATCCACCGAATTTATTTTTTTATTTTTTTATTTTTTTTCTTTAATAATTACATATAACACACTTTGGATTTTTCATCAATTTCGGTCTTGAAAATCTCCGAACTAGAAAATCTTATCAACAGAAAAGTTGTAAATATTTGATTATTCTTTTATCTGGAACTGGAATCGCCTCAATCTGATATGAGAGTAAAAGGTTATGGCCAAAATACAAAAATTGCACAAAGTTGACATTTCCGAAATTGTACAATATTAGAACGCTCTTTTAAGTTTCTGGCCTCCAAAATCCAAATATCACGTCCATTTTTTTAGTTATGCATGCAAATTATTATTTCACCTACATAAGAAATAGAAATCACAATAAAAATATATAAAGTATAAATTTAATTATTAGTTTACAAATATGCTAAATTAAGGGGATTATTGAAACTTCAAGTGTAAAATGATTAATTTTTCTTTTAATAAATGTGCACTTTTTAACGTTCATCAAGCTTCCAAATAAAAAAACAAAAAAAAATGGAGTAAATGTGAGTACGTAGTTTGCCACCAGCGAGCTTCACTTGAACACATTTGTCTACAAATTTTGCCAGATCCAAAGCTGTTTCTTTTCTTTCTGACTATATATGAAAAAAAATAATTAAAATTTTTCATCATAAGCAAATTTGGTTAAAAAAAATGTAATTTATAAAGGGAAAAGTTACCATCTTAATTGATCATTTTGTTTGAAGAACTCTTAGGCAATGTTAAGATTTGATGTAAGTGGATGATTTATAATGGAATGTAATCTAGTTGAATGAAATAAAACAAGATAGAATAAAGAGTAACATATCATAATTTTATTTGAGAAAAAATGAGAGGTTTATAATGTATTATTTCAAAATATTATTTGATAAATAAATAGTAATGGAATGTAATGTAATTTTTTTAAGACAATTTTACTATTTTAGATTACAAAAGTAAAAAAGATAAATATTTTAATATTATTTTTCCATAGAGCAAATTTATCTTCACAGATACTGTTATTTTTAAAAGTTACATTCCATTTCCAATCTCGCATTTGGACAACTTATTTCCAATGATTCAAAGCCCCCTTTTTTGTTATTTTTCTGATTACGGCCAAAAAATACTTGCGGTTATCGCAATGTAGCTGGGGTGTCGATTCCTCAGAGAGATTGTTACAAAGGAACTGATTTTTTTAACAAAAACATTAGCAATAATTTAATTAACGAAAAAGATTTAATTGGCAAATTAAAATAAATATTATGAAAAATACGTAAGGATTATCAATAGAAAAAGACAGCAAAACGTCAGGAATCCCCTTGTATTATGTCCCTATATTTAATATTTGATTCATTTTATTACTCAATTGAAGGTTTCACTTCCCAAATCAACAATCGGAAAATAAATCAATTTAAAACATATTAAATCATAAGGTAATTGGTATAATATTTTCTCTATATTAAAAGAAAAAATATTATTATTATGACATATCTAACGTCGAAAATATCCCAAGGGCAATACTGCAGCAGGAAATTAACTCACAAAATAACAATACCAGTCACAACTGGGTTCCCTAACCACACATAAAAAAAAAAAAGCAAGACTATTTCTATGTGAAAATAAGTAAAAATATAATCTCTCGATTAATTAAAAATCATAAAGTAAAAATACCAATTGTATTAAATATTTAAAACTATTCAAGAATCAAAATGTAATAACCCGTGAAATATTAGCTTGAATTTTTTTGGGGTATAATCTCTCCAAGTTAAGGTAGTTACTTGAAATAGGGGGAGTGGTGGAAGGAATTTAAAGGCGGGGTTTGTAAAATTAAAAGGAAAAAAAAATAATAGGAAAAAAAAAAAAAACAGAAGGGTGTGAGGTCCATAACACAAAACAGAGAAGACGGGCGTGTGTGGCCCATTAAAAAAAAAAAAAAAAAAAAAAAAAAAGACACGAAAATATAAGAAAGTGAGAGTGGTAGAAAAGTTCGGGCCCGGTCCGGACTGGTCCACTCGGGTTTTGGCCCGGTCCGGGGTAAAAAAAGCCTGGGCCGGGTCCTTTGATCAAAGCCCGGCTCGGGTTCGGGCCCAAGCCGGGCTTTGCAATTTTGGCCCGGGCCAAAACCAAAAAAAAAAAATTATATATATATATTTTTTAATATGTTTGTAGCATTTTTATTTATATGTAGCATTTAAATTGTGAATTGTCTTTGCATATAGTGTGAATGTATTTTGTTTTTTGTATGTTTTTAATTTTGATGATTTATTTATATAATATAAATTATATTTGAATATATATATAATTTTTTTTTTTTGAAAAAATTCGGGCCAGATTTTGCCCGGGCCCGGCTTTTCCCGATCCCAGGCCAAATTTTGTTTGGTCGGGCTTGGGCCGGGCTTTTCAAAGCCCGGGCCCGGCCTGCTGCCACCCTTATAAGAAAGAGAAGAGACTAGATTTTTCTTATCCTCTTCTCTCCCTCACCGAAAATCATCCACCTGATATGAGAGAGATGACATATACACCCGGCACATGATATACCACTCCTCCCTCACACACATACGATCACCACCACTCATTCTTCTCCATTTTCCCTTCGGTTCCTGTGAGTATTTTTTGAGGAAATACTTAGATTTTTTTGAGGAAATACGATCACCACCACTCATTCTTTTGAGGAAATGAGTCTTATTTGTTATTTTTTTGAACTAATTAATTGATTATGGTATTCAAATAAGATAATGAAGTTCTAATTGGATTATTCTTTGTCATGGATATAACTTAGATTTTTTTAAGAAATTTGGTGGAAAGAGCTAGGATTCTAAACCCTTTGATGTTTCTATTTTTTTAATTTTCTTTTTCTGGTTCTGTGGTTGTGGCGATAATGGCAGATGAGATGTTCTGGTGAATTGGTTTGTGGTTTCGGCAATGGTGAGGTTGTGGCTGGTTAGTTAGGTTAATGTGGGTCTATTTTTTATTTTTTTGGTGATAGGACGAGGTGAGGTGAGGATAGATTGTTGTTATTGTTGTGGTGATTTGAGTTTAAGAAATGAAAGAGGGCAGATTTTGCCCAATATACCGTGATCAGTGGAGGGCAGATTTGGCCTGATGGTACCGTGAACAAGGGGGCTGATTTGGTTTCGGTAAATTGGAGTGGTAGTAGTATTTTATTGGTATTAGGAAGCTAATTTCATGAGCGTTGGATTGATGAATGGGGGATGCCCTAATGTGCAAAAGTCAATAGTTGGGGAAATGATTTTAATTCGGCATGAATGATGTTGTTGAGGATGAAGAGCGTGTGAGAAATAAATGCATTTTCTCTAAGTTTAAAGATAGTAAAGATACCTACTGGAAAAATAAGTAAAATGACAGTTAGTTGTTCACCTCTCATTTAGGAGAAAAGTTTCATAATAAAGACAATAGGTAACTTGAAACCTACTATAGTCTTATATTGATGTATAAGGGTGGAAATAAAAAATAGCATGTTTGATTTACATTTAATTTGCGTTGTATCTTCTTTGCTTCAAGAGACCAAGTCAAGAATCTTACATATTCTCATCTTATTGTAGATCGAAAGCTCGATCAACCGCCCTCCTTTCAGTAATTTTCTCAATTTATAACTGTGAGTAGATGCCTAACTATGTGTTTTTCTTGATTTATAATTTAAGAGATTTTAAGTTTGAAGGTTTGTTGGGTTTAAGTCTTATTTGATAAAAGATCACGCATAAAGATCACTTGTTTCCGTCTCAGCACTTGTTATACATTTTATGATTTTGATTTTACTCATATGTTTCTGCTGAGATGTTTGACTGACTATATGTTTCTGCCTCGGTACTTGTTACATATTTTTCATATGTTTTCATGACACTTTATTATGTTTCTGTCGGGGCACTTGTTTAGGGTCTCGTCCATCAGAAATAGACTGACTCGCTACCTTGTCGATAAGGGATTGACTCGCTCCTAGCTCAGTCTTTGCGCGCGACTAGGGTGTTGAACGCTCGATATATTTTTTATGATACATGCATAAAAGAATGATTTATGGACATGTTTTGAATTTCCTTGTAGTTTGCTTTTGGTATCTACTCACCGAGTCCAGAAGACTCATCCCCCCCCCCCCCAGTTTATTGATGATTGCAGGTTTTCTCATATTTTACCGTAGCCTCTACTTTTGATGGAGATGATTGCGTTGGATGATGGATATTATTTTGCAAGTCATCAGGGAATAATTTTGGCATTAGGGGTATTGGGTATGTTAGTTATGTGTGGGAAATGTAATAGTAAAGATTTGTATTATAGGATTGTGTTATGATGTTGTGGGCACAGAGCCCTTGAGTGTTGAATTTGATTTTGATGCGATTTGTGTGGACCTGCGGTCCCTGGCATGTTAGATGTTTTGCTATATTTCATTTTGATGCTGGACTTTGATCCAGGATGTCTAGTTTTAGGTTACATCATGTCCGTTTTTTCTGTAAATTATGAGGCTTATGGGGATGGGTAATCATGTCTCATTCCGGTAGCATCATGTCTTTGGCAGGATGGTACAATTATGGTATTAGAGCGGGGCTTTAGATATTGGGATTGGAGTTCGGCGACTTACAAAATAATGATAAGGGGTATTTTACATGCGTAGTATGTTTGGGATAGTCGTATGTAGAATGTTGTTTATCCGATATTTGTATCATTCGAGCACATCTTCAAATTTTCCATATTCTGTATCTTCAATAAAATTATCTTCCTTTTCAGCTAATATCTTAAAACTTATATTGTAGATTTGATATATGCCTCTGCGGAGGAGAGGTGCACGTGGAAGAGCTCCACATGAGATTGCTCCAGATCAAGGCTCATCGATACCACATGGGCTTGCGCCCAGATGTAGTGGGTGCCCTACTCGTAGGAGGCACATGATAAGGGTACCTCATGCAGCTAAAGTACCAGCACCTCAGGCTGCACCTATTGGAATGCAACAAATCCATTAAACCTTGCAGACTTTAGTGAATCTAATGACCCAACAACAACAGCAAGCTCATGCTTAAGCCGTACCTCCTCCACCACCCATCCAATTGCAACCTCAAGCTCCTATGGGTCAAGGGCAAGAGTTAGTTGTCACATTACAAGAGTTCATAAAATTACACCCACCCACTTTCCTTGGGACTGAGCCTAACCCTAACCCAATAGTTTCATAGAAGAATCTGATCGAATTTGTCAAGCTTTAGGGTGTACCCCTGTTAGAGCAGTTTAGTTGGTGAGTTTTCAACTTCAAGATCTAGCTCATGCCTGGTGTCAGTTGTATGGCCAGAATAAGCCGGTTACCGCTCCACATCTTCAATGGGATGGATTCAGTGAAGCTTTCTTAACACAATTTTTGCCTGAGAGTGTGAGGGATGCTAGAGCTAGAGAATTTGAACAGTTGGTGCAAAGCGAACGAATAACTGTGATGGAGCATGATATAGTATTTACATGATTATCATAGTTTGCTCCCCATCTCGTCGCTACCGAGGAAATGAAATTAAAAAGATTTGCCAATGGGCTGTGCGGTTATCTATTCAGATCTATCTTGGTAACCCCACAAATGAATTACACACAAGCCTTGAACGCATCATTATTGTTTGAAGCAAAAGCGCAAAGGAGGCCCACATATAGGGAGGTTTAGAAGAAGGTAAGGTCTGAGGTAGTAGGGAAAACTTCTCAACGTGATACTTGTAGGACTCAGGGTGGGCTACTCCTCCTAGGGGCATGACACACCATGAGACATCTGGGTATAGAAGTGTTGAGAAAGGTCGTTCTCTGGGTGCTGCTTCGTAATCTATAACACACGCTTCAGTTGCTAGACCCGAGTGCCTCTTTGCTCTATTTGTGATCGACCTCACCGAGGGGAGTGTAGGAAGGTATAAGGAGAATGCTTTTAGTACGGTCAAATGGAGCACTTTGTCAAAGATTGCCCCACCATTGTATGTCAATCCTCATAGAATCTATCGGGGGCGGTTGGAAATGTCCAAGGACAGGTTTCTATGAGACGAGGTCATGGTGATCAGAGACAGTTTGAGAGGAGGACAGTCTTCTGGAGGACAAGGCCATCCATCAGTCGGTAGGGGATAAGCGAGAGATTTTTCTTTAACCCCTCAAGATGCTCAAGCTTCAAACGTCATAGTGACATGTATTTTGACAGTTGAATTCTTTTGTGCTAGAATATTATTTGATCCTGGAGCCACCCATTCCTTTGCATCACCTCATTTTGTAGAGAATTAGCAGTATTAGAATATCCATTTGTTGTGTCCATGTCTTTGGGAAGTTCTATTGTAGTATCGAGTGTGTTAAAGTCTTGCGAAATAATTATGGGGAAATGAGTGTATCCTATTGATTTGATCGTATTAGGAATTACTGATTTTGATGTAATTCTGGGGATGGATTGGTTATCCCGATATCATGCCACTTTGGACTATAGGAAGAAGGTAGTAACTCTGCGGATTCCAGGGGAAATAGAAGTGGAATTTCAGGGGGATATGAGGGAGATTCCTAATAATTTGATTTCGACAATTAGTGCACGTAAATTGCTTCGAAAAGGATGTGAATGGTATTTGGCTTATGTGATTGATACAGAAGGGAGCCAAGTGGAACTTCATCAGGTTCCGGTAGCTAGAGAGTATCTGGAAGTATTTCCAAAAGAGTTATCGGCGCTACCACTGGAAAGAGATTGAGTTTTGCATTGATGTTGTTCCAAAAACTCAGCCTATTTCTATTCCCCCTACCGAGTGGCGTTTGCCGAGTTAAAGAAGCTAAAGGTTCAACTCCATGACCTTTTGGATAAAGGTTTTATTCGACCGAGTACTTCTCTGTGGAGTGCACCGGTGTTATTTGTTAAAAAGAAATATGGTACACTCCGGTTATGCATTGACTATCGGCAGTTGAATAAATCTACTATTAAGAACAAATATCCCCTACCCCGGTGTAGGCATTGCATTTTTGCATGTGAAACCCGATGATGAGTCTCATTTGGAGGCACTACCTTTTGAGTCACGGAAGCCGCGGGAAACGGATATCGGAAGGGGAAATTTAGAATAAACAAGCTCATTGTCTTCGTTAGTGCTGCGTTCGTTACTTCTTTCGAACGTCAAACAGATTGCGGGCGTTCATGTCGCGTTCGAGTAAGCGTTCGAACGGTGTCGGTAATTCTGGTTTTGCTGCTAGCCTCACACCCCCAGCCCATTTAGCTCCCCAAAGCCCATAAAACACATCCCAAATTAAATAATCAAATATTAATTAAATTAAAAGTCAATTAAATAAAATATTTAAACCATTTACCAATTAAATAAAACATAAAATATAATCATACCTAATATAAACCAATCAAATATAATCATACCAAGTTAAAATCAATCAACCAATATATTATTCCCAAACTTAAAATATTGTATGCCTAATCAACATAAACTAAATATTCAACCTCCCTATCTAGCCAAGATTTGTCCCCCCTCAATCTTTGACTTCCCTAATCCAACACCAAATCAAATCCCTTTCCTTGTCAAGCCTAACCGTTTGCCTATAAAAAGAACCCTTCACCAACCTTCTCAACCCTAGCTAGCTCATACACATAAGATACACAACCACACAGGAAAATTACAGGAAGAACACACCCAAAAATAGTAAGCAGAAAATACAGAGAAACGGCAGCGAAACCACAAGGAAACAGCAGCAAAACAGACTCGAAACAGTAGCTTGAGCGGCAAAATAGAGAAGGAAAAGGCAAACCAGTGAACCAGAAAAGTTGCGGAGCTTTACCCCTTCCGATATTCGTGAAACGCGAGTCCGAGAGATGGCTTAAAAGGTTAGACCTGAGGGTACTTTTCACACTTATCTTTACTTGATCTTTGTTATTTATTTGGATTGTATTTTACTTTTTTGTTAAATCTTGCTTGTGTATGATGTGTGTTGTGGGTATTGGATGAATGAGAGACGTGTCAACTCTCGCGGTATATCGGATGGAAACCCGGACATAAATTTCATAGCCGATTCTGAATGGATGGTAATATGATATGTACTCGGGACACAACTCCACGTACCGCTTGAGTAAACGGCACCCTCTTTTGTTTTGTGTTGCTTTTGTTTATTTATTTTTCGTCACTTGAATTATGTATGTTGTTTATTTATGCATGATTCAATCGAGCGCATGGGCTTAGTAAGTGGAATGAAATATCCCCTATGGGGAGGGGCTAAAGCCCTTTACCACGATGCTTTGCCGCGCCGGTTGATGTGTGTTCGGTTGGATGCAAGATACGTTCAATCGGGCATACTTAATTTGATATTAGTGTCTTTATCTTTTTATGCATGGTTCAATCAAGCGCATGGGCTTAGTAAGTGGAATGAAAGATCCCTTATGGGGAGGGGTTAAAATCCTTTACCACGATGCTTTGCCGCCGGTTGATGTGTGTTCGGATTGGATGTAAGATGTGTTCAATCGGGCATACTTGGTTTTGATATGATTGGCTCTATTTTTGTATGTGTGATGTGACGCGCATGGGCTTAGTATGTTGGTCTAAAGGTCCTCTCTTTGAGAGACCAAGAGCCCCAAAAGGCCACCTTTACGGCAGTACTTCGCCGCGCCCCTTTATTGTGTTGTTTATGTATTACGTCCCATTTCATGCATCAGGTCTGTTCCCGTTCGAACGCGTTTACGAACGCAACTCGAACGCGCACGCATTTTGCCTTATCATGCATCAGGTCTCATTTCCGTTCGAACGCGTTCACGAACGCCATACGAACGTGAGCATTCTGTTTCATTTCCGTTCGAATGCGTTAACAAATGCCATACGAACGTGAGCATTCTATTTCATTTCCGTTTGAACGCGTTATCAAACGCCATTCGAACGCGAACCTTCTGTTTACCGTTCGAACGCGTTTACGAATGCTACACGAACGTGAACACACTGAACTGAGTCTGTCTCATCATATTCATGCATAATTGCCTCTTGGTTGACCTTTCTTGTATTATGTAGTCAATCATATCATTTGTATCCCTGTATTTATCCATTCTATGTGTTCTTGGGATGATATTCAAGCATGATTAGGTTGTTAGCATGTTATTTGGTTAATATGTTCATGAGATAGTACTTAAGCATGATTAGGTTGTTCTTAGTTTTCCATATCAGATGATTGAGAAATGTTCATGAGATTGCCATGAGATGTTGCATGTTGTGATGAACTTGTTGATGTATGCATGTGAATTTAGAAGCATGTTCCTCTTGGAAATAAATGTTACTTAAACTTGGTTAAATTATTACATAAATCCTTTCATTACAAGTGACATAAGTAAGGGACCATTCCGAACCCAACGGTTTGAGGTCTTCCCTTGCGAGGGGTGAGTGCGGCCTTAAATCTTTGTCCCGGTTCACACCGGGTGGCGACTCCATGTTATTTCGTACTTCCCAACTAGGTCGCGAGCCTAGAACAGCGTCCCCCAGGTTCTGTGTTCCCACACCCGGATTGAAGATTTGTTTGATCAACTACAAGGGGCACACTGCTTTTCGAAGATCGACCTGTGATCAGGTTATCACCAGCTTCATATTAGAAGTGAGGATATTCCAAAGACACTATTTTGGACTTGATACGAACACTATGAGTTTCTGGTTATGTCTTTCGGCCTCACTAATGCCCCGAAAGCTTTCATGGATTTGATGAATCGGGTATTCAGACCATTTTGTGATTATTTTTATTGATGATATATTCATTTATTCTAAGAGCACGGGAGATCATGAGCGTCATTTGCATATGGCCTTACAAATATTAAGGGAGCATAGGTTATATGTGAAATTTTCCAAGTGTCAATTTTGGTTGACTGACGTGGGGTTTTTGGGGCACATGGTGTCTAACTATGGTATAAGTGTGGATATGAAAAAAATGGAAGCAGTGCAAAATTGACCAATTCCTACAAATGTTACGGAGAT
Source organism: Zanthoxylum bungeanum (assembly GCA_019454045.1). Taxonomy (NCBI): domain Eukaryota; kingdom Viridiplantae; phylum Streptophyta; class Magnoliopsida; order Sapindales; family Rutaceae; genus Zanthoxylum; species Zanthoxylum bungeanum. The sequence goes on along the minus strand of SKCR01018443.1, from coordinate 100,923 downwards.
TAGGAGTTTTCTGGGACTAGTAGGATATTAAAGGAGATTTGTGGAGAACCTTTCTAGTATAGTAGTGCCTTTAACTCGCTTGACTCGGAAATGGATAAAATTTGTTTGGACTGACGAATGTGAGAAGAGTTTTTAAGAGTTGAAGGGGCGTTTGACTTCAGCCCCTGTACTAGCCCTACTATCGGGCTCAGACGATTTTATGGTATTTTGTGAAGCCTCCATAATAGGTCTAGGCTGCGTGTTGATGCAGCATGGCAGAGTTATTGCTTATGCATCCAGGCAGCTAAAATATTATGAGCAGAATTATCCTACCCACGATCTAGAAATGGCTGACGTAGTTTTTGCTCTCAATATTTGAAGACATTATTTGTACGATGAGCAATTTGAGGTTTACATTGATCATAAGAGTTTGAAGTATATTTTTGATCAGAAAGACTAAACCTAAGCCAAAGAAGGTGGGTGGAATTCTTCAAGGATTATGATTGCTCCATTTTATATCATCCTGGAAAAAGAAACGTGGTGGCCGATGCGTTAAGTAGAAAATCGGTTGGAAGCTTAGCTTATTTGTCGATGGATAGAAGAAGGAGAGTATATGAACTGCATCAATGTTTACAAAGTGGAGTGGATCTTCGGGTTTCCGAATCTGCAGTATTGTTGGCATAAAATCAAGTTAAGTCAATTTTTCTTAAAGAGATAGCGGAAGCGCAGTCAACCAATGCATATGTACAGAGTAAGAAAGACAGTATATTACGAGGTGATAAAACGGTGTTCTGGGTGGATGAGCAAGGTGTTTTGCGGTTTAATAATCATATAGTAGTACCTATAAACGCGGAGTTACAGAGAAAGATTGTGGAAATGGCTCACGCATCCTCTTATGTTATGCATCCTGGTGCAACAAAAATGTATCGGGATTTAAAACAGTTCTATTAGTGGGAATGAATGAAGAGGGATGTGGCAGAATTTGTATCTAAGTGCCTTACATGTCAACAAGTGAAAGCGAAGCATCAGAAACCTGCGAGTACACTTCAACGATTAGAAATTTCAGAATGAAAGTCGGATAAAATCACCATGGATTTTGTTACAGGTCTTTCACGGACACAAAAGGGTTTTGACTCAATTTGGGTAATTGTGGATAGACTGACGAAATCGATGCATTTTCTTCCGGTAAAAACTACCTATTCGGCGTCTATGTATGCCCGGATTTACCTAGAAAATATTATGTCCTTGCATGGTGTACCCATTTGAATTATATCTAATCGAGGTACACAATTTACCTCAAAGTTTTGGAAGTCTTTCCAAGAGGCTCTAGGTACTCAGTTGTGGTTTAACACATATTTTCACCCTCAGACAGATGGACAATCTGAACGTACTATCCAGACTCTGGAAGATATGTTGAGAGCTTGTACTTTAGACTTTGAGGGAAGCTGGGACAGATACCCGTCATTGATTGAATTTGCCTATAATAATAGCTATCATTCTAGTATTCAAATGGCACCCTTTGAGGCCCTGTATGGACGTTTGTGTCGGTCTCCCATGGGATGGTTTGAGGTTGGAGAAACCAAATTATTGGGTCCAGATCTAATTTAAGATTTAATAGAAAGGGAAAAGTTGATTAAAGAAAGGTTAAAGACTACACAAAGTAGACAAAAATCTTATGCGGATCACAGACGAAGAGAACTTGAGTTTCAGGTTGGAGACTATGTGTTTCTGAAGTTCTCCTCATTTAAAAGGAGTATGTGCTTTGGTAAAAATGGGAAATTAAGCCAACGGTATATTGGGTCATTTCAAATCTTAAGGAAAGTATGATAGGGGGCTTAGAAACTCGCATTACCACTTGCTATGGACAAGGTACATCTGGTGTTTCATGTATCCATGCTCAGAAAGTACATTCCTGATGAGTCCCATGTTTTGGAGCAACAGATGTTGGATTTGCATGTAAGGAGGCTCCGTTCTAAGAATGTACCATTAGTAAAGGTTGTGTGGTAGAATCATAGTGATCGTGAAACTATGTGGGAACCTGAAGAAGTTATGCGTTGGCAATATTCTTATCTATTTGATTCTGGTTAGTTAGCTATCTCTCTATCTTTGTTTCGTACTACTTTTTGAATTCGAGGACGAATTATTTTGAGGGGGAATAGTGTAATAACATGTGTAATATTAGCTTTAATTTTTGTATGGGGTATAATCTCTCCAAGTTAAGGTAGTTACTTGAAGTAGGGGGAGTGGTGGAAGGAATTTAAAGGGTTAGTAAAATAAAAAGGAAAAAAAAAATAATAGGAAAAAAACAAAAATAGAAACAGAAGCGTGTGAGGCCCATTACACAAAAGAGAGAAGAATGGCGTGAGGCCCATTAAAAAAAGAAAAAAATAAAAGAGACGAAAATAGAAGAAAGAGAAGAGACTAGATTTGTCTCATCTTATTCTCTCCCTCACATGCATACGATCACCACCACTATTTCTTCTCCATTTCCTTACGGCTCTTGTGAGCATTTGTAGCCTAAATTCATGCCATTAATCCTACTATTTTAACAGTCAAATTCTCCCATTTACCCCCCCCCCCCCATCAAAACCCCAAATGAGTCTTATTTGCTATTTTTTTGAACTAACCAATTGATTATGGTATTCAAATAAGATAATGAAGTTCTAATTGGATTATTCTTTGTCATGGGTATAACTTAGATTTCCTGACTTGGTCTCTTAAAGCAAAGAAGATACAACGCAAGTTAAATATAAATCAAACATGCTATAATTTATCACTGTGAGTAGATTTCTAACTATATATTTTTCTTGATTTATAAATTAAGAGATTTTAAGTTTGAAGTTTTGTTGGGTTTAAGTCTTTTATGATAAAAGATCATGCATAAAGATCACTTGTTTCCATCTCAGCGCTTGTTATACATTTTATGATTTTGGTTTTACTCATATGTTTCCGCGGAGATGCTTGCCTGACTATATGTTTCCGTCCCGAAGCTTGTTACATGTTTTTCATATGTTTTCATTGTAAGTGTCCTAGACATGCCACAGGATCTCTAAGCATGACTATTGTGTTAATTAATCAAGAAAGTTGTGAAATACTTACATTGATCGGATTTAGGATTTCAAAAATTCCATGGATGTTGAAGCTTCCAAGCTCATGGGTGAGTATCCCTATCACCTTCACTTGACTCCCTTATGTGCTAGCAAGAACAAAAGTGGAAGAATTTTGCCCTCCAATAGAAGCAACAATTCGCCTGGAGAGAGAGGAAGCAAAAAGTAATTGCTTTCGGCCAGGGAGAGAGAAATGAATAATAATCCAAAAAATTCATTAAAAATATGTTATATATTTTTGACATGGCAGGTATGAAGTGTATCAAATCTAATTTACTTTATTGCCAACCACTTCTATCAATTGTTGACAATTGATATAAGTCATGGGTCTCACCCATTTAATTCCAAATCTAGTTGGCTTACACTACACACTTTTGGGCCCGGGTTAGTTTAATCTGATTAAACGAATTTTCCGTCGTGACGTAATTAAATCTAATTTAATTAAATAATAATACCCGGTAAAATTATTACGGAAGTCGCTCGCGAATTAATTCCAAATTAATTCGTTCGCTAGAATTAAAATCCAATTTAATTCCGCATTGAAATCCGATTTCATTTAATATATCAAATATATTATTTTAGCTCAATTAAATAAATTAAATAGTAAAATCTAATTTAACTATTAAATTTATTTTACCGATTAATTTCAAATTAATCGCGTTCTCTCCTCTCGACGAATTTAATCCAAGATAAATTCTCGACGCAATTAATCCCAGATTAATTCTTTCTCTGATAATTAATCCCAGATTAATTCTTAATTCTTTCTCTGATAATTAATCCCAGATTTATTTTCTCTCTTAATTAATCCCAGATTAATATTGTTCAAGTCAAACATCATCGGTGAATCTTTGGGATGTGACCCAAGAGATCCCTGGATATGTTGGCAGCAAATACGGTTATCGGACTATCCGAATACGTGCGTACCTGGTACCACGTACTTACCTATTTACAAGACATTGTTGGCTTCTAGCAAAGCACCGTGCCTACCCAATTTTCCAGAAATATTCTTCTACATAATACATGATCTTTGTCAGGCGTAGTATATGTAGTACTGCGCATTACGATCCAGTATCAGATACCAATTGAAAATTCACGATTAGCCTAAGGTTCTGACCCTATGCGAAATTAAAAATAATAAATAGGACAAGTCCTGATTACTGTAACTATGGAATCTCAACAAGCAACCACAATAACCAACAATTAAAATATGATGCAAATATAAAAACAATAACAATAAATTAAAGCAGCAAATATAAATCAAACACACAAAATCAACACAATAATTTTGGTGATGAAGTGGAAAACTCTAACGAGTAAAAAAACCACTCCGGGTATAGGCTACCACCCGAATCCACTATATAGAGAAAAAACTTAAAGCGATGGTCAAGACCTATGGTGGCAACTCCACAGACTCAAGTACCTCAATACTGCAAGAACTCAAGGCAACTCCTCAAGCCCGCGACCCACGGTTTTCTTCAGAACCTCTGAAGTATCTGAGTAGATTGTATCACCTCTGACGCCGGAACTCCGACTACCAAACTTCCTCTTAAAGAACTCTAAAGGGTTAGGAATTTTAGGGTTAAGTTGTGTTAAAGGTTTATCAAAGATGGATTCACACCATTAATGAAGAAGAGAAAGAGCTAAGAAGTCTTCAATGGTGGAATCAAAGAAAGTTGAAAGCTTTTAGAGATTTTGGCTCAAGGGAAATATGTTTCAACTATTTCAACTTCGGGGAATGGCGGCTACATGTTATATTTATAGGTAGGGTGAAAATGCTAGGGTTTTCAAAGTGAAAAGGGCCAAAAACGCGTTTAAATCGCAGTCGCGTTCGAATGCATACTAGAACGCTACACGAACGTGCCCTTTCTGTGAAGACTCGTTTGAACGCCACTCGAACGCACTACGAACGTGAGCTCTCTGGAATGACCTCGTTTGAACGCACCAAGAACACACCTCGAACGTTTACTCTATGGAATGCTCTCGTTAGAACCCAATGAAGAACGTGCCACTAACGCCACACGTTCGAACCAAATAACGAACGCATCACTAACGCCAATCGTTCGAACAATGCAACGAATGGACCACAAACACATGTCTGATGCACAACAGCCAAAAACCAGTCCAATTGCACAAAGATCTTCATGAAAGATTACAACTCAATTGAACTTGTTTTGTCACGGACACATGCCAATAAAAATGGAACTAACAATCTCCCCATTTGGCATTCCGTGACAAAACACTACCTAATACAAAGACTACGGTAATAGACACAAAAAGAAAATAGTCAACTGTCAACCATCAAAACAGTGACTCATTATAATTAGACTCGATCTAATACCTAACCAAGTAGTCTTGAAATCAATACCGCCTCAGCAACAAACCTGTTTACCTGAAACATCTACAAACAACAATATACCCTGAAAAGCAATGGGATTATCAAGTATAACATAAAACAGGTAAATCAATATGTCTCCCCCTTAATCTGAACTCTCCGTAAAATGGAGATACCAGCAAATCACCCTATTACTCCCCCTTTTTGTCACGAAATGACAAAGCATGCATATAAATGGGAAGAAAATAACCAAAAGCAATATCCAGTAATCGAAATCATGCAAAATAGATCATGTTCATTAATATGCTTCAATAGTTTCAATGCATCGCAAAAACAATCAAAAGAGGGAGAGTACAGCACAAATGGCTACAAAAATGATCTCAAAATATAAAGACTCCCCCGAACGCTAATAAAACCCTAAAAATGTAGCAAAGACACTAGTCAGACTCCGAACTGGCCGACGAGCCCTCGTCATCAGAAACAGCATGAGAAGACGCAAGGTGACGAGCAAACTGATCCTCTAAGTGGCGAACAGAAGTACGGACCTCTGATAGGCCTCCGGAAACCAGACGAAGCTCTGCCAAGATAGTCGTATGGGAGTCCATAATGCGCTGGTAAAGATCTGCCAAAAAACCAGTGAAAGAGGAGGAGGCGGAGGCGGAGGCTGAAGGAGCAGCAGCAGAAACAGCATCAGAATCAGCCACTGGAGCAGGAGCAGGCTCACGAGCATGAGCGAGGAGATGAGCAGCTCCCGAGGAGACAATCTGACGGCCTATTAGATTGAGCAGAGAGAGATGAGGATCATGCATAAAATCAGGTACCAATGCCGAGATGATACGGCAAATGAGGCACCCATATGGAAATGTGTGAGCAGCATAAGAAGTAGTGCGAATGCGAATCATCTCACGCAAGATCACACTGAGGATATCTATAGAGAGACCATGCTCAATAGCATAGAGAAATGCAATCATGGCAATGGGTTGGGTGTTGACGTGCGATTTAGGCCAAAGATTGTGGCAGACGATCCAGTTGAGTAGTCTATAGGGATGAGTCAAAGTGGCAACCATAATCGTACCTCCAGCAAATGGACGATGATGTCCAGTGGCAACATCCATGATCAACTGATCTGAAGGGCCCTCAGTTGGAGCCCAATGAAAGTAGGGATACGGCACCTCAGGGATAGCAAGAACCCGAGACAGGATAGAAGGATCAATGTCTAAATAGCGGCCTCGGATGAACACGGAGAATAAGGTAGCAGAAACTACCTCCATGTTCGAATAGAACTCTTGGACAAGTTGAGGAGATGGACCAATTAAGCCAGATAAGATAGGGCCCCAACCACGATTAATCAGCAAGGGTACAATCCCGGAGTCACGCAACTCATCTTCCAAGACGTTGCACTCCAAAAACAGGATGTGTTGCGAGAAGTGATCATCGAATAAATGAGCAGTCGCGGGACTGTGGAAACGATCCCCATGGAGGGAGTCGCGAGGACATTTCTTGGAAGCAAAAAACTTCTTAGGCATCTTGAAGAAGGAGATGAGACCGAAAACCAGTAGAGAAAGGTCACACAACCTCGGATCTGACTTTGAGAGGCAGAGATTTGAGTGGGAGAGAAGAGAAAACAGAGAAAATAGGAAAAAGAGAAACGTGCGAACGAAATATGCACACAGGCTTTTTAAATATCCTGAAACCGTTCGAACGCGTGTCAAACGAGTGTCAAACGCGTGTCTAACGAACTTTCGAACGAAAATAAAAATGGTATACCAACGAAATACGTTTGAACGTAAAAGAAAACGTTACACGAACGAGAACTGACATAGTGCATACCAGGAAAAGACACAACAAAAACGGACTGGAAGAAACTTCAAGCAAATACAAAGATATCCAGTCAGTATTCAGATGATTATGACATGAAACAATATGCAACATTTTAAGTTTGGCTAAATACAACACTTATGCATATGACATAAACACCAAAACATATCAAGCACTTGCGTGAAAAATAAAGTGCACAACGAATCAAGGCTTAAGACCTTATTTTATGAGCTGGACACAGCCAAAGAAATCCATCTCTAAACAAACCAAGTCCAGAAAATAAGTGTTCAAACCCAGCACCACTAGGACCTGAAAATAAGCAACATTGGTTGCATGCTATATTGTTTACCCCATAAATATCATGAGCTCATATTTAACAACTCTTTCGAGTGAAGGGTTTTTGCCCTTATCTTTTGAATTTGGCCACATGGGCTCTTTTGCACCTGAGTCTCATTTTTTTGTTTGAATATATTTATTTTTACTTTAGCAAAAAGGGGATAGCACAAGGTCAACTAGTCAAAGGTCACATTATTTAGCAAACAAAGCATGGAAGAGATTAGATTGCCATTCCAAAAACTCATACATGCGACCAAGCCTAGACATATTAAAATCGTGTATATGAATTGCAAGCACGAGATATACCAAGAGTTTTTTTCACACACACATGCATATAGAGCATCAACAAAAATAACAGCATATCATACATGCCTAATCATATATCATACATACCAGGATCACATGGACATGCTATGTTGGACAATTATGACCCATAACGTCACTATTTGTACATATCATGGTGTTGTTGTACAAATTAACTATGTGACAAAGGAGATTGCACTCTTATCATTTGTGATTAGATCACCAAGATGTGTCAATGATAGGAGGTCCTTATAATTTGTTCCTGGATTGAGAATGATATGAGACAGTATCTGTCCACGAAGGATAAATCATTAAATATCCCTAGTCAGAGTATTATCGAGATCAGACATCGATAAATACGTAAAAGACTAGTATTACACTTGTGCCAGTTGTGAGGGCATAACGGCATAGTTCTCATATATTTGAGTATATGATACTCATGCAAGTGAAATAGGAGGTTGTGTTTTACCGATGGTATGGGAAACAGCTTCGCTCTAGATAGACCCCCTCGAAATTCCATTGGTAGTATGACTATGTGTTTATGGAAGTCCGAAATCAGGGTAGATGTATTTGGTCTTAACCTGAGACTTGCACCGCTAATGCTTGCGACAATCAATATACTTTGGTTGTGGTCGTCCAGGGCTTTAACAGGTTCTGTGTTCGCCTCTGTTGGGTATATTTAGAATCGTAGTGTGTTGGGTGTGATGTCCAGACGGAAGTGTCACTCCAGTCATATGGAGATGATGATCGCGTAGGGATACATAACTGTTTCTCTAAAAAGGTTGCAACCGTCGGGATAATATGACTTGGTCAGGATTATTCGATAATAAAGAGACTAGTGACTTGGTCACTGATGACGTATGACTCGCACTTTTATTAATCTGGGATTAATTAGAAGAGAAAGAAAATTAATCTGGGATTAATTGCAGAGATATTTTACCTGGGATAAAATATCAATTAAAGAGAGAAAACGATTAATTTGGAATTAATCGATAAAATTAATATATTCGATATATTAAACGTAATTGGATTTCGACGCGGAATTAAAATTAGATTTTAATTCAGGCGAACGAATTAATTTAGAATTAATTCGTTAGCGACGTGAATAGTGACTTCGCTAGGCGTAATCATTTAATTGCGTCGCAACGGAAAATTCGTTAATTTGGAATTAGCGAACCCGAGCCCAGGATTGTTTACGAGCGCATTCGCATTTCGAATTCGAGTGCGGCACGCAAGTCAAATCAAGCGTCAAATCTCTAGTCGCATCAAGCGTTAAATCATTAGTCACTTTGAGTGTTGTGACAACTTGTCACTTGATTTGATTGATTGATGTGAATTGATGGTGGAGTGTAATACACTCAAGTGTGATGGCATGATTGACATTTAATATATTTTAAATGTTTAGTATTTGTTTTGATTTTTGAAATCAATTATTTGATTTTTGGAAAATAAAATAATTGTGTATTAGATACACTTTTCTTACCAACCATCACACAACACTTCCTCTCTTTTTCTCTCCTCTCAAAACACGCCCTGTTGGTTTCTATTAAGGTCCCGGATCGATTATAAGCATGAAAAACATTGCAAATACACATCGACGAAGTTGCGGAATACTTACATCGATCGGTTGAGCGACGCGGCAAGCAACGGAACTCCAAAATGCTCACTGTTTTTAGCGAACTGCAGTGCAGATTTTTCCCTCACTGGTTTCGGTTTTGAGCTCCAAGAATCAAGCTCCAAGCTTCGTCGAACGGTTCCCGGCTCATGGGTGAGCTTCCCTATCACCTTCGCATATCTCGTAAGTGTGCTAGCACTTGTGATTTTGCCACAAAACCACACTCTTGCTCCCCTCACTGCTCACGGTTTTAGAAACTAGAAAACAGAAAATTAAGCCACTTTGGGCGTGAAGAGAAAGATGAAAGAAAGAGAGAATGTTGGTTGAATTTCCAAATTTGTGTAATATATACACTCATATGAATTTCACAAGCATTTCATGTGAATTTGGCTTTATAAAGTCAAACAAATAAAAGCCAACAACCATTCGAACAACTCACATCAAGTCTTGTCAATCAATCAATCCAATCAATTGTCACATCACTCAAAGTGACATGATTTGACGCTTGATGTGACGTGCCGCACTCGAATTCGAAATGCGAATGCGCTCGCAAATTATCTCGGGCTCGGGTTCGCTAATTCCAAATTAACGAATTTTCCGTTGCGTCGTAATTAAATGATTACGCCTAGCGAAGTCACTATTCACGTCGCTAACGAATTAATTCTAAATTAATTCGCTCGCCCGAATTAAAATCTAATTTTAATTCCGCGTCGAAATCCAATTTCGTTTAATATATCAAATATATTAATTTCACAATTAATTCCAAATTAACTGTTATCTCTCTTTAATGGATATTTTATCCCAGATAAAATATCTCTGTAATTAATCCCAGCTTATTTTTCTCTCTCTCTTCTAATTAATCCCATATTAATATAGAGTACGAGTTATACGTCATCGGTGAATATTTAGGAAGCGACCCATGAGATCCCCGGATATGTTGGCAGTGAATTCGGTCGTCGGACTATCCGAACACGTAAGTACCTCGTACTACGTTTATACCGAATTACAAGACAAGGTTGGCCTCTAGCAAAGCACCATGTCTCTCCAATTCTCTGGAAACATCCTTACAGGAATAAGGATCTGTATCAGGCGTAGTATACATCATATAGTGCATGTCGATCCAGTATCAGACTATCACGTGCTAGGCATGGGGCTGGAGTTGTGTCTGCCCCGTACGAAGCACTTGTCGGATGTCTGGTAACTAGTCTCTATAATCGGATATTTTTTACCTAGTCATAATATCCCAATGGCCGCGCAGCACTTAAGAGCACTAATATCGTATCCTACGTGACATCATCTCCATTATGATTGGAGTGATACTTTCGTCTTGACATCACACCCAATACTCTACGATTCTCAATATACCCAGTATCGGCGTACACAGGACCTGTTACACCCCTGGACGACCTCAACTAAAGTATATTGATTGTCGTAAGCATTAGCGGTGCAAGTCTCAGGTTAAGACCAAATACACCTACCCTGATTGCAGACTTCCATAGACACATAGTCATACTACCAATGGGATTCCGAGGGGGTCTATCCAGAGCGAAGCTGTTTCTCGTACCATCGGTGAAACACAACCTCCTATTGCACTTGCATGAGTATCCTATACCCAAATATATGAGAACTATGCCGTTGTGCTCTCACAAACGCGCACAAGTGTAATACTAGACTTTTACGTATTTATCGATGTCCAATCTCTATAATACTCTGACTAGGGATATTTAATGTTTTATCCTACGTGGACTGATACTGTCTCATATTATTCTCCGTCCAGGAACAAATCATAGGGACCTCTCATCATTTATACATCTAAGGTGATCTAATCACAAATGATAAGAGCGCAATCTCCTTTGTCACATAGTTAATTTGTACAACAACACCATGATCTGTACAAATAGTGACGCTATGGGTCATAATTATCCAACAATCTCCCACTTGGCCTATAGCCAGTCACTCGAGTGTCTTACACCCGAACTATGTACGGTTGGCTCAAACTGCTGAGAAAAGCTTTCGTCAGTGGATTTGCATGATTATCGTCTGATGCAATTTATTCTATCATCACATCGCCACGATGTATGATCCGAACGAATCAGATGAGTATCGAAGTATATATCTGGATCGTTGATGAGACCATTAATTCTTTAGCCTGTGCTGACGCCTAGCTCAGCCGCTAACAGAATTATATCTAATCTAATTAGATTTATCATCGACCCAAATGGCTTCTATTGCTGCTTCAGCTACAACAATAATCCGCATTTGTTGTTTATTTGGTAACAGTATCTTGCTTGGAAGATTTCCAGCTCACTGTTCCGTTATTCAAACTTTATAATACCATTTGCGATATATAGTCGTCTTTATCGGTTTGGAAACTTGCTACAGTGATCCCAGTCACTTCAAGTTCTCCATCTCCACAGATTAAGACAGCATCCTTAGTTCTCTAAGATACTAACGGTTGTTCTTAACTTCAATCCAGTGACTATCACTCGGATTGGCCTGTTTGTGAATCCATATGCTCAAAGCGTATGAGACACCAGGTCACGTACATTTTTCATTGTACGAGTTCTTGCAGAGTTTTAACAACTTAATCTATCCCAGTAGATCTTTATTCCTAGAATAAAGGTTGTTACTCCTAAGAATTCTACGGAGAATTTTCTCGAAAGCCAAGCTTTCGCCGATTATTTTATATGGGAATATCATTTCCAAGAAATGACAAACATTATCATTATTTTAGGACATTCATTGTCAGTGCTCCCACTAACCTCCTTATATACACAAGAATTATTTCGTTTTGAATTAAATCATAAACCATTTATGATTACATCAAAACGTCAGTTCCAAGAACCTAATGCTTGCTTCAATCCAAACATGGATCGAATAACCCGCAAAGCCTTGTTTGCTGGTTTTAGTAAGACTAAATCGTCAGGATGTTATAAACATCCTCCAAAAAGGTTTCCGTTTAAGGAAAGCGATTTTGATCTTTAACTGACATATTTCATAAATGTACAGTTTCAGCAAGCATTACCCAAATGGATTTACCGTGGCAACAGGTAAAAGGTTGAACCGTAATCAACACAATGTTGATAACGATACCTTTCCGCTACAAGCCTAGCTTTGTATGTTGGTATGTTGCCTTCCATGTATGTCTTCCTTGAAGACTTATACAGTACCAATAGGCGTAATGCCTTGTGGTACATCAACTAGTGTCCAAACATAGTTGGTATACATGGAATCCATTTAGGACTCATGGCACCTTTCCATAAAGGGAGTCGATACCTTGTATCACTTTCTCAAATGTAGTCAGTTGGTATACCTCAACAAGATTGACATCTTTATGAGGTGAGATCAAAAATCCATACCCCAGGTTGTCTTTTGATTCTCTCCGATCTACGCGGTTCTTGTGTATTCGAAGATTAATGGTACAGATTCATCCTTGATGAACTATATGTGTTCCTTTAAGGACTTCATGCCTTGAACAATATTACTCTGATTTTCATCGAGTTTTACTGTCCTCCCACTGACCACTACATATCGGTAATCCTCTAAGGAAGATCGCATGGTGAGCAACAATCACATTGTTCTCTTGTGAGATATATATAAGTACTATACTTATGGTTTCCCCTAGGATAACCAATAATTCGGCACTTATCCAATTTGGGTTCTGGTTTGGTATCATCCAAACGTATGCCTTGCATTCCCAAATCTTCAGGAGTGTGAAACCCTGTTTCTTTCCCGTTCATATTTAATATGAATTCTGTCAAATAGATTTTTATGGAACCTTATTCTAAATAAGTTTTGCACTGTTAATGCATATCCATTGAAGGAAATGGTAGCTCAGAGCGACTCATGATCAACCTTATCATGTCCAATAAAATTCGGTTTCTCCATACGGACACAGCGTCAAACTGACGTGTCCTAGGAGGAGTCCTCATTTGAAAGAATACTATACTCTTTCAAGTATATGTGAAACTTATTGCTTATGTATTTTCCATTACGGTCTTACCGTGACGGTTTAATACTTTAGCCGATCTGTCTGTCTACTTCGTGTCGAAACTTAAAAGTTTCACTATGGGCCCACTTACTTCACTATGAATAGGGCTAACAGATCGGTGGCACTTTCAATATTACCAAGTAAATAGTGTTTTAGGTACTTTATCTAATAAACTAGATTCGTAGACTTTATTTGAATAGTCAAATCAGTCCTAGTACCCACTCTTCAAAATTGTGGATATACGACTCTTATTTAATTGTGTCCCAGACAACAATGCCACAAACAAGTTTATTCTGATCAAATCAGTATAAGCTATTAGTTTGTCATATTATATGTTCGAGATTTTATTTATATTCAAAATATAAATTCTGTTACTCACATCTAATGTGTTTATCTCAATGTCATCTTTATATAATGAAACACTTTAGTGTTCTAGAATATAAAGGTTTATCCGCAACGGATTAAACACTGATATAGAGATAATATTTCTAGTCAAACTAGTTACATTATAACAGTTTTCTAATATAGGTACACACCCGAAGGGTAGTTTCTAAACTTAGGTATCTACGGTCGAAATAGCGACTTTCGTCCCATTTCCGATTCGCAGATGAATCTGAGCTTGAAGTCAGTATCCTACTCACAGCAGATTCTGAACATCAATACATATATTTTATGTACCACACTAAGTATTATAAAATCCAATTTCAATACTAGTAATGGACATAATTTTGACAAACATTGTTAAAGTCAGAGCCTTGCCCTTTCTTTAATTCCTTCGTGTCTGCCATATCCAAACGGCAGTTACTTTAGGATATGTCATTTATCTTCCCAGAAGATAATAATGATTTTGCCTTTACCCTTTCCAATATTTCAGAAGCCTTTGGCCAAGCCTTGGGTTTCTAGAATATTGAAGTAAAGTGCGCCTTGCGCTACTTACCTAATTGCAAAGTTCGACTTTATCTCCTTGAGATTTGTCAATAATTCTCCAAGAATTATTAATTGCAATTTTAATACTTCTTAAATCTAAACATAGATTTATGACAAGTATATCAGATTAAGCACTTTAAGTTATCATTACATGAAACTTCCAAAGATCATGCTCTACTATTGCTTAATTCTCGGGCTTAGGCATAATAGGTTATTTTATCAAATAAAGTAACTTATTATTTATTTCCAGGACCATCCTGAAATTTAATTCACAATTTGAAAATTAAACCATTTAAATATTTTAATCCAAGATTATATTTAAATTTCCAATCTTTCAATGTTTCTTAATTTCAATAGTCCAACTATTTAATCAATTATTTCAGGTACTATTTATTATAATGATTATTATAGTCCAACTATACAATCAAATATAATTTGAATCAATTAACCTCAATTACATTGATTACTATAATCCAATTATAAAATCAACTGTAAATTGAAATTAATTAATTCAAATGTATTGATTACTATAATCCAATTATAAAATCAACTGTAAATTGAAATTAATTAATTCAAATGTATTGATTACTATAATCCAATTATATAATCAACTATAATACAGTCCAACTGTTTATAAAAAACAACATTAAATATTAGTCCAACTAATACTTTTAATTATATGACGAGTGATATTTGTTTGAGTGCGTATGGCGAGTAATTGAACGATTATTGCAAATTCAATTCTTGCCTCCCACTATTTTTCGGCGAGCCTCTAACCCTCTATCGAGTACTCGGGAAACCATGTTTCCTAGTGGGCTAGGATCCCGTTAAATATCACACAATCTTGACTTTGGCCAACAAATTGTATGATAATTAACTAGGTAGATCTCTGAGATCAATTGGATCCAATCCAATTCCTAGATCCAGTAGGCGGATATCCAAATCCTAAACATATATCTTATATATGCCAATACATCCAATGTATTACCTAACTTTTTTCCTCTGAATCAACTAAGCATTGGCTTTGGCACAACAAACCTAGTGATCCCAGTCAAGCGCGACCTATTGACCATGGAAAGCTTCGTAATCAATGTCAATGGACAAGAAGTGGTATTGACTTTGGCCAACAAACCACGACTTGGACATGACACTGACATGTAACAAAGCCTTCGTGATTCAAACACATCTTCGACAGACAAAGGCCTTGACTTTGGCTAACAAACCAATGTCGTCTCGGATCTTGAGTGAGAATCACTCAATGGAAGGAATGATGCTTAATATATTACGAGGGTTTTTCGAGTGCAAATTGGCAACCAAGTTATTATCTTTGTTAAGGTCTCATCAACATACACCCTTAAACATGCATTCTAAACACATAATAAAGCGCGTATGTAAAATAATAATGATATGCGGATGGATACTTTACACATCGATCCTAGATCAAATCTATCTCTTTCTCTCTCCCGCAAGCACAAGTATTACTTCTACCCGTTACACTACACTTCTAAAGAAACCTCATTTACATTGACGGGAATAGGTGAGAAGAGAATACAAAGAAATGAGAGGTAATAAGGCTGGACACGCAGGTCCAATTTAATAAATCGAATTTATTACAATTTCCAAAATTGCCCCACCCATCCAATATCCATCTGATATACATTATTCATGCATCGTAACCATGTATTCACACAAGCATGTTATCAATCAATCTACTCAAATTAATTAATCTGATAATTAGTGATCATCCAATGTTCAAACAGCGATTTGATTTTGTGCGAGTCAAACTCGTTTTGCGAATAAGTACTCAAAGTATGAATTCTCGAATTAAATTAAACTACAACATTAAATCCAATTTAATATGTATTTAATACTAACTCACTATTTAACTCCAAATTAAATATTACACTTTATTAATAAATCTTTTACGACTTAAATTCCAAATTTAATCGTAACGCGTCTCAAAGACCGATTAACGTCCAACGTCAATTCAATTAAAGTCCAATGGCTTTTAATTGATTTCATAAGGCGTGGATTTTTGGTCAACTCGGGTCAAACCGAATAACCAAAATCCAATCCGGGAATTACCCCATAAGCCCATAAATCAATTTAGGCCCATTAGGCCCAATTAAACTTTAAAGGTTCATTAAGTCGCAATTGGGCTTAACGGAAGTTGTTTTAGGTCCAATTGGATCCAATCCAATTTGCCTAAACCCAACTTTGCACAACAAAGCCCAATAAGCCCATTTACAACATAATAAGCCCAAATCTAATTTAAAGGCCCAAATAATTAAATTATCAAATTCCAAATTTCCAATTTAATTACCTAAAGTGTATATCATGATTAATCACCTAAATCAATATTTCCTAAACATCAAATTAGTCCAATTAATCATGCTTTACATCATCATTACATGTCCAACACATTAATGAAAAATCAAACCCAATTACATGCTTAAAGTGTCTCGGCCAAGGAGAGACTTTTTATCCGATTCGAATTCAATCCAATTAATTTCACAATCGATATTAAGTCCTCATCCCGAATGATTTCCAACACATCAAATGAATTAAAAAATCAAAATTCCAAGACTATATTAGGGCATATCCAATTCGGCCAAGGTGAAAATATTGGGGAAAATCATTCCAAATCAATTTTCATGAAATTGATCTAATCAACTTTCAATTCAACATGTTTTAAGCATACTCATTCATCCAATTTCACAAAATCATGCTTGAAAACAAATTACCCAAATTTTAAGCCCTAAAATTTTCATGCTCAAACCTAGGCTCTGATACCATTGTTGGTTTCTATTAAGGTCCCAGATCGATTATAACCATGAAAAACATAGCGAATACACATCGACGAAGTTGCGGAATACTTACATCGATCGGTTGAGCGACGCAGCAAGCAACGGAACTCCAAAATGCTCACTGTTTTTGGCGAACTGCAGTGCATATTTTTCCCTCACTGGTTTCGGTTTTGAGATCCAAGAATCAAGCTCCAAACTTCGTCGAACGGTTCTCGGCTCATTGGTGAGCTTCCCTATCACCTTCGCATATCTCGTAAGTGTGCTAGCACTTGTGATTTTGCCACAAAACCACACTCTTGCTCCCCTCACTGCTCACGGTTTTAGAAACTAGAAAACAGAAAATTAAGCCACTTTGGGCGTGAAGAGAAAGATGAAAGAAATAGAGAATGTTGGTTGAATTTCCAAATTTGTGTAATATATACACTCATATGAATTTCACAAGCATTTCATGTGAATTTGGCTTTATAAAGTCAAACAAATAAAAGCCAACAACCATTCGAACAACTCACATCAAGTCTTGTCAATCAATCAATCCAATCAATTGTCACATCACTCAAAGTGACATGATTTGACGCTTGATGTGACGTGCCGCACTCGAATTCAAAATGCGAATGCGCTCGCAAATTATCTCGGGCTCGGGCTCGCTAATTCCAAATTAACGAATTTTCCGTTGCGTCATAATTAAATGATTACGCCTAGCGAAGTCACTATTCACGTCGCTAATGAATTAATTCTAAATTAATTCGCTCGCCCGAATTAAAATCTAATTTTAATTCCGCGTCGAAATCCAATTTCGTTTAATATATCAAATATATTAATTTCATAATTAATTCCAAATTAACTGTTATCTCTCTTTAATGGATATTTTATCCCAGATAAAATATCTCCGTAATTAATCACAGATTATTTCTCTCTCTCTTCTAATTAATCCCAGATTAATATAGAGTACGAGTTATACGTCATCGGTGAATATTTGGGAAGCGACCCATGAGATCCGCGGATATATTGGCAGTGAATTCGGTCGTCGAACTATCCCAACACGTAAGTACCTCGTACTACATTTATACTGAATTACAAGACAAGGTTGGCCTCTAGCAAAGTACCATGCCTCCCCAATTCTCCGGAAACATCCTTACAGGAATAAGGATCTGTATCAGGCGTAGTATACATCATATAGTGCATGTCGATCCAGTATCGGACTATCACGTGCTAGGCCTGGGGCTGGAGTTATGTCTGCCCCGTACGAAGCACTTGTCGGATGTCTGGTAACTTGTCTCTATAATCGGATATTTATGACCTAGTCATAATATCCCGATGGCCGCGCAGCACTTAAGAGCCCTAATATCGTATCCTACGTGACATCATCTCCACTATGACTGGAGTGATACTTCCGTCTTGACATCACACCCAATACTCTACGATTCTCAATATACCCAGTATCGGCGTACACAGGACCTGTTACACCCCTGGACGACCTCAACTAAAGTATATTGATTGTCGTAAGCATTAGCGGTGCAAGTCTCAGGTTAAGACCAAATACACCTACCCTGATGTCGGACTCCCATAGACACATAGTCATACTACCAATGAGATTCCGATGGGGTCTATCCAGAGGGAAGCTGTTTCCCGTATCATCGGTGAAACACAACCTCCTATTGCACTTGCATGAGTATCCTATACCCAAATATATGAGAACTATGCCGTTGTGCTCTCACAAACGCGCACAAGTGTAATACTAGTCTTTTACGTATTTATCGATGTCCAATCTCGATAATACTCTGACTAGGGATATTTAATGATTTATCCTACGTGGACTGATACTGTCTCATATCATTCTCCGTCCAGGAAAAAATCATAGGGACCTCTCATCATTTATACATCTAAGGTGATCTAATTGTTGGACAAAATGACCCATAGCGTCACTATTTGCACAGATCATTGTGTTGTTGTAGCAAATTAACTATGTAATAAGGAAATTGCACTCTCATCATTTGTGATTAGATCACCATAGATATATAAATGAAGAGAGGTCCCTATGATTTGTTCCTGGATTGAGATGATATGAGACAGTATCAGTCCACGAAGGATTAATCATTAAATATCCCTAGCCGTAGTATTATCGAGACAGGACATCGATAATGCGGAATAGGCTAGTATTGCACTTGTGCGTGTTGTGAGGGCACAACGGCATAGTTCTCATATATATAAGTATTGGATACTTATGCAAGTGCGATAGGAGGTCGTGTTTCACCGATGGTACGGGAAACAGCTTCGCTCTGGATAGACCCCTCGGAATCCCATTGGTATTATGACTATGTGTCTATGGGAGGCCGAAATCAAGGTAGGTGTGTATGGTCTTAACCTGAGACTTACATCGCTAATACTGACGATAATCGATAAACTTTGGTTTTGGTGGTAGGGGACTTTTACAGGTTCTGAGTACACCACTTCTGGGTTTATCAGAGAGTCATAGAGTATTGGGTGTGATGTCAAGACGGAAGTGTCACTTCAGTCATATTGGAGTTGATGTCACGCAGGATACGGTACTAGTGCTCTTGAGTGTTGCGCAACCAATCGGGATATTGTGACCAGGTCATGTATATCCGATTATAGAGACTATGTTACCAGACATCCGATATGTGCTTCGGACGGGGTAGACACTTATCCAGCCCCAGCCCTAGCACGTGATTATCCGATACTGGGCTAATATACACAATACTACGGTATACTACGCTTGATACAGATCTATATATTCCTGTAAGAATATTTCTGGAGAATTGGGTAGGCATGGCGCTTTGCTAGAAGCCAACCTTGTCTTGTAAATCGATATAAACGTAGTACGAGGTACTACGTGTTCGGACAGTCCGACGATCGTATTTACTGCCAACATATCCGGAGATCTCATGGGTCGCTTCCTGAAGATTCACCGATGATGTATGACTCGCACTTTGATTAATCTGGGATTAATTAGAAGAGAGAGATAGAATTAATCTGGGATTAATTCGATGAGAGAGAAAATTATCTGGGATTATTTGCGGAGATATTTTATCTGGGATAAAATATTAATTAAAGAGAGAGAACGATTAATTTGGAATTAATCGATAAAATAATATATTCGATATATTATTAGAATTGGATTTCAACGCGGAATTAAAATTAGATTTTAATTCGGGCGAACGAATTAATTTAGAATTAATTCGTTAGCGACGTGAATAATGATTTCGCTGGGCGTAATCATTTAATTACGACGCGACGGAAAATTCGTTAATTTGGAATTAGCGAACCCGAGCCTGAGAGTGATTGCGAGCGCATTCGCATTTCGAATTCGAGCGCGGCACGCGAGTCGAATCTAGCGTCAAATCATTTGTCACATCATGCGTCAAATCAATTGTCACTTTGAGTGATGTGATATGACATGTTGTCACTTTATTAAAGTGACATGATGTGAATAAAGAAAGGTGATTGTTTGAAAGTTGATAGGACTTGTACCTTTTTGACTTTTGAATTAATTGTTGTGTATATATATTTTTTCATTTACTTGGTAAATGAAATAAAAAGATATATGTATATAAAAATCATTCTCTCTCT
This sequence comes from Zanthoxylum bungeanum, assembly GCA_019454045.1. Lineage (NCBI taxonomy): Eukaryota > Viridiplantae > Streptophyta > Magnoliopsida > Sapindales > Rutaceae > Zanthoxylum > Zanthoxylum bungeanum. The sequence continues at coordinate 80,120 of SKCR01018443.1, read as the reverse complement.
CTTGGACCAATTATTGTTCACGGTTTTGGCAAATTTTGTTACCATTCACGTGACTTACATTGGTTTTTTTTTGTTGTTAATGTTTTTTGGTCTAATTTGAGACCACATTCACCGTGACCCTCTCTCACTTCTTTTGGACTTCACGGTTTTAGGAAAAAGTGAGCCAAAAAAAAACTTCTCTCTTCCCTCTCTTTTCTCTCTCGGCTTGGACCGTTCTTCATCCTTTTTTCTGGTTTTCTGCCGATCAAAAGGGAGAAAAGAAGTAAAAAAGGAGAAAGATAAAGTAATCTTGTGCAAGATAAAAGTGCTGTAGCACACCTTGAGTAATACATAGGTGATAGGGAAGTGTCTTCATGAGCTTGGAAAGCTTGAAGCTTGGAGCTTCAATGGAGTCTTGCATGGCCGAAAATGGTGGAGTCCAAACCAGTCCAAACCGCACAGCCCACTGTCAAGGAAAGCCATTGCCGAGCTTGGAGGGAGCTTAAAATCGCACCTTGTTCTTCATTCATCAAAACCGAAATTCAATGTGAGTATATTCCGCACCTCCTTTGATGTGTTCATATACGGTTTTTATGCATGATTTGTTGATCTTGGGACTTGATTTAATACTCTTACACTAATCACAAATGATAAGAGCGCAATCTCCTTTGTCACATAGTTAATTTGTACAACAAAACCATGATCTGTACAAATAGTGACGCTATGGGTCATAATTATCCAACACGCCCAATGGGCTGTGTTCTTCACTGGTTTCTGCCCAGAAACCGTGACCAAGGGAAGCCAAAGTGTGGGAAATTTGTGGCAAATTTCTTGAGAGCTAGCACTCCGAGAGACATGCGAAGGTGATAGGGAAGTCCACACATGAGCTTGGAATCATTTGACGAAGCTTGGAGTTTGGATTCTTGAAGACACAAAGCCGAATTTGAGGAGAAAACAGCAGCCCACTGCCGAGCTTCACAGTGAGCAGAAACCGATTTTTGTTGCCTCGCGCGTCGCTCAACCGATCGATGTGAGTTTTCCGCAACTTCGTGATATATTCGCATATTTATTTCTTACTTTATAATCGATCCTCGGGGCCGTAGAAACTCCAACAATGGTATTAGAGAGATTGAAAAGCATGAAAAATGATTAGGGCTTAAAATTTGGGTAAATTGTATTTGAGCATGATTTGAATTAATTGGATGTTTGAGTATGCTTAATACATGTTTATTTGATGATTGATTGGATCAATTTGATTAAATTGTGTTTGGAACATTTTTCCCCAAATCTCCTTGCTTGGCCGAGAGTTTGATGCCCTCTTTGATCTTGGTGATTTTTTGATTTTTGATCATTGGATGACTTGAATCATGTTGGGAATATGGATTTAATGTTTAATTGGATTCAGTTGGATTGGATTAAAAAATTGGACATAATTTCCCCACAAAGCCGAGACTAATATAACATGATTGGGTTTGATTTTTTGATCAAAATGTGTTGGACACTAATTGATATAATTGAGCATGATTAATTGTACAAATTTGGTGTTTTGGAAATATTGATTTGGGTAATTTATAATGCTATACACTTTGTGTAATTAAATTGGGAATTTGGTAATTTAATTATTTGGGCCTATTTTGTTAAATTGGGCTTTTAAAGTTGTTATTGGGCTTATTGGGCTTGGTTGTACCAAGTGGGTTTAGGCCAAAATTGGTTGGATCCAATTGGGCCCAAAACCGCTTCCATAAAGTCCAAATGCGACTACTGGACCTTAAAGTTTAATTGGGCCTAAATTGATTCTAGGCTTATGGGTAGCTCTGGGGTGATTCCCGGATTGGACTTTGGTTATTCGGTTTGACCCGAGTTGACCAAAAGTCCACACCTTAAGAAGAAATTAATTAAAAGCCTATTGGACCTTAATTAAATTAACGTTGGACGTTAATCGGGCTTTGAGACCCTTAACGATTAAATTGGAATTTAAATCGTAAAAGGTTTATTAATAAAGTGTAGTATTTAATTTGGAATTAAATAGTGAATTAGTATTAAATAAAATTGAAATGGATTAATTTTGTAATTTAATTTAATTCAAGAATTCGTACTTTGAGTACTATTCGTAAAATGAGTTTACTCGAGCAAAATCAAATCGTTGTTTAAACATTGGATGGTCACTAATTATCAGATTAAATTAATTTGATTAGATTGATTGATTAACTGCTTGTGTGAATACATGGTTGCGATGCATGTATAATGTATATCAGATGGATATAGATGGGTGGGACAATTTTAGAAATTGTTGTAATAATTTGATTTATTAATGGACATGCGTGTCCAGCCTTATTACCTCCTTATTCTTTGTATTCTCTTCTCACATATTCCCCTCAATGTACATGAGGTTTCTTTAGAAGTGTAGTGTAACGGGTAGAAGTAAATACATGTGCTAAGAGGGAGAGAGAAAGGGAGAGATTTGATCTAGGATCAATGTGTTTTAAGTATCCATCCGCATATCATATTTTTTATTCATATGTGCTTTATTATGTGTTTAGAATGCATATTTAAGGGTGTATGATGATGAGACCTTAACAAAGATAATAAATTGGTTGCCAATTTGCACGCGAAAAAACCCCTCACAAATATTAAGCGTTTTTCCTTCCATTGAGTGATTCTTACTCAAGATCTAAGACTGGCATTAGTTTGTTGGACAAAGTCAAGGCCTTTGTCCGTCGAGGATGGTGTGTTGAATCACGAAGGCTTTGTTCCATATTGGTGTCTTGTCCAAGTTGTGGTTTGTTGGCCAAAGTCAAGACCACTTCTTGTCCATCGACATTGATTACGAAGCTTTCCATGGTCAATGGGTCGCGCTTGACTGGGATCACTAAGTTTTTTATGCCAAAGCAAGGCTTAGTTGATTCAGAGGAAAAAGGTTAGGCAATATTTGGATATATTGGCATATAAAGATATATGTTTCGGACTTGGATGTCCCCCTACTGGATCTAGGAATTGGATTGGATCCAATTGATCTTAGAGATCTACCTAGTTAATTATCATACAATTTGTTGGCCAAAGTCAAGATTGTGTGATATTTAACGGGATCCTAGCCCGCTAGGAAACATGGTTTCCCCGAGTACTCGATAGAGGGTTAGAGGCTCGCCGAAAAATAGTGGGAGGCAAGAATTGAATTTGCAATATTCGTTTAATTACTTGCCATACGCGCTCAAACAAATATCATTCGTCAAATGATTAAATGTTAGTTGGACTAATATTTAAATGTTGTTTTAATAAATAGTTGGATTATATTCAAACAATTAAAAGTATAGTTGATTAATATAGCTGGACTATAACAATCATTATATTTAAAAGTACCTAAATCGTTGATTAAATAGTTGGACTATTAAAATTAAGATATAATTGAAAGATTGACATTTAAAACATAATCCTAGGGAAAATGTATTTAAATGGTTTAATTTTTCAAATTGGGAATAATTTCAGGATAGTCCTGAGAACTAATAAAGTTACTTTATTTGATAAAATAACATATTAGGCCTAAGCCCGGAGTTAAGCAAATAGTAAAGCATAATCTTTGGAAGATTTATGTGATGATAACTTTAGTGCTTAATCCATTAAGCTTGCTAATTAGACTCCTTAATTTCTTTGTCAGAACAAAGGGTTATATCCTTAAAGTATGATAATGAAATTGAAGGATCTTCATAAATCTATATTTAGATTTTAGAAGTAATATATTGCAATGATAAACTCTTGGAGAGTTAATGACTATTCTCAAGGAGACAAAGTCAAAATTTGCAATTAGGCAAGTAGCGCAAGGCGCACCTTACTTCGATATTCTAAAAGGCCTTGGCTTGGCCAAAGGATTCTGGAGTGTTGAAAAGGGCAAATGCAATATCATTATAATCTTCTTAGAAGCTAAATGACATATCCCAAAATGTCTGCCTAAATTGTGGCAAACGGGATCGCGGAAGCATGACTGCCGTTTGGACAAAGCAGACATGAAGGAACTGAAGACATGTCAAGGCTCTGACTTCAAATATATTTGTCAACATTATGTTAATTACTAGTATTGAAATTGAATTTTAAATACTTAATGTGTACATAAAAATATACTGATGTTCAGAATCTGCTATGAGCAGGATACTGACTTCAGATTGAGATTTATCTGTGAATCAGAAACGGGACGAAAGTCCCTGTTTCAACCGTAGATACCTAAGTTTAGGGACTACCCTCTGGGTGTGTACCTAAATTTGGAAACTGTTATAATGTAACTAGTTTGACTAGAGACATTATCTCTATATCAGTGTATAACCCGCTGCGGGTGAACCTTTATATTCTAGAACACTAAAGTGTTTTATTTTATAAAGATGATATTGAGATAAACACATTAGATGTGAATAACATCATTTATATTTTGAATATAAATAAATCTCGAAAATATAACATGACAAACAAATAGCTCAAACTGATTTGATCAGAAGAATTTATTTGTGGTATTGTAGTCTAGGACACAATCAAACAAGAATCGTATATCCACACTTTTGAAGAATGGTTACTCGGACTGATTTGATTGCATTCAAATAAAGTCAACGAATCTAGTTTATTGGGCAAAGTGCCTATAACACTATTTACTTGGTAAAAGTGTTAATGCCACCGATCTGTTAGCCCTAGTTCATAGTGAAGCAAGTGGGCCCATGTCTAGCTAGGCTAGAGGTGGATATGAATATTTCGTGACCTTACGGATGTGGCATCGCGTTATGGTTATGTGATTCTTTTGAAACACAAATCGGAAACTTTTAAGTTTCGACACGAAATAGACAAACAAATCGGCTATAGTATTAGACCGTCACGGTTAGACCGTAATGGAAAATACTTAAGCAATAAGTTTCTAATATACTTGAAAGAGTATAGTATTATTTCAAAGAGGACTCCTCCCGGAACACGTCTTTTTGATGGTGTGTCCGAACAGAGTAACCGAATTTTGTTAGACATGATAAAGTTAATCCTGAGTCGCTCTGAGCTACTACATTTCCTTCAACGGATAAACATTAAACAGTGCAGAACTTATTTTGAATAAGGTTCCATAAAAATCTGTTTGACAGATTTCATATTAGATATGAACAGGAAAGAAATTGGGTTTTCTCATTCCTGATGATTTGGGATGCTAGGCATACGTTTGGATGATACCAAACTAAAACCCAAATTGGATTAGTGTCTAATTGTAGGTCATCTTAGGGATACCAAAGTATAGTACTTATACAACTCACAAGAGAACAATTTTATTGTTGCTCACCATGCGGTTTTCCTAAGAGGAATACCGATATGCAGTGGTAAGTGGGAGGATAGTAAAACTTGATGAAAATCGGAGTATTACTATTCAAGGCACCCATTCCTTAATGGAACACAAATAGTACATCAAGGATGAAACTATTCCAATAATCTTCGAATACACAAGAACCGCGTATGTCGGAAGAGATTCAGAAAACAACCTGGGGTATTGGTTTCTGATCTCACCTCATAAAGATGTCAATCTTATTGAGGAATACCAACTGACTACGTCTGAGGAAGTGATACAAGGTATCGACTCCCTATTATGGCAAAGTGCCATGAAATCCGAAATGGATCCCATGTATATCAACACGTTTGGATACTAGTTGATGTACCGCAAGGCATTGTGCCTATTGGTACTATATAAGTCTTCACGGAAGACATAATGGATGACAACATACCAACGTATAAAGCTAGGCTTTTAGCGGAAAGGTATCGTTATCAACATTGTGTTGATTACGATTCAACCTTTTACATGTTGCCCCGGTAAATCCATTTGGATAATTCTTGCTAATGCTGCATGTTTCATTTATGAAATATGTTAGCTGAACGGGAAAATCGCTTTCCTGAAAAGGAAACCTTTTGGAGGATGTTTACAACATCCCGTCGGTTTTGTCGTACCAAAACTAGCAAACAAGGTTTGCGGGTTATTCAATCCATGTTTGGATTGAAGCAAGCATTGGGTTCTTGAAATTACCATTTTGATTTAATCATAATAGCTTATGATTTAATTCAAAACGAAATGATTCTTGTGTATATAAGAGGGTTAGTGTGAGTGCACTGACAGTGGCTGTCCTATAAATAATGATAATATGTCATTTCTTGGAAATGATATTCCCATAAAACAATCGGTGAAAGCTTGGCTTTCGTTAAAACTCTCCGAGAACTCGTACATTGAAAAATGTACGTGACCTGGTGTCTCATACGCTTTGAGCATATGGATTCACAAACAGGCCAATCCAAGTGATAGTCACTGGATTGATATTAAGAACATCCTTTAGTTTCTTAGAGAACTAAGGATGATGTCTTAAACTAAGGAGATGGAGAACTTGAAGTGACTGGGATCACTGTAGCAAGTTTCCTAAACCGATAAAACAACTATAAGTCATAACAACGGTACTATACAGTTTGAATAACGGAACAGTGAGCTGAAAATCTTCCAAGCAAGATACTTTTACCGAATAAACAACAAATGCGGGTTATTGCTGCAGCTGAGGCATCAATAGAAGCCATTTGGGTCGATAATAAATCTAATTAGATTAGATATAGTTCTACTAGCAGCTGAGCTAGGCTTCAGCACAAGCTAAAGAATTAATGGTCTCATCAACGATCCAGATACATACTTCCATATTCATCTGATTCGTTCAGATCATACATCGTGGCGATGTGATGATCGAATAAATCTCATCAGACGATAATCATGCAAATCCGCTGACGAAAGCCTTTTCTCAGCAGTTTGAGCCAACCGTACATAGTTCGGGTGTTAGACACTCGAGTGACTGGCTATAGGCCAAGTGGGAGATTGTTGGACAATTATGACCCATAACGTCACTATTTGTACATATCATGGTGTTGTTGTACAAATTAACTATGTGACAAAGGAGATTGCACTCTTATCATTTGTGATTAGATCACCAAGATGTATAAATGATATGAGGTCCTTATGATTTGTTCCTGGATTGAGAATGATATGAGACAGTATCAGTCCATGAAGGATAAATCATTAAATATCCCTAGTCAGAGTATGATCGAGATCGGACATCGATAAATACGTAAAAGACTAGTATTACACTTGTGCGCGTTGTGAGGGCATAACGACATAACTCTCATATATTTAAGTATAGGATACTCATGCAAGTGAAATAGGAGGTTGTGTTTTACCGATAGTATGGGAAACAGCTTCGCTCTGGATAAACCCCCTTGGAATTCCATTGGTGGTATGACTATATGTCTATGGAAGTCCAAAATCAGGGTAGGTGTATTTGGTCTTAACCTGAGACTTGCACCACTAATGCTTGCGACAATCAATATACTTTGGTTGTGGTCGTCCAGGGCTTTAACAGGTTCTGTGTACGCCTCTGCTGGGTATATTGAGAATCGTAGTGTGTTGGGTGTGATGTCGAGACGGAAGTGTCACTCCAGTCATATGGAGATGATGATCGCGTAGGGATACAGAACTGGTTCTCTAAAAAGGTTGCAATCGTCGGGATAATATGACTTGGTCATGATTACTACACTTTTCCATGACTTGATGCACAAAGAGATTGAGGTGTATGTGGATGACATGATGGTAAAATCAGAGACAAGAGTTGGGCATATTGAAGCACTGGAAAGGTTTCTTCAGAGAGTTGACAGATACAACCTGCGGCTAAACCCTAAAAAGTGTGTGTTTGGGGTGACATCAGGGAAATTCCTTGGTCATACAGTGGGAATGGGCGGAATAGAGGTAGACTCTGAAAAGATCAAGGCAATCACAAAAATGCCTGCACCGAAGACAGAAAAAGAAGTCAGAGCATTCTTGGAAAAGATTCAGTACATCAGTCGGTTCATTGCCAAGTTGACATCAGTATGTGAGCCTATTTTCAAACTATTGAGAAAAGATCAGCCAGTGAGATGGAATGAACAGTGTCAGACAGCTTTCGACAAGATCAGAGAGTACTTGGTAAAGCCTCATGTATTGAAACCTCCAAGACCGGGCAGACTTTTGGTATTGTATTTGGCTATAGAATCAGAATCACTAGGGGCAATGATGGTACAGGCAGATCAGACAGGGGTAGAACATGCAGTTTACTATCTGAGTAAGAAGATGCTCCCGTATGAGGCTCGGTATCAAGAAGTTGAGAAGATCTGTCTTGCAGTGGTATGGGCTTCCAGAAAATTGCGGCATTATTTCCAGTCATACAAGATCCAGATAGTGGCCAAGGAAAATCCTCTAAAATATCTTCATTCGGTGCCTTCGCTAGTGGGAAAGTTGGGCAGATGGTTGGTATTGCTGACAGAGTTTGACATTGAATATCTCACCTCCAAAGTGATCAAAGGGCGAGCGGTAGCAGAGTTTCTGGCAATGCAACCTGTTGAGGGGGATCAGTATAAGTTTGAATTTCCAGATGAAGAGATCCAACCAATAACAGTTCAGAGATGGAAGATGTATTTCGACGGAGCAGTGAATTACAAAGGAGCTGGAATTGGAATCGTGATAGTGACCCCCGAAGGGGAGACTTTGCCTTTGGCCAAGAGGTTGACATTCAGAGTGACTAATAACATGGCCGAGTATGAAGCATGTGCTTTTGGTTTGACCGCATTGATAGCCTTGAAGGCCGGGAGTGTGGAAGTCTACGGAGATTCTATGTTGGTAGTCTAGCATATGCGAGGAGAATGGGAATTGAAAGAAGAACGGTTGAAACCTTACCTTTTTCACCTCAGAAAGTTGGCACAGGTTATCCCCGAGTGTAAGTTTCAGCATTTACCGAGAGAAGAGAATCAGATGGCAGATGCATTGGCTACACTTGCATCAACTTGGGAAAATCCAGAAAAGGTAGTGATGAGACCGTTGATACTGACAACAGCGAGCAGACCTGTTTATGAGATAGAAAGAATTATGGGAGTTGAGGTCGACGACGGTAAACCTTGGTATTATGACATTCAGAGGTATCTGGAACATGGTGAACTCCCGGAAGGGGCAAGCAGAAAAGACAGAATAGCCATTCAGAAGTTGGCTTCCCAGTATGTGATTTTGAAGGGGGAACTGTACAAGAGGCAGGCAAACGGTATCCAGTTGAAGTGTTTGAGAAAAGAAGAAGCTCAGCATGTAATGGAAGAAATACACGCCGGGGTATGTGGTACGCACATGAACGGGTTGAATCTGTCCCGCAAGATAGTGAGACAAGGTTTTTATTGGTCAACCATGGAAACAGACTGCGCGAAGATGGTAAAGCACTGTCATGACTGTCAAGCACATGGTAATTTGAATCACTTACCGCACACAGAGTTACACGGGATGTCAGAGCCGTGGCCTTTCTCAGCATGGGGAATTGATATGATCGGAGAAATTCGACCGAATGCGTCAAATGGGCATCGCTTCATAGTAGTGGTAGTAGATTACTTCTCGAAGTGGGTGGAAGCCGAATCATTCCGTAATGTTACAGCAAAGCAGATGGCAAAGTTTATAGCTCGGAACCTCATTTGTCGGTATGGTATGCCGCATCATGTAGTGACAGACAACGGGGTCCAGTTTCAAGGAGAGACGAAGGCAATGTTACAGAGGTACGGGATAGGCCACCACAAGTCATCACCGTACAGGCCGCAGGCAAATGGGGCAGTTGAGGTAGCCAACAAGACTATAAAGACAATTTTAGCCAAGATGATAGAAAATTGCAGAGATTGGGCCGAGAAACTACCATATGCTCTGTGGGGGTACAGAACATCAGTAAGGACAGCAACAGGGGCCACACCTTACTCTTTGGTCTATGGAATGGAAGCAGTATTGCCGGTAGAAGTGGAGATACAGTCAATGAGGGTATTAACAGAGGCAGAATTACCGGAACAGGATTGGGCCGCACAGAGGTTTAATCAGTTAGCACTATTGGATGAGAAGAGAACGAAGTCTTTGTATCACATGCAGTTGTATCAGAAGAGACTAGCCCGGGCATTCAACAAGAAAGTACGTCCCACCAAGATCAGAAAGGGTGATATGGTACTTAAGCAGTCGAGGCCGTCAACGACAGATCCAAGAGGAAAATTCAGACCTAACTGGGAAGGACCTTACATAGTGCAGAAGGTAATGGGAAATGGAGCAGTGAAGCTATCAGACTTGGAGGGGAACGAGTTCACCGATCCGATCAACGTAGACAGATTAAAGCAATACTTTGCCTGAGGGAGAGAAGACCGAGCAGTCACTACGGGAATTGGCAGAAGACCTAACCCAACGGAATCAGAAAATCATTCATGCATACACGTAACATTGCATTCTCTTCGTGTTTGTTTTTTTTGTGTTCGTAGGTTCGAAGAAAGGAGAAAGCGGCATAAATGAGCCAAGCAGCGTCAACGCAATTTCAGTCTTTGGGGATGAGTCCCAAAGGGGCGAGGCCCATATCATGTCGACTTGTGGGCGAGGCCCATATCGGCTTGAGGGCGAGGCCCCGTTGTCAGTTGTAGTTCCGGGTCGAGGTGCCCAGGGTCGAGGTGCCCACTATATAATCAGTTCGAGGGCGAGGTCCCTATTGTCAGCGGTGTTGGTTCGAGGTGCCCAGGGTCGAGGTGCCCCCGTTGTCAGTTGTAGTTCCGGGTCGAGGTGCCCAGGGTCGAGGTGCCCACTACATCATCAGTTCGAGGGCGATGTCCCTATTGTCAGTGATGTTGGGTCGAGGTGCCTAGGGTCGAGGTGCCCCCGTTGTCAGTTGTAGTTCCGGGTCGAGGTGCCCAGGGTCGAGGTGCCCACTACATCATCAGTTCGAGGGCGAGGTCGCTATTGTCAGCGGTGTTGGGTCGAGGTGCCCAGGGTCGAGGTGCCCCCGTTGTCAGTTGTAGTTCCGGGTCGAGGTGCCCAGGGTCGAGGTGCCCACTACATCATTAGTTCGAGGGTGAGGTCCCTATTGTCAGCAGGTGTTGGGTCGAGATGCCCAGGGTCGAGGTGCCCCCGTTCTCGGTTGCAGTTATTGGGATGCGTCCCAGGATCGAGGTCCACTTGCAGCACCAACTCAGCTCGAGGCATCAAACGAGCCAGGTAAGTGAAAATGCATTGCATAAATTTGATAGGATTGTTCAAAGTCACACACTGCACAAGTCCCATCAAAGTGGGGGCGACTGTAGGCATTGCATTTTTGCATGTGAAACCCGATGATGAGTCTCAGTTGGAGGCACTACCTTTTTAGCTAAGGATATTGCGGGAAACGGAGGTCGGAAGGGGAAATTCAGAATAAGTACGTCATCAAGTTTATTTCACAAGCTCACTATCTTCGTTAGTGCTGCGTTCGTTACTTCGTTCGAATGTCAGGCAGATTGCGGACGTTCGTGTGGTGTTCGAATGTGCGTTCGAACGGCGTCGGTGTTTCTGGTTTTGCTGCTACCTCGCACCCCAGCCCAATTAGCTCCCCAAAGCCCATAAAACACATCCCAATTTAATTAAATTAAACATTAAATATTAAATAAAATATTTAAACCATTTACCAATTAAATAAAACACAAAATATAATCATACCTAATGAAGATAAATCAAATATATTAACTTCCTAACTAAACAAATCACATACTAAATTAAAAAGATGTCATGCCTAATTAAAATCAATCATAACCAATTAAATATTTTGACTTCCTAATCTAGCCAAGATTTGTCACCCCTCAATCTTTGACTTTCCTTGCTCAACACCAAATCAAATCCTCCTTTAATGCACCAAATCCCTTCCTTGTGAGACAAGGTGAAGCCCTAACCCTTCTCTATATAAACAACCCCCAACCAAAGCCATCCTCTCATTCACACAACATCATTCACGGTAATAGCATAAAGAAGTAAAAACAATTTCTCTCCTACACCTCATTCAATAACCAAAGCACACATATCTCTCCATTCACACCAATCACAAGAATAAGTAACAAAAAAATATTATTTTCATCTCCTCCATTCCATAGCCGAACACATCACCCTCCTTAACCCCTCCATAACCGAAAATAACAAGTCTTTATATCTTCCTAAAGCCACCGAAACCAACCCTATACAGCAGCCCTCCATCACCAAAAATTATAACCAAAAATCGAACTGCAGTGAACATAAAACTGCACTGTCTTACACGCCCAAACAGCAGTAATTTAACCCCTAAAACAGCAGTAAAACACACTTAAAAACATTCCCTAAAAACCTTAAAGTAATAACATAAAAAACTGCATCCATAATTCTTAAAATAAATCACACAAGACTACACTAAGAACCCACACAAAGACTTGGAACAGTCCGTTAAAACGTCAAACAGGTGACCTGAACAGTGAGCAGCAAAACAGAGGCCGAACAGTAGCAGAACGGAGTTCAAACCGCAAGCAAAATAGCAAAGCGGTGAGCTAGGATGCTAAACCAGTGAACCGGAGAAGTTGAGGAGCTGTACCCTTCCGACTTCCGTGAAACGCAAGCCTGAAAGTTGGCAAAAAGGTTAGACCTGAGGGTATCTTTCACACTCATTTTTTTTGTATTATTTATTAAATATTACTTGCATGATTGTCATGTTGAAATGCATATTGTGGCCTTTGAGTAGATAAATATGCATGAATTATGAGATGTTGTATGTTGTGGCTGTGGAATAAAATGAGAGATGTGTCAACTCTCGCGGTATATCGGATGGAAACCCGGACATAAATTTCATAGCCGATTCCAAATGGACGGTAATATGATCTGTACTCGGGACACAACTCCACGTACCGCTTGAGTAAACGGCACCCTCTTTTGTTTTGTGTTGCTTTGGTTTATTTATTTTTCGTCACTTGAATTCTGTATGTTGCCTATTTATGCATGATTCAATCGAGCGCATGGGCTTAGTAAGTGGAATGAAAGATCCCCTATGGGGAGGGGTTAAAGCCCTTTACCACGATGCTTTGTCGCGCCGGTTGATGTGTGTTCGGTTGGATGTAAGATGTGTTCAATCGGGCATACTTAGTTTGATATGATTGTCTTTATCTTTTTATGCATGGTTCAATCAAGCGCATGGGCTTAGTAAGTGGAATGAAAGATCCTTATGGGGAGGGGTTAAAGCCATTTACCACGATGCTTTGCCGCGCCGGTTGATGTGTGTTCGGTTGGATGTAAGATGTGTTCAATCGGGCATACTTAGTTTGATATGATTGTCTTTATGTTTGTATGCATGATGCGATCGAGCGCATGGGCTTAGTAAGTGGAATGAAAGATCCCCTATGGGGAGGGGTTAAAGCCCTTTACCACGATGCTTTGCCGCGCTGGTTGATGTGTGTTCGGATTGGATGTAAGATGTGTTCAATCGGGCATACTTGGTTTGATATGATTGTCTTTATGTTTACATGCATGATGTGATCGAGCGCATGGGCTTAGCAAGTGGAATGAAAGATCCCATAGGGGGAGGGGTTAAAGCCCTTTACCACGATGCTTTGCCGCGCCTTGCATTGTACTATTCACCATTTATGTATTGCGTCCCATTTCATGCATCAGGTCTGTTCTCGTTCGAACGTGTTTACGAACGCAACTCGAACGCGCAAGCATTTTACCTTATCATGCATCAGGTCCCCTTTCTGTTCGAACGCGTTCACGAACGCCATACGAACGCGAGTATTCTATTTCATTTCTGTTCGAACGCGTTCACAAACGTCATACGAACGTAGCATTCTGTTTCATTTCCGTTCGAACGCGTTTACGAACGCTACTCGAACGAGAACCTTCTGTTTACCGTTCGAACGCGTCTACGAACGCTGCACGAACGCCCACGGTAAACATATCCTCTTGCATCACATTACGACATGTCCATCTTAGCACATAGTTCCTTTTTTCTTACGTTATGCATTTGTATTACCTCTCTAGTTGTCTATTTCTGTTATGCGCTTAAATATATTTCCTTAATATGCATGCTAGTACGAATGCTATTTGTTTGCATTTCTGTGTCCACCAATGCGTTCATTAACTTGTATGCTTGCCATATGACAATCCTTATGTATGCAAATTGAGACATAGATTACATGCAAATAGGCTGTATGCAAATTCGAAAATGTGTTACATATAAATTCAGATGAACTTGTTGATGTATGTATGTGGATTTAGAAACATGATATTCTTAGAAATAAGTGTTACTTAAGCCTGATTAAATTATCATATAAATCCTTTCATTACAAGTGGCATAAGTAAGGGACCATTCCGAACCCAACGGTTTGAGGTCTTCCCTTGCGAGGGGTGAGTGCGGCCTTAAATCTCATTTTCCCGGTTCACACCGGGTGGTGACTCCATTATTCTCCGATTTAGTCCCCAGTGGCTATTCCGTACTCCCGACCGGGCCGCGAGCCCGGGACAGCATGCGTCGCCCAGTTCCTGTGTTCCCATAATTCGTTAGCGATGTGAATAGTGACTTCGGTAGGCGTAATCATTTAATTACGTCGCAACGGAAAATTCATTAATTTAGAATTAGCGAACCCGAGCCCGGGATTGTTTGCGAGCGCATTCGCATTTCGAATTCGAGTGCGGCACGCAAGTCAAATCAAGCGTCAAATCTCTAGTCTCATCAAGCGTTAAATCATTAGTCACCTTGAGTGATGTTACAACTTGTCACTTGATTTGATTGATTGATGTGAATTGATGTTGGAGTGTAATACACTCAAGTGTGATGGCATGATTGACATTTAATATATTTTAAATGTTTGGTATTTGTTTTGATTTTTGAAATCAATTATTTGATTTTTGGAAAATAAAATAATTGTGTATTAGATACACTTTTCTTACCAACCATCACACAACACTTCCTCTCTTTTTCTCTCCTCTCAAAACACGCCCAAGGGGCTGTGTTCTTCACTGGTTTCTGCCCAGAAACCGTGACCAAGGGAAGCCAAAGTGTGGGAAATTTGTGGCAAATTTCTTGAGAGCTAGCACTCCGAGAGACATGCGAAGGTGATAGGGAAGTCCACCCATGAGCTTGGAATCATTTGACGAAGCTTGGAGCTTGGATTCTTGAAGACACAAAGCCGAATTTGAGGAGCAAACAGCAGCCCACTACCGAGCTTCACAGTGAGCAGAAACTGATTTTTGTTGCCTCGCGCGTCGCTCAACCGATCGATGTGAGTATTCCGCAACTCCGTGATGTATTCGCATATTTATTTCTTGTTTTATAATAGATCCTCGGGGTCCTAGAAACTCCAACATGCTATTCATGCTCTAACAAGCCATGAAAATATTTTTGGTCTTTTTCAAATTATATATATATATATATATTATTTGATTTTTCAGATTTAACACAAAAAAATAAAGACACATAACATGCTTGTAAAACATCCAATGGTACGTGGAGTTTTATCCCGAGTGCAGATCATACTACCGTCTATTCAGAATCAGCTATGAAATTTACGTCCGGGTTTCCATCCTATATACTAAGGGACATATAACAAAAAAAAAACAAGACACACACACTCATATGCTGTGTAAAAACATAAAACACACGCGCACACACATGCAATTGGAAAAAAAATAAAAAAAATCTTTTAAGCAGAGTTACACTGAAGTGCACTCTCATCATATCCATCAGGACACGCAAAAGAAGATGGGAATTCATCTTGCTTCCTCACCCAAACCTTTCTAGGAACCTCATCCACTTGAGAATTCCTAGTCAACAAAGAAAGTTTCTCACTAAGAAATTGAGCTTGGTTAGTTAGTGCAGAAACTTGAGAAGCTAAATTTGAAGAGTCAAATCTAGGTGACACACTTTTAGGCCTCTTCTTTTACTTGTGTAACATGAAGCACTTAGGCCTAATGTTTCCCGCCTTGCTACAATGATGGCACACAGGCACAAACCTCGGATGAAATCGAGGTTTACCCATAACACCTCTAGATTGAGGTTGGGGAACATGACGAGGAACAACAGGAGGAGAAACATGACTACATACAACAGGTTTCTTACCTAAGTCACGTTTAGCTGCTACAGGCACATCTTTGGAAGAGGAAGCCTTATTACAGTTAGACTCAGAAATAATACCTAACATACGGTCCGCCTTTTTATTTCCACTAGAAAATGCGGACAATTGGGTTCTAGCATCTTCAAGTTCGGTCTCTAATATTTGGAATCTATTAACTAGGCCTCTGTTCCTCTCCTCTAGGTCATCAACCATCAAAAGACTTTGCTTAAATTTAGCTTGAGCTTCATTCTTTTCTAGCTCTACAGTTTTCAGCCTTTTATTGACCTCAATATTAGTCTTCTTAATAGCTAAACTCTCATTAAACAGTTCAATATAAGCTACCTGAAGGCTTTCCTCATCTACAGACTCATCGAGAGAGATTTCTGAATCAGCATCATTAACAACAATCTCTTTCTCATTAGTCACACTAGCAGTAAAAGCAATATAATTGCCTTTAGGAGAATCATCACCTTCAGAATCACTAAGGGATGCTGCCATGGCTTTTTTTCCTTTAGCCCTAAGGTATGTGGGACACTCAGATCTAAAGTGCCCATATCCTTCACATTCATGGCACTGGACACCACATGATCTACTATCCATATCTTCTCTAGACTCTCTACTGATATGCCTACTCTCTTTAGGCTCATCCTCCCTATCCCTACTACAGCTATGGCCATTCTTCTTCAGCTTAAGGAATTTCCTAAACTTCTTAGCAAACATGGCCAAGTCATGATCCGTAAGGGTATCATCATCACTAGATGGATCATGGACAACTTCCTTCGCGATCTTCATCGCTATAGTTTTGGGCGTTTGATACCCAGGAAATTTCTTCTTATAAACTTGCAGTTTCCCTACGAGTTCTTCTAAATCAAGCTTATCGAGGTCATTGCTTTCCTCGATGGCGGTGATCTTGGGTAGGAATTTATCATGCAGGGATCTAAGGATTTTCCTAACTATCCTATTGGTAGGTAGTCTCACCTAGGTTAAAACTAGAGTTAACGATATCGTTAATCTCAACATAGAATTCATCAAAGGTCTCATCATCTTTCATATGGGCGACCTCAAACCTAGTGGCTAAATCCTGAAGTCTATTATTTTTAACAGACAGTGTGCCCTCATGCATAGTCTGCAGATGTCCCAAGCATCATTGGCTATCTCACACATAGAGATTCTCTTAAACTCAGCAGAACAAACAACATCATGTATGACATTAACAGTCTTGTTGTTCCTATTGCTAGCATCAAAATCATCATTCGACCAGGTCAATTTGTCTTTGGGGGAAGATATCCCATCAACTACAACAACGGGAGGTTTCCACTCGTATTCAACAGTCATCCAGACCCTTTCATCTAAAGACTTATGGAATGCTTTCATGCGAACCTTCCAATGCAAATATTCTGTGCCATCAAAAAATGGCGGACAATTTAAGGGTTGACTACGCTCTATAGCTAATGGGTCAAGGATCGAGTTCAGGCTCTGATACCAATTGAAAATTCGCGATTAGCCTAAGGTCCTGACCCTATGCGGAATTAAAAATCAATAAATAGGACAAGTCCTGATTACTGTAACTATGGAATCTCAACAAGCAACCACAATAACCAACATTTAAAATATGATGCAAATATAAAAACAATAACAATAAATTAAAGCAGCAAATATAAATCAAACACACAAAATCAACACAATAATTTTGGTGACGAAGTGGAAAACTATTGCGAGTAAAAAAACCACTCCGGGTATAGGCTACCACCCGAATCCACTATTTAGAGAAAACTTACAGCGATGGTTAAGACCTATGGTGGCAACTCCACCGACTCAAGTACCTCAATACTGCAAGAACTCAAGGCAACTTCTCAAGCCCGCGACCCACGGTTTTCTTCAGAACCTCTGAAGTCTCTGAGTAGATTGTATCACCTCTGACGCCGGAAATCCGACTACCAAACTTCCTCCTAAAGAACTCTAAAGGGTTAGGAATTTTGGGTTAAGTTGTGTTGAAGGTTTATCAAAGATGGATTCACACCATTAATGAAGAAGACAAGGAGATAAGAAGTCTTCATTGGTGGAATCAAAGAGAGTTGAAAGCTTTTAGAGATTTTAGCTCAAGGGAAATATGTTTCAACTATTTCAACTTCGGGGAATGGCAACTACATGTTATATTTATAGGTAGGGTGAAAATGCTAGGGTTTTCAAAGTGAAAAGGGCAAAAAATGCGTTCAGATCGCAGTCGCGTTCGAACGTATACTAGAACGCTACACGAACGCGCCCTTTCTGTGAAGACTCATTCGAACGCCACTCGAACGCACTACGAATGTGAGCTCTCTGGAATGACCTCGTTCGAACGCACCAAGAATGCACCTCGAATGTTTACTCTCTGGAATGCTCTCGTTCGAACCCAATGAAGAACGTGCCACTAACGCCACACGTTCGAACCAAATAACGAACGCATTAGTAACACCAATCGTTTGAACACTGTAACGAACGCACCACGAATGCATGTCTGATGCACATCAGCCAAAAACCAGTCCAATTGCACAAAGATTTTCATGAAAGATTACAACTCAATTGAACTTGTTTTGTCACGGACACATGCCAATAAAAATGGAACTAGCAACTAGTCTCTTTATGATCGGAAAGTCATGACCTAGTCATACTTCCCCGATGGCTATAGCACTTAGAGTACCAGTTTTGTGTGTGATCATCATCTCCATATGACTGAAGTGATACTTCCTTATCGACATCACACCCAATACACTACGATTCTCAGTATACCCAGAAGAGGCGTACACAAAACCTGTTAAAGCCCCAGACGACCAAAACCAAAGTATATTTATTGTCGCAAGTATTAGCGATGCAAGTCTCAGGTTAAGACCAAATACACATACCCTGATTCGGACTCCCATATACAAAGTCATACTACCAATGGGATTCCGAGGGGTCTATCCAGAGCGAAGCTGTTTCCGTACCATCGGTAAACAGAACCTCCTGTTACACTTGCATGAGTATCCAATACCCAAATATATGAGAACTATGTTGTTACGCTACCATAACACGCACAAGTGTAATATTAGCCTATTCCGCATTATCGATGTCCAGTCTCGACAATACTACGACCAGGGATATTTAATGATTAAACTTTTGTGGATTAATACTGTCTCATATCTTATTAATTCGGTACTAATCATATGAACTTTTATCATTTATATATCCAGGTAATCCAATTACAAATGATAAAAAAGCAATTTCCTTTCACATAGTTAATTTGTACAACAACACCATGTTCTGTACAAATAGTGATGCTATGGGTCATAATTATCCAACATTCATGACACATCATTATGTTTCCACCGGGGCGCTTATTTAGGGTCTTGTCCATCAGAAATAAACTGACCTGCTACCTTGTTGATGAGGGGATTGATTCGTTCCTCACTCAGTGTTTACGCGCGACTAGGGCGTTGAACTCTTGATATGTTTTTGATGATACATGCATAAAAAGAATGATTTAAGGACATGTTTTGAATTTCCTTGTAGTTTGTTTTTGGTATCTACTCACTGAGTCCACAAGACTCATCCCCCAAGTTTGTTGATGATTGCAGGTTTTCTCCTCTTTTACCGCAGCCTCTACTTTTGACGGAGATGATTGCGTTGGATGATGGATATTATTTTGAAAGTCACCAGGGGATATTTTCGGGCATTATGGTTTTTGGGTATGTTAGTTATGTGTGGGAAATGTAATAGTAAAGATTTGTATTATAGGATTGTGTTATATGAGTTATGATGTTGTGTGCACGGAGCCTTTGAGTGTTGATTTTGATTTTGATGTGAATTATGTGGACCTGAGGTCCCTTGGCATGTTAGATGTTTTACTAGATTTCATTTTGATGCTGGACTTGGATCCAGGTTGTCTAATTTTAGGATACATCATGTCTTTTTTTCTGTAAATTAGGAGGGTTATCGAGATGGGTAATCTTGTATCCTGCCAGTAGCATACTGTCTCTGGCGGGGTGGTACACAAAAACATAAATATAGAAATTTAAGTATAAGAATTCATCCCTAACTTTACCTTAAAAGTTAGTTCAATGGAGAAACATCTTTTTCTGAATTTTCATCATTACTCCAATTCTCCAAATTCTGTTGCGGCTCTGGTCCCAGATTGGCGTAAAAAAACCCCTTTTGCCAAAGTGACGTCCTGGCCTATCTATTATTTTTGTGCATTACAGACTTTGACTATTTACCACCAACTCAAAGCAATCCTATTTTAATTAGAAAGATCCACGTGCAAAGCTTTTCAAATTATTCTATTTTTATTGCTTTTTTTTTTTACAATTCTTTAATGCTCCCATTTTCCTGTCTTAGCTTGTGTCACACACTTCTTGAATTGGGAAGCTTAATTTGCTTTCCGTATTTGACATTGCAAGACTTATTTATTGAATTGCTTTCAGCTTCTATTGTCTGGACCGATCAACTTTCACTTGGAACATGCACACCACTTTCCATTTTTTTTTTCAATTCATGCAATAAAAAAAAAACCGAATTAATATAAGTTAATGATTTCCTAAATCAACAATTAAAATAAAATTATATAAAAATAAATATAAATAAGGCTAAAGCCGAATAAGGTGATGATCAAAGTACACTTTCGTGAACTTACCACAACCCCAACCAGCTTATTATTAGTCCCTAGTAATTCAAGCGTAAAAAGAAATGGAAGAAAATACTAGCTAAACTAAATTAAAAACAAATAAGATAAATAAAAACTAATTATACCTCCTTTGTAGGGGATCACGATTGCATTTAACATATGCAACAAGACTTTAAACCCCTCAGTGATCCTAGTGGACGAGTTAGTCTCGTGAGGGCTTATAGTGACGACATCCACGAACGTTAATCAAAATAAAAATGAAGGACAATAAAAATAAAAATAAGGATGTAAAAAAAAAAAAAAAGTGTTTTAGTCAGATGTACATAATGATGTCCTCAGATATTACTCAATGGTAGGCTCAAAGAAACATTTAAAACACTATCTAGGTCACAACTTTATCCAAAAGATAAGTCTAACAAATTTCATTCCTCAAATCATCAATCTTAACAATGCCAAATCAACAGTTCAATCGAATGGGTCTAACCAACCTATTATCCTAAAATCTCTATACATTAATCTCTCTCTATCTTTTGTTTTTATTTTTTTCTTTTCATTTCACAAGGCAAGGTATTCTTTCACTTCTCTTTCTCCTTTCTTTTTCAAGCAATTTTTTTTACCCTTTCATCGGTTAGGAGCTTTCACACTACTTGTTAAGGTGGCCCTCTTCTCACAGTAAATCATCCTCTATAAACTTATGGTACATAGGCCCAGATTACTGATGGATAGCTTAACACTTAACAGTTATAGGTAGCTATTTCTAACCAACTAGCATGTGGATATTGCATTAGAGATAGATTTCTAGGCATGCGGTCATGTATTCTATCGAATAATCTCAATTCTACTGTCTCAAAATCAAACCTGAAGTCTGAACTAGGCTAGAATCGATAAGTGCTTAAATTGAGATATACTCAAGATAAAACTCAACTCAAAGATTTAGAATTGACTCAAAAAATGCTCATCTGTTTCTAATAGCCATAGCCTAAAGTAGATCAGTAACTGCATTTCTTATCATCGGACTATGTATATTCAACAAAGACAAACTCTTTTTTTGAATTTTTTTTGACACTTTTAGAAGATAAGAAAACATGAATAACACATGAACAACAAGATAAAACATATGATTTTACCACTCTAACCTAAATCAAACATTGTCCCCAATGTTACCAACAATAAAGACGTTAGAAAAATAATGAGTTCACCTGACAAGAGAGAGCGTGAACCTGGGTGAAGCATGGTGTCGTCTTGCAAAAGAAACAACAAACAAAACAAAAAGAAAAATAAAAAAATAAAATAAAAAAACTAAAAAAAAAATGTACAAATAATAAGGAGATGAAGATCAATCCTCATAAGTCAGGTCAGCAAGAGTGGCATCCTATACTGCAGATATCTTATTAGTAAAGAAAGGTTTTAACCTCTGTCTATTAATTTTGAAAACTCTACTGTTCCACTTACGCAGCTCCATGTGGGAAAACTTGTTTCCCAATAAAAAGTCCAGTCCATCTGGACCGTAACTTGCCTGGGTGAGGATGGAGTCTGGAGACATAAAGGTAGACCTTTTAATTTGGGTCAATGTTCTTCCTCATGATCTATCTATCATGGCAGCTTTCATCTTTGCTTTATAGATGCGGGAGTTGTCATAAGCATCATTCCTCAGTTCTTCAAGTTCTATCAGTTGGAGCTTTCGTTGTGGGCCTGTAGTATTCAAATTAAAGTTAAGAGTTTTAATAGCCTAATAAGCTCTATGTTCTAACTCAACTTGTAAATGACACGCCTTTTTTAATACAAGCCAATAAGGAGACATCCCAAGTGGGGATTTGTAAGCTGTGCGGTATGCCCAAAGTGCATCCGGAAGTCGTAAAGACCAATCCTTGCGGTCTGGGTTTACCATTTGCTCTAATATTTTTTTATCTCCCTATTTGCTAACTCCGCCTGCCCATTTTTCTGTGGATGATAAGAAGTGAAAATCATATGCACTATATTGTACTTGCACATCAAAGCCTCAAAAGATCGATTACAAAATTATTTCCCTTTATCACTAATAATGACATGTGGCGTACCAAAACGTGACAATACATGTTCCTTTAAATATTTTGCCACAGTGGTGTTGTCGTTAGCTCGGCACGCCACTGCTTCAACCTATTTAGACACATAGTCTACTACAAGAAGAATGTAAAGATATCTAAAAGAAGGTGGAAAAGGTCTCATAAAATCTATACCCCAGCAATCAAATATTACAATGAAAAGAATAAGGTTAAAAGGCATTATATGACGACGAGATATTGCACCTAATTTTTGACAACTTTCACAGGAACGACAGAAACCATTTGTGTCTTTAAATAAAGTAGGCCAATAAAAACCACACTGTAAGGTCTTTGCAGCATTTTCTTTATTGCAAAATGGCCTCCACATGCATAGGAATGACAGAATGTAAGTACACTTAAAACCTCATCCTTAGGAATGCAACGTTGCAATATTTGGTCAATGCAGTATTTAAATAAATATGGATCATCCCAATAAAAATTACGTACCTCGACCAAGAACTTACGCTTGTCTTGTGCAGTCCAACCTGATGGAAACTCACTAGAAACTAAGTAATGGACAATAAGTGCATAACATGGTACTTGTGTGATATCAAATAAGTGTTCATCAGAGAAGTCATCACGAATGTGTAGGCCATAGAGGGAGTCATTAAACTCTAGATGAGATAAGTGATCTGCCACTACATTTTCAACACCCTTCTTATCCTTGATGGTTAGATCAAATTCTTGTAGCAAAAAAATCCACCTAATCAAACTTGTCTTAGTATCTTTCTTAGAAATGAGACACTTAAAGGCTGTATGATCAGTAAAAACAAGGATATGTGAGCTATTAAGATATGCATGAAATTTATCTACAGTAAACACTACAACTAACAGTTCTTTTTCAGTTGTGGAATAGTTAACTTAAGCACTATTTAAAGTTATGCTAGCATAATAAACAACAAAAAGGTTTCCTTTCTCTCATTTGACCCAAAACATCTCCAATTGTATAGTCACTAGCATCACACATATTTTCGAAAGGTAAGTTTAAATAAGGTGATTGCATAATTGGGGCAGAAGTGAGTTTAGCAACTAATATTTTGAAGGCATCTTCACTCTTATGTCCATTTAAACAAGGAATCTTTAACAAGAAGGTTGCAAAGAGGTCAAGATATAGAAGAAAATTCTCTATAAACCTTCTATAGAAATCAGCATGAGCAAGAAAAGACCGAACATCTTTTACAGTTTTAGGTATAGGTAACTTGGATATCAACTTGATTTTTTATTTATCTACTTCCATCCCCTAGAAGAAATAATATGACCCAAAACAATACCTGAAGAAATCATGAAATGATATTTTTCCCAATTTAAAACAAGACATTTTTCTTGACATCGACTTAATACTACCTTTAGATTAAGTAAACATGCAAAACAATTAAGTCATCCATAAACACTTCCATGCATTTCTCAATCATATCACTAAAAATACCCAACAGGCATCTTTGAGATGTAGCAGGTGCATTACATAAACCAAATGGCATGTGACGAAAAGCGTAAGTACCAAACGGACATGTGAATGAGGTTTTATTTTGATCTTCTAAAGATATTTCAATTTGATAATATCAAGAATAACCATCAAAAAAGCAATAGAATGGGTGACCTGCTACCCGCTCAAGAATTTGGTCAATAAAAGAAAGAAGGAAATGGTCTTTTTGGGTGGTCGCATTCAACTTCCTATAATCAATACACATGTGCCAACCCGTGACTACTTTGGTAGGAACAAGTTCTCCCGCCTCAATTTGCACAACAGTAACACCTGACTTTTTAGGAACAACCTATGTAGGGCTAACCCATTCACTATTAGAATGGTATATAATACCTGCATATAATAATTTTATAACTTCATTTCTGACAACTTCTTTCATAGTAGCGTTAAGTCTATGTTGAGGGTCAATGTGAGGAGTAGCTCACTCTTTTAGGTGAATCCTATGGGGGCAAATCAATGGGATAATACCTTTAACATCGCCTATGGTCTAACCAAGTGCAGATTTATGCTCACTCAATATGTAAAGTAATTTCTTACTTTGTGATGCACTTAATTTACACGAAATAATAACATGAAATATATCGTCTGGTCCGAGAAACGAATGCTGAAAACCTTTTAGCAATGGCTTTAGTTCAACTTTTGGTATTTCAACTGTGAAAGGCTTCACTTTGTCTCTTTCGTCTGGTAAAGCCTCAAATCATGGTTGCCACACTCTTGTTCCATGATTTTGTAAAATAGAGAAACCATTAGAGATGTCTGTAATTACGGTAGAGTCAATAGCGTCTACAACCTTAGAATCAAGAAGAAGGTGTTCAGTAGGGTTAGAATCATGTTGTATATAGACTATTTCTGGCAAGACTGTGTCTATTAGGTATGTATGGTGGCATTCATCATCATCTCATGGTTTTTCTAAATGTGAAAGATATCCACTTCCAGTGTCATGTTCCCAAATGATAACATCATGAGACATTTCCTACAATTAATAAGGAAATTAGTTGTAGCAAGAAAAGGTCTACCTACGAAAAGGTCTTCCAGTGTTAACCACAGATTGAGTATCTAAAATCAAAAAATCAACAGGATAGTAGAATTTATCGATTTGTAGTAAAACATCCTCAATTACTCCCTACGGTGTTCTGATAAAGCAATCAGCTAACTGTAAAACCACATATGTAAGTTTAATCTCTCCAAGTCCTAGCTGTATATAGATAGAATATGACATAAGATTAACACTAGCACCTAATCTAATAAAGCTTGACCAAACTCATATGTGCCAATATGGCAAGTAATAGTGGGGCATCCTGGATCTTTGTATTTTGGTGGAGCCCTCTACTCAATTACTGCACTTGCTTGCTCTGTCAAGAATGCAGTCTTCTTCACAATATGCTTTCTCTTCATGGTTCATAGATCCTTCAAAATCTTTGCATAGGTGGGAACCTATTTGATCACATGTAACAGAGGAAGGTTAATTTTTACTTGCTTTAAATGTTTTAGGATCTCACCATTAGGGTCTGTAGCTCTTGCAGTAGGCCTAAGAGCTTAAAAAATGGTACTCGAACTGGGCTCTGTACTATTTGTTCTTCTTGATGAATATCTACACTAATATCTGTAGTGTCACCTATAGTGTTGGAAGTGTCCTACATGTTTATTTCTTTACCACTTCGAGTAATTATGGCATTAAAACCCATTACATTGGATGCTTCATGGTCAGCCTGTGCCATGTGTTGTCCTCGCGGATTTGGTTGAGCCTGAGATGGAAATTTTTCTGGTTCTTGCACTCTTAAAATGTTAGATAATTTAGAGACTTGACTCTTCATCTCCTTATTTTATTCAACCACTTGAGCTATCAATGACTCAAACCTTTGATTTTTTTGACTCTGAGCCTCTACAAATGCTTGAATAGTGTCATCTAAAGAGTTCCTATGAATGGTAGGTGTGTGATACTAGGAAGCAGTGTAGCCTTTAGGTTGTGGTGTTTGAGTAGGCCGTTGAGACTCATGTTTCCAACTGAAATTTAGGTGGTTCATCCAACTATGATTATAAGTATCTGAGTGTGGTTTATAAGGCTTCTTATACATCCATAAGGTATTGTATTATTCCTCATATATTTCCCTCATCTTACCATATAAAGGACACTCTTGGGCTAGATGGTCAATCTCTTTGCACACAAAAAAATCCCATTGAGGTTCTAACTGGGCTACCACATGCATATTTTTGCTATCTTTGACTTTTAAAGCTCTTATTTCTCTAGTTAATAGCTTAATATGTGCTTTAAGACTATTCTATTTCCTAAAGTGGTGTATACCTTCGCTAGAAAAGGTGGAACATGTCATATCAGTGTTATCCATGGCATTAGGTCTAGTCATAGAGTGAGCTTTTTCAGTTAGGTCATTTAAATACTTTATTGCTTCATCAGTGTCCCTCTATAAAAACTCATCACTGCACATCATCTCAACGAATTGGCACTCTCTAAGGGTTAGACCCTTATAAAAGTAACTCACTATGTGCCAACTGTTATACCTATGGTGAGAACAAATAGCTAACATATCTTTAAACCTCTCCCAAGTTTGATAAAGGGTTTCACTGTCTTTCTAGGAGAAAGTAGAGATCTGTCTTTTCAAGGCATTAGACTTATGATGTGGGAAATATTTAGTGAAAAATGAATGTGTCATTTCACCCCAAGATCCTATGGAACGAGGTCTCAAAGAATACAACAAGCTTTCAGATATATCCTTACGAGCAAAAGGGAAGAACTTAATTCCAAATGTGTCTGTAGTCCCAACTTGATCATAAAATGTTGCTACAACCTTTTCAAACTCCCTAATATGCACATAAGGGTTCTCATTCTCCAAACCATCAAAGGTAGGGAGACGCTGTATCATTTTAGGCTTAATATGGTGCATTATGGGGAAACATTATGCATGATGGAGTAGTTATACGAGTATGATAGAGGTACTCCTGAAGAGTCCTAATGAGTTGCTCCTCGTGATCGCTTATGTTGTGTATGCTAGATCTAGGTGGTGTAGTAAAATGATTTTCAAATAGGCTTTCTGAGTCTGAGTCTTCCTCTTTAATTTTTAAAAATCTACCCAAACGATCCCTAGGTGCATGCACTCAAATACATATAAAACAAGAGAAAGAAATAAAAGGAATGAAACAAAAAATCAAAATTTAAAGTAAAATTAAAATGAATAAAATAAATAAATAGGAGTTATCATAAGTATCATTCTTTAGTTCTTTAAGTTCTGTTAATTGGACCTTTCACTCTGTGTTACAGTACTCAAATCAAAGTTAAGAGTTTTAATAGCCCAATAAGCTATATGTTCTAACTCAAGTGGAAAATGGAACGCATTTCCAAATACAAGCCTATAAGGTGACATCCCAAGTGGGGATTTGTAAGTTGTGCGATATGCCCAAAGTGCATATGGAAGTCATAAAGACCAATCCTTCCGGTCGGGGTTTACCATTTTCTCCAATAATTATTTTATCTCCCTATTTGCTAACTCCGTATGCCCATTTGTCTATGGGTGATAAGCAATGGAAATATTATGCACTACATCGTACCTGCGCATCAAAGCCTCAAAAGATCGATTATAAAAATATTTCACTTGATCACTTATAATGTCACATGGCGTACCAAAGCGCGACAATACATGCTCCTTTAAAACTTTTACCGTAGTGATGTTGTCGTTAGTTCGGCACGCCACTGCCTCAACCTAATTAGACACATATTCTACTACAAGAAGAATGTAAAGATATCCACAATAAGGTGGAAAAGGTCCCATAAAATCTATACACCAGCAATCAAATATTTCAATGACAATAATAGAGTTAAGAGATATCATATGACGATAAGATATTGCACCTAATTTTTGACAACTTTCATAAGAACGACAGAAACAATTTGTGTCTTTAAATAAAATAGGTCAATAAAAACCACACTGTAAGATCTTTGCAGCAATTTTATTTAAAGAAAAATGGACTCCATAACTTTCATAGGAATGACATAATATAAATACACTTAAAATCTCATCCTCAGGAATGGAACATCGTAATATTTGGTTAGGGCATTATTTAAATAAATATGTATTATCCCAATAAAAATTAAATACCTCGACGAAGAACTTACACTTATCTTATGCACTCCAACCAGATGGAAACTCACCAGAAACTAAGTAATTGACAATATGCGCATACCATGGTACTTGTGAGACAACAAAGAGGTGTTCATCAGGGAAGTCATCACGAATGGTGATGAGCGGAAAATATATCAATATTTACCGCCCTTTTGACCTAATATTTCATATGGTTTCTCGGGTTTTAGAAACGTTTTGAGGTGTTTTTTTTTCATTTTGCAGATAAATAAAGTTTTGGGACTCAATGGAATCAACTTGGGGCTAAAACGACGAAAAACAGACAAAAAGAGGCAAAATAGAAATTTATTGTTCACGCGTCGTGACGCCCATACATCTATGCGTCGCAACGTACCTGAATTATTCAGCTGCCGACACGCGTCATCACCACGTCATCATGGTGTCAGCAAAATTATTGTTCTGCCGACAGCCGTCATCTGTTGTAGCGCGCATAGCGACGCCTCAGCCTTCACGCGTCGAGAAGCTGAGACAATAATTTAGTATACCGACAAATGCGTGCCACATGTCAACATCTAAGTATTAGTGTCCTATACATGCCACAAGATCTCTAAACAATGATTTGTGTGTGAATTATCCAAGTTAAGTTGCGGAATACTTACATTGGTTGATAGAGAAATTTCAAAAATTTCTTCAAGGATGATGAAGCTCCAAGCTTTGTTGAGTTGTTCCAACTCTTAGGTGAGTTTCCCTATCACCTTGTTCAACTCTTAAAGTGCTAGCTTTGACCAATTTTTGAAGAAAATTTTTTTCTCCAAGAGAGAGTAAGAATCGGCAAATGCAAGAGGGAGAAGAGAGATGAATAGTAACTTAAAAAGTTTTGTTTTGTTGTGTTGAGTAAATGACACATTTATAATAGCCAACTAATCACATCACATTTTGACAATTGATGTAAGTAAAGTGGGTCCAACCATTTTTAAATTCCAAATTTAAGTTGGCTCACACAACTAGACATTGGGCCCGGGTTCGTTTAATCCGATTAAAGGAATTTTTCATCTCTAACTAATTAAATCCAATTTAATTAAATAATTATGCCTCGCAAAATTATTACGAAAGTCGCTTACGAATTAATTCCAAATTAATTCGTACGCTTGAATTAAAATCCAATTTTAATTCCGTATTGAAATCCGATTTCAATTAATATATCTGATATATTATTTTAGCCCAAATAAATAAATTAAATAGAAAAATCCAATTTAACTATTAAATTTATTTTATCGATTAATTTCAAGTTAATCGCGTTCTCTATTCTAGACGAATTTAATCACAGATTAATTATTGCCGGAATTAATCCCAGATTAATTTTCTCTCTCATAATTAATCCCAGATTAATTCTGTTCGAGTCAAATGACGTCGGTGAATCTTTGGGAAGCGACCCAAGAGATTCCTGGATATGTTGGCAGTAAATACGGTCATCAGACTATCCGAACACGTGCGTACCTCGTACCACATTCTTACCGATTTACAAGACATGGTTGGCTTCTAGCAAAGCACCGTGCCTAACCAATTCTCCAGAAATATTCAACGAGGAATATATAATTTGTATCAGGCGTAGTATACAAAGTATTGCGTAATACGATCCAGTATCGGATGTCACATGCTAAGCCTAGGGCTGGCTCTGTGTCTGCCCTGTACGAAACATATATCGGATCCCGCGTAACTAGTCTCTGTAATCGGGTAATCATGACCTAGTCATTCTATCTCGATAGCTGCAGTATTTAAGAGTACTAGTACCGTATCCTGCGTGATCATCATCTCCATATGACTAAAGTGATACTCTCATCTTGACATCATACCCAATACACTATGATTCTTAGTAAACCCAGCATAGGCGTACACAGAACCTGTTAAAGCTCCAGACGACCAATACCAAAGTAAACTGATTGTCGCAAGTATTAGCGATGCAAGTCTCAGGTTAAAGATCACATACACCTACCCTGATTCGGATTCCCATAGACACATAGTCATACTACCAATGAGACTCCGATGGGTCTATCCAGAGCGAAGCTGTTCTCGGTCCAACGGCTAACAGAACCTCTTATCACACTTCCATAAATATCTAATACTTAAATATATGAGAACTATACCGTTAAGCTTCCATAACGCGCACAAGTGTAATACTAGTCTATTCTGCATTATCGATGTCCAGTCTGGATAATACTACGACTAGGGATATTTTATGATTAAACCATTCATGGATTAATACTGTCTGATATCTTATTAATCCGATTTAACCATATGGACTTTTATCATTAATAATCCAAGTAATCCAATTACATAATGATAAAATAGCAATTTACTTTTGTCACATAGTTAATTTGTACAAAAACACAATGTCTTTTACAATAGTGATGCTATGGGTCATAATTGTCCAACACTCAGCACGTCGCGTATACATGTCAACAATCAACGCGTGTCACGATACGCAAGCCCGAATTTTGCCTATAAATTGAAGTTGATTTCATTTTCCAAATTCATACTTTCCTTAAGTTTATTAATAAGGAACTGAGAATTGTATCTTGTTTGTATATATTAATAATAACGTATTTTTACTTTTAGTAGTAGTAATAATAGTTTATTTATTTTATCTTTCTTTTATGTTTTGTAGTTAATTTCTGCTGGCGGAAGGGTGAAACTTTTATTATGATAATTTAGATTAATCTCCCTTAAATTATAATATATAAATTATCTTAAAACCTGACTTAATTGGATACCGCCTTTATGGTCGATTGGACTTAATTAAATTAATTTTAACCTGACTTAATTGGATACCACCTTTATGGTCGGTTGGAATTAATTAACTTTTGTTGGGGTTTTATATGGAACTAAAAGGTTAGCGTAGCGGAACGCGGAAAACAAAATTTTCCGATTTAAAATTTTTCTTGGAATAATTAAATAAACTTATTTATTTAATTAATCAATATTTAAAATCTAAAATTTTAAACCAAGAAATCATATTTCTTTTAATTACCGAATTACCCCAATGTTTTGCAATTTGATCATTTTAGTCCTAAAATTGTCAAATACAGTTTTGGATGATTCTAAATCATTTCTAAAATGATTTTTAACATGTCCAACACATCAAATCATAAATTACAACAAGATCCCCACAAAAGGACAAAATTGCTGAGAGGGGTACAAATTTCCCATTAATTGCGATTTGACCCAATTTGTTCAAAACATGTCAAGATCAAACTCAATCAATCCGAAATTTGATATGCATCATATATAAATCATAATATGCAATATATATAAAAAGCCCCAAAATTGGATTAGGTTAAGAGCCTCAATTTCATAAATTAGACCAATTGCACAATTTACACTAAATTGATTTAATTCAATGCTTTGATCAATTCAGTAATTCACCAAACAAGTCTCAACACTTGAAATAACTTAAGAACAATTCTAGGTTATAACTGAGTGGAATTAAAACTCTAGAATGTCAACTTTAATCACCAATTAATCAAATAAACTTAATTACTCCTAATTAGCTTATTAATTAATCATACATGCTAAACACCTTCAAACAAGTTTCCAACATATTAAATCACATAATTAAAGATTAGAGAAAATTCTAAACTACACAAATTGAAGTATAGAATCATAGAAATAATTTCTTAGTTGAAGAAAGTTAGAAATAACTTACAAAACTCCAAATTTTCAAGCCTTTCACCCATTTGTTCTTCACTTTTTCTCTCAATTTTTAACTTAGTGAATATTTAAAAAAACTTATGTTATGTGAAAAATGAAACGAAAATTACTTATATCATTTTCCTTGTAATTACCGAGAGTTACCGAGAAAAAATAATAAGATATGCAATTTTTTGTTTCATTTTAATTGGTCATTGTTACTTGTTACACTTTGTAACAATTACTTCAAAAGCAAATAACAAGTGAACCAATGAGAACTTGCCATTTCCTAACAATTATAACAATGAAACAAGTGTAACCACTTATTCCATGCCATTTAAAAGTTAGATCATTACAAAGATATTTGTTATATTAATTAATTTAATTATTTAACAATTAAATAATTAAATAATTAAATATAACTATCTTAAAGATATGTATTATATTTACATTAAATATCTCAAATACATATATTAAAGATATATGTCAAATATCACAATTTGATATTTAATTAATGTGTATTTGATAATATCAAATATTAAATACAAATACACATTAATTCAGAAATGATGATTAGGTCCTGATTGCATGTATTTTTCGTTTAACTGTTAAACAAGTTATAAATAATCAGTATTATTCATAAAAGTTTCCCTAGTGCTCTACGAGTATATGTCATTAGTGAGACTCTCTAGGTTCAGGTATATCTGTCACGAAATCAAATTTTGTGTCCATAATTCACCCACCCGTAAATTATGAAGAACACCGATAAACTCTCTGAACCATACGGGTCGAGGTCACTGCATACGTATAATCCCTCTGTCACAAGTATCTGGATTATTACAGACATATAGATACAAACATCAAATCTCTATAGATATAATCATGTCGACGTTTCTATTAGCTATCCCTTAATAACACTTAGAACTGATTTCTACAATGTACCACGGGCCCATGGATTTAACAGATTACTAATTCCATATTGAATACCTATGCTCTGTACACAGAGTTGACAAATCATTTCTTGATACACATGATATCATGAGCATCAGTCCACACCCAACGAACATGCGGAGGTCTGATCTAAATAGATCGGTGACGTGACTATCATCTAAGTGTGGAGGATAACTCATATATCCACAGTGGTATCTCAAGTCAAAGAATCACTATGCTGACTCAACCATATAAGATTCTTATTGACGTTGGTGTACCATCCATTAAGAATCTTCGGTGAGTCATTCAGTGTCTATCCGCTATAAACACCTACACATCTATACGAGTCTCCAAGACTCATGGCTCATTGAGAAACCATCGGAATCCAAGGTTCCAATATACGACATGTACCAGTCTCAACAGGTTTACTTTACTGACCAAGTAGTGTAAACCTTGACCATGAACTGTCTAAGAATGACAACGTCATGATACAACTCAATGTCAGTTGTGACGCTTTTGCAATAGTATCATAACTAATAATTCTAAGGTTTGTTAAATCTTTACCATATATAAGAGGATGTTATATAAAAGAAACTGTTTATTTTATTCATAATAAAATGTTACATTTGTATTTACAATGAAATACATAATAAAATTGGCGCTCAGAGCACCAACCCTAACAATTAACACATGACTTAATCAGGATACCGCCTATATGGTCGGTTGGTAATATAATGCAAATTTATATATTATAATAAGGGAGATTTCTAGATTTAAAATAGTAAAGGTGGATCCCCTGACCCCATCATTTTATTTTTAATCTAGGGAAATGATGAAGCACAATATTCACAAGTTTAGCAATTGATTTTGTTATATTATGTGTGATACTTTGGCTTGTTTATTGAATCTTAACCTTAATGCTTCTTGTTGCCTGAGCACCAATAAGATTGATGTGGTAAACTTAAAATGAACTTGATGAGAAGATTTTAGGTTTCAGCCTTATATTCAATAGCTCATGATCTCTTTTTAGGGGAGATTTCCTTCCAGGATAGACATATACCTGTCGGGCGTGGGTAGCCACAATTGGAAGTTGATCTTAATGAATTCGGAGTTTCTTGGTTAACATAGACATATAGTTAATTGGGTTACTTTGGGTGTTTGCATCTGAATATCGACAGAGGCTTTTGCATATCTTCGTGTTCCAGGTTAACAAACTAATTTATTACACATGTATAAGAGAATCAATTCATCATTAGAATAATATTGTGTGGAATCACAACCCTAGATGTTTGTGTCTTTTGTTTATTTTCCATTATATTTTCTTTTGTGTTTTTAATTATTTATTTATTTAGCAAATCCACATTCAACCAACCAATCAGCGATTATTCCCTTCTCACCCCAATTAGATACTTGTAAATAAATAGAATCAATAATTAATAACAACAGTACAAATTAAGTCCTCGTGGGATCCATATTTTTATACTACTTGAGCGATATGTGCGCTTGCGTTACGCGTGTGATTTCACTGATCAAGTTTTTGGCGCTGTTGCCTGTGACTTATTTTTCTTGCGCTATTAATTTTGAAGCTGTCTATTTTACTTGTATCTAATTTTCTTTACTTTTATTCGTAATTTTATTTCATTCTTTTATTTTCAGGTGGTTGAAAATGGATCACTATTGGGCGATGGAAGCATTAAGAGCTTTAAGAGGTGAAGATACTGTTGGGGTCTTAAGGGAGAATATCGGTATCGCAGCGGAAACGCGGAAAATCAAAATTTTCGATTTCAAAATTTTTCTCGGATCAATCAAATAAACGTATTTATTTAATTATCCAATTGTCAAATTCTGAAAAATTACACAAGAAATCATATTTCTTGGTAATTACCAAATTGGCCCAAAACTTTGCAAATTGATCATTTTAGTCAAAAAATTGTCAAATACAATTTTGGATGATTCTAAATCACTTCTAAAATGATTTCCAACATATCCAATATATCAAAATCAGATTTGGAACAAATCCCCAATAATTTCTGAAATTAAGGAGAGATCCACAAATTTTCAATTAATTACGATTTGGTCCTTTTCGTTCAAAACAATCCAAGATCAAATCCAATCAACCTAAAATTTTACATGCATCATATTCATACTATAATACATCACATATATGAAAAGCCCCAAATTTGGAGTGGGTTAAGAACCCTAATTAGTCAATTTCATCAAATTGACCAATTTAACCAAATCTTTAAAATCCAACACTTTAGTTCATTCTTTGCTTCACCAAACAAGCCTCACCACTTTGAAATAACTCTAGAAAAATTCTAGGTCACCAAGGAGTGGCTCAACAACTCTAGAATGGCAACTTGATTTTCCAAAAATCAAAAGTAAGCCAGTGAAACCATTTCAAGCTTACTAACATGAATACTTCATTCATTCAAGTTCACAACAATTTAAACACAAACTATAAGAGTAGAGAGAACATCAAAGCAACATAAGATGATGCCAAGTATTTTAGAAACAATTTTCATATTGAAGACTTTAAAGAAATACTTACAAAAACAAGATTTTTCCAAGATTTTTCATTTAGGCCTTCAAGCTTTTCTCTCAACTTCTTTTAAGTTTATTTTGTATCTAATGAATTCCTTTTAACCCAAAAAGATGAAACAAAACAATATATACCTCACACAAATGCCCTTGGCCGAATTTGGTGAAGGAAAATATTTAGATATTTAATTTTTGTTTCATTTAAAGCTTACTTTAATCAACTTGCAATTTGATCATTACAACTTTAATGAAAATTCAAAAAGTCAACAAAAGCAACTTAAAAATATATCACTTATATTTATTTAAGGTCTTGGCCGAATTTGGTAAGAAAAAATGATAAGATATTTTCAATTTTAACTTATTAAAACAAATATCCAAGTAGTCAAAACCATTTTGACAACATTTTCCTTTAATGTATAAGTCAACAATATACACTTATAATCATTTCCCAACTTTATCATTTGGTAAGATATTTATATTTTAATTATATTAATTATTTAACAATTAAATAATTAATCAATTAATTAAATATAAATATCTCAAATATATGTATTATATTTACTTTAAATATCTCAAATACATATATAAATGATATATGTCAAATACATTTATTTGACAATTTATTAATGTGTTTTTAATAATATCATATATTAAATACAAATACACATTAATTAGGAAATGACGGTTCGGCCCGTTTGCATGTATTTTTCGTTTAACGTTTAAACGATTTATAACTAATCACCATTATTTACAAAAGTCGCCCTAGTGCTCTACGAGTATATTTCATTAGTGAGACTCTTTATATTCAGGTATATCTGTCACAAAATCCAATTTCGTGTCCATAATTTACCCACCCGTAAATTAGGACGACCACGGATAAACTCGATGAATCATACAGGTCGAGGTCATTGCATACGTATAATCCCTCTGTCACAGGTATCCGGATAATCCCAGAGATATAGATGTAAACGTCAAATCTCTATAGGAATTATCATGTCGACGATTCAATTAGCAATCTATAAATAACATTCAGAACTCACTTCCGAAGTATACTATGACCATAGATTTAACTGATTGCTAATCACATATGGACTACCTATGCTCTGTACACAGAACTGACGGATCCTATCTTGACACACACAAGATATCCTGAGGATCGGTCCACACCCAACAAACTGGCGGAGGTCTGATCTAAATAGATCGGTGACGTGACTGTCATCTAAGTATGGAGGATGTCTCATACATCCACAGTGGTATCTCAAGTCGAAGGACCACTATGCTACTCAACTCGAGAAGATTCTTTTTGACGTTGGTGTACCATCCATTAAGAATCTTCGGTGAGTCATTCAGTGTTTATCCACTATAAACACCTACACGTCTATACGAGTCTCCCTAGACTCATGGTTCATTGGGATAAACCATCGGACCAAGTCTCGATATACGACATGATTGGTCTCAACGGATTTGACTAACCGACCCGTGTTAGTAAATCTTGACCAGGAACTATATTTTGATAATATACATTTAGCAGTGACACTTCCCAATGTCAATTACAAACTAACTTTGTAACTATATACTGCATCATATATTATCGGGCCTTTGTCTAATATATACATATCACTAAACCAAATTTAGTTTCAATCTAATCGTAATCAAATCGAATACATATATAAAAACAAGAGGTGCAACCATAGATTAGTAATATTATGGAAAAAAAAAGGATGTTCGTATTCATGAATCAGACATAAATACGGTCCGGATTGGCGCTCTGAGCACCAACCCCAATAATTTCTCCCACTTGCTCTAGTGCCAATCCACGGTATCATATACACATC
This sequence comes from Zanthoxylum bungeanum, assembly GCA_019454045.1. Classification (NCBI taxonomy): domain Eukaryota; kingdom Viridiplantae; phylum Streptophyta; class Magnoliopsida; order Sapindales; family Rutaceae; genus Zanthoxylum; species Zanthoxylum bungeanum. The sequence goes on along the minus strand of SKCR01018443.1, from coordinate 42,927 downwards.
TCAATATGTATCGTATACGCATGGCCCTCAAAAGTTCACCCATCACTTAAGAGGTAGGCAACAAGAAGTAGGTCCGCTATAACATAATGAGTTTGTCAAACAAACTCAATCGCTTCCCATAGCCAGCATCATTCATATTTTGTAGAATCTAAATTATATATTAATATGACTCTGATGCTACATCAGTATTGTGCTACAGCTACTGAGTTGTCCAAGTATTTAGGGATCAAATCTAAAATACTATGCAGACAACCGCAAGCACAACACCAATCCAAAACTTCTAACTTACCAGGTCACTATGCAACTTTAGAAGTCAATACTTCATAAGTTGCATCTAATTCCACTCATATACTAGAATCATGTGTGACACTCCCACTACATCTTTTGTGACTCTTTATGACTTAGACTGTCCAACGTAATAATTAGTCTCAAAACTAATATGACCCAAACGGTTGCAGACTAAATGCTCCATGAATAAGAAACTCGTTCTTAATATCTCAAAGATCACAAAGAACATGTTTCAAGATCCATCCTATGGTCTATAGGATATCAAAATAACTCGTAACAATTACGATTAAATCGATATCTACAATCGCACATTATAAAGTATTTATTATGTCGTCATCAAATGATACATAAAATTTATTAGACATTCTAATCAATATCTCTTTCGAAAAAGGAATCATCCTTTACGAAAGATGAATACTTTATATAAGACATACAATAACTGTCCAACAGTTATACTAACTGTCATATAGATAGCCTAGTTATGTCCTTTATTAGATCACATCTAATGTATGACTAATAGGAGTATCTCACAAGTCTCTTATTTTTATATCTTATATAAAACTTTATATCAAATATAACAGAGACTACTCCCACTGTTTTCACGGAGTAAAGAAGAATTACGTAAACCTTTTACCTTACAAACATCTCATTAGTACTATAATAATGATAATGTTGCTAGGATATATAACACCAGAAAGTAATTTGTACGCTTCAACTAACCCTTTTATCACATATGTATTCTCTATACTTTGACAAGATCAGACAATCTGACTGATATCAAAAATAGAGAACACGAATTTCTGGAAGACTTATCCGAGTCTACAATAGGCTCTATAAGCTAGCACATTAAACTGCGATCTCAGTAGAACACAAACTCTAGGGCCATTCCAGAATGAACTCTTCAAACTAAGAAATCATAACTGATCTCTTATTTGAATAAGTCATTCAAAAATGCCACTTTGCATTCTTTAGCTAAAATGTACAGTTTAATATCAACATTAACCAATATATCTTTAATTGTTCAATTTAGTGTGACTAGAGACAAGTTTCCTCAGAATCTACAATATATTGCTGAGTATAACTTTTCTCACTGTCATACTATAAAGGTCAAACCTTTAATAAGCTCACACTGCTTTCACTGCGCAAACAATTAGCACATATCATGAACTAATTCATAATGAAAGCTTAATCAAGTTCAAAACTTAATCACAGTAAGCTATGAACAATCTTAGATCTATGGTTCAATGGTGAACTTCCAGAATCGATATTAAATATCGCTTCCATTATAAGTTATAGGATAATTTTCTTCGGTAAGAAAACAACAGAATCATTAAGTATCAAATACTCGTAAATGGTTCTGATATCCTATTAAACTATTATAGAAGATGTATAAGGGTTGATTCATCTTATTAATTACGTAGTTCCATTTATAATTTATCATTCTCACATTTTACTTCAATAAGTCAAGTCTTTTCTACAATAATTAATATCTGATGTTACACATCAAGTAATAAAACAATTTTATTACTTAGGATCGTAGGAAAGATATTCTATTAAATAGAATACAATATTCTATTAAACAGAATAAACGATAAACTTTTACTTATACCTCCAAGGTGTAAGTAATTTCCATTATATAACTATTATATAAAAGAAATATTCAAATCTCAAAATTTTCAAGATTCGGATTTTCTACCTATACATATCATATATGTAACTGTAGAAATTAATGGAACCTAAATTAAAAAAGATGAACTAGTGTTACTGGAGCATAACCCAAAGAGTATTGAAACTAAATCGGTAACATTCAATATCAAACGAATCAAATCATATAAGATTCAACTGCTCACACTACTCAATTCCATCAAGATGGAATCGTGGAAGAATAATATTGAATAAGAATCATATTCACTGAATAACCTTAGAACTGATTTTTTTAAATTCATATGTTTGATCGTATCAAAAATCTTTGAACAGTTCAAAGACATGTAATGAATTTTGAGGATAGAGTTCTCTAAAAAAATTTTAGATTGAATATATTTGAACAAGTCAAAAATGTTCAATCTACGTTTCATCAGAACAGATTGAAAGTTCTTGATCATTTCAAGACGTTCAATATGTGTTCTTTTAGAAACACGTAACCAAGTTATGACAATTCATAAACTAAGTTACGAAGTAAAGAAAACTACCTTAAGCAATTACAATTTATTAAACTACATACATCCAATGTATCAGTTAAATAAATCTGGTGGTCCAATGACAATCATTGGTTAAATGAGATCTTAATCACCTTCCTGAATACAATATTCATTAAATGGATAAGGATGTGTGGTGTGATCTTGTATCAAACCATCATTTACCATATGGAATAAGCATCTAATACTTAAGTGATTAAACTCATAAAGCACCGTTCTAAATTATTTACTTTTACCGAATAATTTTTCTTAATGTTTATCTCAACGTCAATGACACTACTAGTTATATTTAAAATATATAATAATTATTTATAAAGAACAAGTAACTATCCAATAGTCGTAAGTTCCGATATCAAATATCAAAACAATCATTAACTAATATTTTAAATAACTAGACGGGAGATCTGGTATCCAATACATATAGTTGTAGTATTGTGAAAATAGATATTTTCTTTACACAACTATACGCATCTCCTTTCTTTAGCTTTACTATTTGCTTTCAACTATTCACAACAATTGCAAATAACTGATTAGCAAATTGTGTTAGACACATTGTCTCTAAAGGTACTTAAAGCTAAGAAACGTCATTACTAGATAAACAAATACCTAATGAGGCTTTCTTAATGCCAGTCAAGAATCTCGAGACATGAACTAATTCAAGTCAATTCTTTATGCATAAGAAACTATTCTCTCTAAAGTATTATATCCTAAAAGGGATATCTATCTAGATTATCTATCATGACTTAGAAACTAAGTCATTAACCATCTTGATTTTTGAAGAAAATCGGAACAACAGTTCCCGATGGTTTAGACCAATATAATAATATCATAGTCTAGTAGTATCTAGAACCTATTCTAGAATAACTGCAACCAAGAGTCAAGTCAGATAACATATCAAAATATGTGTGCAGTAAATAAAAGTTCAATTCTATATAAATAATAGAATAAGGAAACGAACAAGCGGCAATTTCCATAACAATACACACTGCCTAAGTTATGGAATATTTTAAACTTAGCAGTGACTCCCACTATTTTACGTAATACCGTAATCCCCAACGAAAAAATGAGAATTCAATAATTAAATCGAATTCCATAATGGGAAGAGGACCCCATGAATATATTTCGACTCACAGCAGAGGCACGGTCTCGCCTACGTATATTCATCAGGTAGACAACTCATTTGTCAATCACACTTGTTGTGACTCCTGGGTTTCTGGTCCTGGTCGTTTCTCGTTGTCGCTGCTAAGGCAGGCCCACAAGAGACGTACCAAGGTTAAACTTGCCAATGATAAACTCAAGCTACTTACGTAACCCTGACAGCTAGGGCATGTTCAGGATTCCGCTTTTGCTTGAATTTATCTAGTATCTAATATACATCCAGCATAAATAAATCTCTATCGGCTACACCCTCACAGCAGAGGCACGGTCTCAGATGTAGTCATGGAAAAATATTCATAAACCTTATTGACAAGGCGAACCAAGAAATAAGTATTCCAAATACCAGTTACTTTAAAACCTTATTAAGCAGGGATATTTCATAAAGTGTCATACACTTCAAATTTAATCAAATTAAATTAAATCATGCATGTATCAAGTAGAGAAAAGAACAAACATTAGATTTTAAAGGGATAATCATATCGGGGTGTCCAGAATCAGACTCGCTCTGATACCATTTTGTTGGGGTTTTAAGGGGGAATATCGGTAACGCAGCGGAAACACGGAAAATCAAAATTTTCGATTTCAAAATTTTTCTCGGATCAATCAAATAAACTTATTTGTTTAATTATACAATTGTCAAATTCTGAAAAATTACACAAGAAATCATATTTCTTGGTAATTACCGAATTGCCCCAAAACTTTACAAATTGATCATTTTAGTCCATAAACTGTCAAATACAATTTTGGATGATTCGAAATCACTTCTAAAATGATTTCCAACATATCCAATACATCAAAATCAGATTTGCAACAAATCCCCAATAATTTCTGAAATTGCCGAGAGATCCATAAATTTTCAATTAATTGCGATTTGGTCCTTTTTGTTCAAAACAAGCCAAGATTAAATCCAATCAACCTAAAATTTTACATGCATCATATTCATACTATAATACATCACATATATGAAAATTCCAAAATTTGTAGTGGGTTAAGAATCCTAATTTGGCAATTTCATCAAATTGACCAATTTAACCAAATCTTTAAAATCCAACACTTTAGTTCATTCTTTGCTTCACCAAACAAGCCTCACCACTTTGAAATAACTCTAGAACAATTATAGGTCACCAAGGAGTGGCTCAACAACTCTAGAATGGCAACTTGATTTTCCAAAAATCAAAAGTAAGCCATTAAAACCATTTCAATCTTAATAACATGCATACTTCATTCATTCAAGTTCACAACAAATTAAACACAAACTATAAGAGTAGAGAGAACATCAAAGCAACACAAGATGATGCCAAGTATGTTAGAAAAAATTTCCATGTTGAAGACTTTAAAGAAATACTTACAAAAACATGATTTTTCCAATATTTTTCCTTTAGGCCTTCAAGCTTTTCTCTCAACTTATTTTATGTTTATTTTGTATCTAAGAACTCCTTTTAACCCTAAAAGATGAAACAAAACAATATATATCTCACACAAATGCCCTTGGCCGAATTTGGTGAAGGAAATATCTAGATATTTAATTTTTGTTTCATTTAAAGCTTACTTTAATCAACTTGCAATTTGATCATTACAACTTTAATGAAAATTCAACAAGTCAACAAAAGCAACTTAAAAATATAACACTTATATTTATTTAGGGTCTTGGACGAAATTTGGTAAGAAAAAAGGATAAGAATATTTTCAATTTTAACTTATTAAAACAAATATCCAAGTAGTCAAAACCATTTTGACAACCTTTTCCTTTAATGTATAAGTTAACAATATACACTTATAATCATTTCCTAACTTTATCATTTGGTAAGATATTTATATTTTAATTATATTAATTATTTAATAATTAAATAATTAATCAATTAATTAAATACAAATATCTCAAATATATGTATTATATTTACTTTAAATATCTCAAATACATATATAAATGATATATGTCAAATACCTTTCTTTGACAATTTATTAATGTGTATTTAATAATATCATATATTAAATACAAATACACATTAATTAGGAAATGGCGGTTCGGTCCGTTTGCATTTATTTTTCATTTAACGTTTAAACGATTTATAAATAATCACCATTAATTACAAAAGTCTCCATAGTGCTCTACGAGTATATTTCATTAGTGAGACTCTCTAGATTCAGGTATATCCGTCACAAAATCCAATTTCGTGTCCATAATTTACCCACCCGTAAATTATGACGTGCACGGATAAACTCGCTAAATCATACAGGTCGAGGTCATTGCATACATATAGTCTATCCGTCACAGGTATCCGGATAATCCCAGAGATATAGATGTAAACGTCAAATCTCTATAGTTATTATCTCGTCGATGATTCTATTAGCAATCTATAAATAACATTCGAAAATCACTTCCGAAGTATACTATGGTCATAGATTTAACTTATTGCTAATCACATATGGACTACCTATGCTTTTTACACAAAACTGACGGATCATATCTTAACACACACAGGATATCCTGAGGATCGGTCCACACGCAACAAACAGGCGGAGGTCTGATCTAAATAGATCGGTGACGTGATTGTCATCTAAGTATGGAGGATGTCTCATACATCCACAGTGGTATCTCAAGTCAAAGGACCACTATGCTACTCAACCCGAGAAGATTCTTATTGACGTTGGTGTACCATCCATTAAGAATCTTCGGTGAGTCGTTCAATGTTTATCCACTATAAATACCTACACATCTATACGAGTCTCCCCAGATCATGGTTCATTGGGATAAACCATCGGACCAAGTCTCGATATACGACATGTACTGGTCTCAACGGATTTGACTAACCGCTCCGTGTTAGTAAATCTTGACCAGGAACTATATTTTGATAATATACATTTAGCAGTGACACTTCCAAATGTCAATTACAAACTAACTTTGTAACTATGTACTGCATCATATATTATCGGGCATTTGTCTAATATATACATATCACTAAACCACATTTAGTTTCAATCTAATAGTAATAAGATCGAATACGTATATAAAAATAAGAGGTGCAACCATAAATTATTAATATTATGGAAAAGAGGGATGTTCATATTCATGAATCAGACATAAAAACGGTCCGGATTGGCGCTCTGAGCACCAACCCCAACAGCTACACCCTATATCAGGGAGCAGCAGTCCGGTTTTTTGAGGCCTGTTGTCCAGCCCAACAACTATCAGTGGATATCAAAGCCAATCAACATAACATTTTCTCAACCAATTCAGAACGCAATGATTTGATGTGAGATATGTGATGGTAACCACCCGAGGGATCAATGCATGTATCAGTATAACTCAGGGTGGCGGAATTATCAGAATCAATCTTAGTATGTCAATAAAGAACCAACATATTTCACTGAACCATATTCTCCATCTTATCCACCATCAACCTATGATCTTCATCAAGTACCAGAACCATCAGAGATAAGACAGTTGATGGACATGCTCGAGAAATGAGAAGCTAAACTTGATATAATGACTGCCATGTTTCAGATTCAAGCAGCAACCATACAGAGAAAGACAGATCAAGTGAAACAATTCAAAGAAAACCAGAGCTACATACCTCACAAAGCATTTTTATATGACACTAATGAAGCCTTCAAGTACCAATGATTTCATGACGACACCTTAACAGGGGAAGAGGCTGAGCAGTATCAAGAATCAGAGGTATCAGTTCAGAAGGTCGAACAAGCAGAATTTCAATTTGATATGGATAATGTTCTGGTCGTTGATTGCATCTATGAGGACAAACAAGCAAAATATATATCTTTACATCCTCAGGTTGACATTCTTGGAGCATGTATCACGCAGATGTCGGATGAAGAGCAGAACAAGGTAAATTTAAAATACATCTGTGAATAAAAAGTGGAGGAAGATGAAAGACAAATGTAAGAGCAAATATCTAACCATATTGAAAATCTCATGACTTCAGGAGAAACATCACTGTATTGGGGAGTACACATCGATGACACCGCCCAGAAGCTTGACAGAATGGAACAACATTCAAATTCAAGCACCAAACGAGACCTTCTGATTTATTTTCATTTCTTTTGCAGACTACTGAAGCGACAAAGTTTAAGAAGGTGGCATAAGCACTGAATGAGACAAAATTCTTTTGGTCACCTCATCATTGGAAGGACCCTTCAAAAGCAACACTCATGGGATTGTCCTAAATCAGACGTCTAAAACCACGCTGAAGCCTCCTTGACGGATGGTCTTGAAACACGTCTGGCTGAAGACGATAAATTTAGTGCTAGCAGAGAGGCAACCCATGCAAAATTTTTATTTTTTTTATTTTGTATACATGTTGTAGAGTTTTTAATTTTGTGTGTTATTTTTATAAGGAAAAACACAGATGAAGCACTTAAAGCAGAGCAAGCCAATAAAAATGGGGATATCACGGAATAATGTTTGACAAAATCGTGAAGATAAAAATTCAATTCATCAGATATGGCAAAGTAAGGAATCATCTCTTGAGACGCATCTTAGTGGATATGTTCGAAGGATTCATATTTTGCCAAAAAAATAAATCGCGTCGCGACTTGAAAGCCCTCTGAGTTGTGACGCGCCAACCTAACATGTGAACATCCTTAATTTTAAGGGATGCGCGTCGCGATGAACAGAAGGTTGATGCGTCACGACGCGTACGTGATTCCAGGTCTAAAAACAGCAGCCGCAACTCATCTTCTTCATATCTCATCTCTATTTTCTTCATTTTCTCTCAACTTCCTCCATAAATCCATCATTCAATTCGCCAAAATCCCTCAACCAAACTCATTAAAACCCACGAAATCACTTCCCAAACGAAACCTAACCCTTATTTACGCGTGTAAAACTCGGATTTGGGACTCAAGCTTCCTCCATTTGCGCGTGAGCTACTTGGATTTGGGACTCAATTTTGCAAATTCGGGTACCTTCATTCCTCTTATCTTCAATTTTTTTTTGTGTTTGTGCGAATTTGTGTATATTTGTTGCCAAAATCTGTGATTTACGGTGTGTGGTAGGATTTGTGATAAAATTACAAATTCGTGGGTGTGGCTTTTGTGTGTTTCTGTTGTAGAAATTTTGTACCGTGGTTGTTGAATTCGTAATATTGGAGGCGATGTTTTTTACGGTTGTGGAATAAATTGTAAAGTGTTATTAGGGTGAAATTTGGAATTCTTCAAAATTGGGGGAGGTTCTGTCGAAAGTTTTGTAAAAATTTTTAAAAAATGGCCCTTAAGAGATCGAGGACTTCAGCGGCTTCTAGGCCGAGTTACTATGCTTCTAAATTTTTATCGACAGCTGCTGAACGTTGTTATGAAAAAAGGATGGGACAAAAAGTCCAAATTATGGAGATGGGTTTTGACATAAACCCCGGACAGTTTTCCCAGATAGATAGAATTATCACTGGTCGTCATTGACATTACTACTTGAGTGATACATGCGCTTGCGTTATTTCCGCTCCGTCTATAGAAACATAAACTAGACAAGCAGTATAAAATGTATCGATCCCATGAGGACTTAATACCTAAGCTATTAATTTATGAAGCCAAATGTTTACAAGTATCTAAAAGATTGATTGTTGATTGGATGGTGATTTTAAACTAAAACAAGTAAATAAAACAGTGCGAATGTTAATTAAAGGAAAATTCAATATTATAAAACTATCTATGGTTGTGAATCTTTCCAATATCTTTTAAAGATGGAGTGATTATCTTATGTTTACGCAATATATCGGTTTATTAACCTGGAACATGAAATTATACAAAAGCCTCTATCAATTGTCAGATGCAAACACCTAAAGTAATCTAATTAATCATATGTCTATGTTAACCAAATTACTTGAATTCATTGAGATTAAGTTCCAATTATGGCTACCCCAGCCCGACAGGTATATGTCTATCCTGGAAGGAAATCTACCTACGGATCACCATGCCCCAAGGTGAGATCGTGAGCTATTGAGTCCAAGGCTGAAACCTAAAATTCATTTGTCAAGTTTATTTTAAGTTTACCAGATTAATCTTATTAGTGGCCAGTTAATAAGAAGCATTAAGACTAAGGCTCAATAAATAAACCTTTATATTACCCAAGACACAAAATAACCACTTATAAAATGGTGATATTGGAATTCATCACAACCCCATATATGGTATTTAGTTACAACATATATCTAGGACTAGTAAAATCGTAAATAAAGTAAATGATATAAAGTAAAGCTTGGAAATTAAAAAGATAAATAACCAATAAAAGAAAATGTTGGGGGTTATAGGATCCACTTTTATTACTTCTAATTTAGATATCTCCTTATTATAATATATAAACTTTGCATGACATTAGCAACCGACCATATAGGTGGTATCCTGATTAAGTCAAATTTAAGATTAATTCCAACCGACCATAAAGGCGGTATCCCATTAAGTCAGATTAAAATCAATTTAATTGAGTCCAACCGACCATAAATGCGGTTTCCCATTAAGTTAGGTTTTAAAATACTTTATATATTATAATTAAGGGAGATTAATCTAAATATTAGCAAAAAAAGCTTAACCTTTCACCCCAGCAGATGAGAGTTACCTCCTCATATTTTAAAGAAAAATAAAGAAAGTACTATTGCATAAAATTAAAATTAAATACAAGAAAACTGTAAATAAATAAACAAGATATAATCGTCTTTGTTTTCTTAAGGAAATCCCCATAAGAAGGTATGAATATTTCAAATGAATTCGGCCTCAATTTATAGTCAAATATTTGGTCCACGCGTCGCGACGCGCCGTTGATTCAACAGGATGATGACACGTGACTGTCGGTAGAATTATTGGCTCGACATCTCGACGCGTGAAGGCTTGCGCATCACGACACTGACGTAAGCAATGACGTATAGTGTCACCAGTATTGAGATGATGACATGTGTTCGGCGTATGATAGCAATATTGATGTGATGTTGACACGTGTCCGGTGCAGGTTAGCAAGTGCGTATGATAGCAAGTTTCTCTGATGTTGACATGTTTCCGGCGTATTTTAGTGGTCGCGACGCAGAAGGGTTTCGCATCGCGACTCAGAATTCCAATTTTACCCTTTTTTGTCCGTTTTTTCGATGTTTTGGCCTTGATTTTATTCCAGTGAGTCCTGAAACCTTATTTATCTACAAAATACACAAAACACATCAAAATATTCACAAAACTCAAGAAAATATACAAAATATTAAGTCAAATGGACGGTAAATATTGATATATTTACCACTTATCACACCCACAAACCTAACGTTTTGCTAGTCCTCAAGCAAAATAATAAAATAAAATACAATAAACAACTTTAAAATAAAATTAAACTAAGTCACTTTCGTAGGGATCACGATTGCATTTAGCCTATGCAACAAGCCTTTAAACCCCTAAGTGTCCCTAGTGGACGAGTTGTAGTCTCATGAGGGCTTACAACGACGATACCCACAAACATCAAATGCACACAAAAGCAAAAAAGATAAAAAAGATAAACAAGTTAGTGACTTAACAAGTGAAACTTCTTATCCAAGTTAATAACTGTTTTCTTTCTTTCTAAATTACCAAATAAGTAAATTCTCTGATTATTTTTACCATTCTCCATATACACAACCAACAAGGCATTAATCAAATCATTGTGCCCACAATATTCATAAGTGTAGTTGAAAATAGATTAATATTTTTGTCTTAAAGTTATATCAGAATTCACACCTTTTTTAGCAATGGATTTTTATTTTTATTTACAATATCTTCAATCTATGTAGCGAGCTTTGGGCCAGTGATGCCCAAGCCAGTTGGCTTTAGGGCACTAGGTGTTAAGACACCCTTACAGACTTAATTAATCGGATTTCATATATCTTTTTTTTTTTTACAGCATCTTTAATCCATGTAGTGAGCTTTGGCCCAGTGACTCCCAAGCCAGTTGGCTTTAGGGCAATAGGTGTTAAAACACCCCGACAGACTTAATTACTCGGATCTCAAATGTTTTTATTTATTTATTGCATTGCTTTTTTAGATGCTTCCTCCAATTAAACTAGAGCATTGAATATTACAAACTTTTCACTTACAACTCATGGCTGTATGTTACCATGCATGTTGATAATACCTGTCAACTGAGCATCTGAAGATCCAATTTAATCAGTATTATGGAGAATTCACAAATTAAATAATTCAAAAGGAAATAAACATAAATTAACTTGTTACGCAATATGTTGAGATACGTCTCAGGAGTGGAAATTCCTTACCCAACCATCTCACACCAATTTCAACTGATTAGTCAAGTTAAAAATACAAAAACAAATTTTTAAAATTTTTTTTTAATTGTTTTTTTTTTGCATAACTGGATGTCTTCAAGAGTGCAATGATGAGCTGAATTTATAGAACCTGAAAAAATGGTGAGTAATAATAGCACTAGTAACTTCCAAATGACAATTATTAGCTAAACAGTAAAATAAATCGTGAAAGTCAAAAAGTCTGCATCTTATCGGAGAAAATAAAAGAAAATAACAAAACAAATCACAATTATTAGATAAATACAAAGAGATAATAATATTTATAAGATGTAACGGCTTGAATGACGTCTATGCGTCAGAGACAAGCTTCCCATCCAATTTTCTTATAAATTGGCAAACAGGGTCTTTTAAAGTCAGATTCCTGAGAATTAATTGTTGTCTTTCTTTTCAAAATTGTGCATGTAACATGTGAATTGTGTGATGCACATATCCACTGGAATGCGTCTCAAGAGTCAATGATATGTCATCCAAATACTCCTTACTTATGCCATCCCTAATGAATTTAATTTTATCTTCACGGTTATCAGACATCATTCCTAAAGAACGACAACGAGTATTACATGTCATGCGTGCATATTTATAGGAAACACCTAATCTTTTAGCTCTTCTTTTCTTAGCATATGTGCTTTTTCCTAAACCAGATAGATATAAAATAAAAGAGTCAGAAGACTCACTTGCCAATCGGACTCGTGCTTCAATAATCGAACGATGTCATTAGGAATACCTTTGATCATCAAAAGTCTCATTCGTTCCATGCGAGCCTTGTAGACTTTCATCAGAGAGTTTTGAGGGAGAGAAGGAATTTGCTTGTGTAGATTTGCGAGAATGTCTTCCATCCTGAAATGTGATTTTGCCGACAAAAATTAAACACACAAAAATAAAACACACCAAATCTGAATATATACACAAATTGCATAGGTTGCCTTATTGCTAGCACTAAGTTTAACATTGTCAGCTAGACATGACTGTCTGAACGTTAGGTGGATCCGAAAGTGTGACACTTTCTTTTTGTCACTCAAATGATTCTCCCCAATAGTGCTTGACACGCTGACTGTTTACTTTGAATGTATCATTGGAGTTGGGATCAAGCAACTCAATGGCTGCATATGATTTCAGCTTTCCAGGAAAAAGTTTCAACCTTGAATTGTATAACAACACATGCTGCCATGGTTCTAGTTGTCTTTGCACTATTTTTCGATAATGCCATTTCTTGGTCTTTTCTTTGTATATAACATTTTCTCTCCTGCTGCGTGTAGATCAAGATTTAACATCTTCAGTGCCCAGTACGCTTTATGTTCAAGCTCCACTGGAAAATGGCATGCTTTCCCAAACACCATTCGATATGGGGACATACCAATAGGTGTTTTTTAAGCTGTCCGGTAGGCCCATAATGCGTCATCCAGTTTTGTAGACCAATCACTCCTTGTTGATCCAATGGTTCTCTCCAAGATTCTTTTGATCTTCCTATTTGAAACTTCAACCTGTCCATTTGACTGCGGATGGTAAGCAATGACAACTTTATGAGTAACTCCATATTTGGATTAGAGTGCATCGAAGTATTTGTTGTAGAAGTGTGTGCCACCATCACTGATAATTGCCCAAGGTGTTCTGAAGCGAGTGAAAATATTCTTTTTAAGGAATTTTATCACCACTTTTGAATCATTTGACGGTAGTGTTGTTGCTTCAATCCATTTGGAGACGTAGTCTACTGCAACCAGAATGTACAAGTTCACAAATGATGGAACAAAGGGTCCCATAAAATCAATCCCTCATACATCAAATATCTCCACTTCGAGAATGTTTTGAAGAGGTCCTTCATTTCTCCTCGAAATATTTCTTATTCTCTAGCACATGTCACATTGAAGAACAAATAAGTAAGCATCTTTAAACATAGTGGGCCAGAACAAACCTAATTGTAGGACTTTGGCTGCAGTTTTATCTTCGCTGAAGTGTCCGCCTTATGGTGATGAATGACAATGATGCATGACACTATTGACCTCCTCATGTGGAACACAACGTCTCAGTAATTGATCAGCACAACATTTGAACAGGTACGGCTCATCCCATACATAGTTCTTGACATCTTTGAAGAATTTATTTCGCTGCTGATGTGTCCATTCCAACGGCTATTTTCCCGAGACTATATAGTTTACATAGTCAGCATATCAAGGGACATCATGTTGTTTCATGGTAAACAACTGTTCATTTGGAAAAGTTTCTTTGATTATCAGTTCATTGTCAGCTATTTCTCCATCCTCGAGCCTCGATAAGTAATCTGCCACTTGGTTTTCTGTCCATTTCCTGTCTCTAATCTCCACGTTAAACTCTTGCAGTAGAAGCACCCAACGGATCAATCTGGATTTGGCATCTTTCTTTGCAATCAGATATTTGATTACTGAATGATTTGTGTAAACCACCACTTTGGGACCCAGCAGATAAGAGCGGAATTTATCAAAAGTAAACACAACTGCGAGCAACTCATTTTCAGTGGTTGTGTAGTTGATTTATGCTTCATTCAGAGTTTTACTGGAGTAGTAAATGGTGTGGAAAATATTTACTTTGCGTTGTCCCAAAACTGCACCTACAGCAAAATCAGTAGCATCGCACATCACCTCAAATGGAAGTGTCCAGTATGGTGCTACTATAATGGGGGCAGAGATCAGCTTATGTTTCAATATCTCAAAAGCTTCGTGGCATTCTTTGGTGAAGTTGAAAGGCACATCTTTCTCCACCAGATTGCATAGAGGTTTAGCAATCTTATAGAACTATTTGATAAATCTCCTGTAAAAGCCTGCATGTTTGAGAAAACTTCGAATCCATTTTACGGATGATGGTGGAGGTAATTTCTCTATTGTTTCGATCTTTGATTTGTCTACCTCGATTCCTTTTTGTGAGATCCGGTGTCCCACAGAATGCCTTCTTGTACTATGAAGTGGCATTTCTCCCAGTTGAGTACCAGGTTGGTATCTACGCATCTTTGTAACACCTTTTCCAGATTTTACAAGCAGTGGTCGAACGAGTCTCCAAACACAGAAAAATCATCCATGAAAACTTTCATATTTTGTTCCAGCATGTCTGAGAAGATGGCCATCATACAATGTTGAAATGCGGCAGGAGCATTACATAGTCGAAATGGCATAATGCTGAAAGCAAAAGTACCATACGGACTTGTAAAAGTGGTTTTCTCTTGATCTTCTAGAGTGATGGCAATCTGATTGTACCCCGAATATCCGTCAATAAAATAATAGAATTCATGTCCCGCTAGTCTGTCTAGCATCTAGTCAATGAATGGCAGCGGGAAAAGATCATTCATTATTGCTTTGTTCAGCTTCATGTAGTCCATGCATACTCTCCATCCAGTCACCGTTCTTGTTGGAATCAGCTCATTCTTTTCATTTGTGACTACAATTATTCCTCATTTCTTTAGCACACATTGCATAGGCCTCACCCACGTGCTGTCAGAGATGTTTTAGATGATGCCGACATCCAACCATTTGATAATTTATTTCTTCACGACTTCTTTCATGATTGGATTTAGTCTCTATTGATGCTCAACTGTGGCTTTGTACTCGTCGTTCATCAGAATTTTGTGCATGCAAAATGATGGACTAATGCCTCGAATGTCTACTATAGTCCAGCCAATGGCTTTCTTGTGTTCTCGTAACACTCTCAGCAACTTATCTTCTTGCTCCAGTGTTAGTGATGAAGAAATAATCACAGGTAAATCAAAAGAGTTTTCTAAGAATGCATACCTGAGATGGCTTAGAAGTGGCTTTAATTCCAGCTGCGGTGGTTCTTCAATCGAGGGCTTGATTTGCTCCTTTTTCGATAGTTCCAAACTTTCCACATGTGGTGTCGATTTGAAGCGAAATGGTATGTCAAGATAGTTGATGCATTCCATAATTTCATCATCTAGCTCGCTATCAGTCATGTTGGTGATGCAAGCTTAAAGTTTTTCCGTGGAAAGTTGCATTGCATCAGTTTCCTGGATAATACTATATAAAACATCAATTCTGAAACATTCCTCATCATTTTCATCATTCGGGAATTTCATGGCTTTGAAAACATTTAATGTAACTTCTTGGTCCTGCACTTTCATGGTTAGTTCTCCTTTTTGTACATCAATAACAGTTCGACCTGTAGCCAAGAATGGTATCCCAAGGATGATAGGTACATCTTTATCTTCTTCCATGTCAAGGATAATGAAATCTGTTGGGAAAATTAATTTGTCGACTTTGACAATAAATCTTCCACTACACCTCTCGGAAATGTGAGTGATCTGTCAGCAAGCTGTAGAGTAACTGAGGTGGGCATTGCTTCTCCAATTTACAGTTTCCTGTAAATAGACAAAGGCATCAAGTTAATGATGGCACCTAAATCACACAAAGCCTTACCGAAGTAATGTTCTCCTATGATGCAAGGGATGGTGAAACTGCCAGGATCATTCAACTTTGGGGGAAGCTTCCTCTGAATGATGGCGCTGCATTCTTCTGTCAATGTTATTGTCTCGTAATCTTCCAATCTCCGCTTTCGTGACATAATTTCTTTCATGAATTTGACATAGCTGGGCATTTGTTCAAAAGCTTCTACAAATGGAATGTTGATATGCAGCTTTTTAAAGATCTATAGGAATCGAGCAAACTGCTTGTCCAGTTTATGTTTATGGAGACGCTGTGGAAATGGTGGAGGAGGAGTTAATCTTTCCCGATCATTTTCTTTTGTCTCTTTTCCTCCATCTGTGGTTCTGATTCGCTGTTTTCTTTTGGAACTTCCTCAGTAGATGCCTTGATTCCAACATCTTTGTTGATTTCAGTACCGTTTTCAAAGTAATGGCTTAACATTGCTCCTTCCCTCGGTTCCTTGGATTTGGTTCTATGTTGCTAGGAAGGGTTCCTTGCGGTCTGTAACTCAGAGCATTGTCCAGTTGTCCCATTTGATTCTCCAGTACTTTAATAGAAGTAGTTAGTCTTTGATTCAATGCTGATTGGGCTTGAAACATAGCTCATATTTGGCTGCTTGAGAGTCGTATTTTGCTTCTTGATTTTTCATCTGAGCAAGCAAATCTTCTATCTTCTATTCCTGGCTTTTGTTCATATTCCTGGCCTTTGTTTTGCGGTTGGAATCCGGGTGGTGGATTGTTCATTTGCCCTAAATTGTTGCTCCTTGCGAAATTAGGATGATTCTTCCAACCTGGGTTGTATGTATTGGAATATGGATTATTCCCCTATTTGTTATAATTGCTGACATAATTCACCGTCTCATCATGTTGGATGTATGATTCTACCTCTGGTGCTCCTCCATATGGTGAACTTATGGCACCTGCGATGTTTACAACTTGTGTGCTAAGTGTTTCCAGGCATTTGCACATCTGCTCCAGCTTGGCATTCATTGCTGTGTTGGCTCTGACTTCGTGGATTCTTGTAATTTGTTGAATCACGCTTCTTTCTGTTGGCCACAAAGAATTGTTGTTGGCCATTTCTTCAATTAGGTCACAGGCTTGATCTTCTCCTTTTGCCATTGAAGCTCCTCCAGCAGCATGTATTTTAGTTCTCATTAGTCTAGAAAGTTTATTATATAAGGTTTGGACTTGTAGACACTTTACAATCTCATGGTGAGGATATTTCCGGAGTAACTCCTTGTATCTTTCCAAAGCTTCGTAGAGGGATTCTGAGTCATGTTGTATAAAAGATGTGATTTCATTCCTCAGCTTTACAGTTCTGGCTGGGGGAAAATACTTTGCAAGGAATTTGGTGGCTAGAGTGTTCCAAGTTGTGATGGAACCTATTGGTAGTGAATGTAGCCAAGCCTTAGCTTTGTCCTTCAAGGAACATGGGAACACACACAATCTCATTGCTTCTTCTGCCGCTCGATTGTAATTAAATGTGCCGCAAACTTCCAGGAAGTTACTGATGTGGGTATTAAGATCTTCAGTTGCATTCCCCCTAAACTGAACTGACTGTTGTATCATCTGAATGCATGTTTTGATGTCACATGCATTTGCTGGTAAGGGAGGAAGTACAATACATGATATGAAGCCGTCAAAAACTGGAATAGTTTTGTCTCGAATGGGAATTGGTGGTGCAACTTCCAACTGTTCAGGTTCCATGTTGATTAGTGCTTCTTGGCCTTCGTGTCTTTCCCTTCTCAACAGTCTGATGGTTCTTTCAATTTCTGGGTCAAGCAAACAGATTTCAAAGCTTCATGTCCTTCTCATGTAGTGTCTGAGAACCTGAAACACAAGAAACAAAAATAATAAGTAAAAACAAATTAGACACAAGTAAATGTATCTAACCCCAAAATAAATACTAAAAGATAAATAAGTCCCCGGAAACGGCGCCAAAAACTTGATCGGTGGTAAACACACACGTAACACAAGCGCACATATCGCTCAAGTAGTATAAAATGTATCGATCCCACGAGGAATTAATACTTAAGCTACTAATTAATGAAGCCAAATGTTTACAAGTATCTAATAGATTGATTGTTGATTGGATGGTGATTTTAAACTAAAACAAGTAAATAAAACAGTGTGAATGTAAATTAAAGGAAAATTCAATATTATAAAACTACCTAGGGTTGTGAATCCTTCCAATATCTTTTAAAGATGAAGTGATTATCTTATGTTTGTGCAATATATCAGTTTATTAACCTGGAACATGAAATTATACAAAAGCCTATGTCGATGGTCAGATGCAAACACCCAAAGTAATCCAATTAATCATATGTCTATGTTAACCAAATTACCTGAATTAATTAGAATTAAGTTCCAATTGTGGCTACCCCGCCCGACAGGTATATGTCTATCCTGGAAAGAAATCTACCTAAGGATCACCATGCCCCAATGTGAGATCGTGAGCTATTGAGTCTATGGCTGAAACCTAAAATTCATTTGTCAAGTTTATGTTAAGTTTACCAGATCAATCTTATTAGTGGTCAGTTAATAAGAAGCATTAAGACTAAGGCTCAATAAATAAAAATTTATATTACCCAAGACACAAAATAACCACTTATAAAATGCTGATATTGGAATTCATCACAACCCCAAATATGGTATTTAGTTACAACACATATCTAGGACTAGTAAAATCTTAAATAAAGTAAATGACATAAAGTAAAGCTTGAAAATTAAAAAGATAAATAAATAATAAAAGAAAATGATGGGGGTTAGAGGATCCACTTTTATTACTTCTAATTTAGATATCTCGCTTATTATAATATATAAACTTTGCATGACATTACCAACCGACCATATAGGCGGTATCCTGATTAAGTCAAATTATGATTAATTCCAACCGACCATAAAGGCGGTATCCCATTAAGTCAGGTTTTAAAATAGTTTATATATTATAATTAAGGGAGATTAATCTAATTATTAGCAGTAAAAGCTTAATCTTTCACCCCAGCAGATGGGAGTTACCTCCGCATATTTTAAAGCAAAATAAAGAAAGTACTATTGCAAAAAATAAAATTAAATACAAGAAAGCAGTAAATAAACAAACAAGATACAATCTTCTTAGTATTCTTAAGAAAATCCCCATAATTTAAAGTAAATTTTTGGTCCACCTGTCGCAACGCATAACCCTTGCGCATCGCGACGCGTCGTTGATTCAACATGATGATGACACGTGGCTGTCGGTAGAATTATTGGTTCGGCGTCTTGACACGTGAAGGCTTGTGCGTCGTGATACTGACGTAAGTAATGACGTGTAGTGTCGGCAGCATTGAGATAATGACACGTGCCTGGCGTATGATAGCAAGTTTCTCTGATGTTGACACGTGTCTGGCGTATTTTAGCGGTCGCGACGTAGAAGGGTTTCGCGTCACGACTCAGAATTCCAATTTTGCCCTTTTTGTCCATTTTTTCGCTGTTTTGGCCCCGATTTTATTCCAGTGAGTCCTGAAACCTTATTTATCTACAAAATGCACAAAAAACATCAAAATATTCACAAAACTCAAGAAACTATACAAAATATTAAGTCAAATGGACGGTAAATATTGATATATTTACCGCTTATCAGAGACAATGTTAGGTTTAGGTTTGGGGTGAGGTTGTTTATTTTTATTTGTCTTCTCTGTTATTTTTTCTTTCCTGCTTGTTTTTATTCCCTGCATGTCGTGTGTCTTGCGTGTCTTGCATGTTTGCGTGTTTTATTTTTACATGCTTAATTAAAAAAATGCCAAAAAACAAAAAAATTAAAAAAAAAAGTCTAATGATGAGATTGTTTGTCTTAGTAAAAAATTCTAGGAAAAGATAAATGCTAATTTCACTTTTATCCTATATTTTGAGCATAATATCTAGGTCAGACTCATATGCACTAAAAAATAGTTCTGTAGCAGTTAGATAATAAGAAATTGACAAAGTGACTAGTTGAAATAATCGGTGGATGATGAATGACCATTTGCCTGAATATTTGTTTCTCTCTACATTTATTTATGATATGAGGTATATAAAAAATGATGAATAAAAAAACTTACCAAGCTTTTACTTAGTAACCAGGCGTCTTGACTGGCCAACAGTGATTATTCGCGTCAAACGGTACGACTTGAGTTAGTTAATAAATAAGATTTTACTTAGTAACCGGATATGTTGCCTCAGTAAGCAGTGATCATTTGCGTCAAACGGTAAAAACTTAAAAAAAATATATACCTCACTTTATGCATTTTGTAGCAGAAAAAACAATTTTAGATAGTCAGATTGGTTTGACCCATAAACTATTGAGAATTGAGACAAACTCACCTAGTTAATAACTTAGAATCGAAGCTGTTTGCAGAGCTATTCACAGACACACTTAGAGTCTGATTTAGATACTTTGTTCAAAGGAATGGATTTTAGTTGTAGTATGCATTTTAAAGGTTCCTTTAATTTTGTTGCTAGACATTCTCTGAGGACATTGTATATATAGCTATTATTTTCGTTGATTTTATTTATTTCTTTTGTTTTTATGTGTGATTGCATGTGCATGATTGACATTTGTGGGTATCGTCGCTGTAAACCCTCACGAGACTACAACTCATCCACTAGGGACACTGAGGGGTTTAAAGGCTTGTTGCATACGCTAAATACAACCGTGATCCCTACAAAAATGGCTTAGATTAATTTAGTTTTAATTATTTATTTCATTTTGTTTTGTTTGTTTTGCTCGAGGACTAGCAAAATGTTATGTTTGGGGGTGTGATGAGCGGAAGATATATCAATATTTACCGCTATTTTGACCGAATATTTCGTATGATTTCTCGGGTTTTATGAACGTTTTGATTTTTTTTTATTTGTTTTGCAGATAAATAAAGTTTTGGGACTCAATGGAATCATCTTGGGGCTAAAACGACGAAAAGCGTACAAAAAAGGGCAAAAAAGGAAATTTACTGTTCACGCATCGCGATGCTCATACATCTATGCGTCGCGATGCGCCTCAATTATTCAGCTACTGACACGCGTCATCACATGAGTCATCACCATGTTATCATGACGTCAGCATAATTATTGATCTGCTGACAGCCGCCATCTACTATAGCGCGCGTCGCGACGCATAAACCTTCACGCGTCGTGACGCCAAGTCTATAATTCAGTCTACCGACAAACACGTGCCACATGTCAATATCTCAGCATACCGTACACGTGTCAACAATCAACGTGTGTCACGATGCGCAAGCCTGAATTTTGCCTATAAATTGAAGTTGATTTCATTTTCCAAATTCATACTTTCCTTAAGGTTCTTAATAAGGAACTGAGGATTGTATCTTGTTTGTATATATTAATAATAATGTATTTTTATTTCTAGTAGTAGTAATAATAATTTATTATTTTATCTTTCTTTTATGTTTTGTAGTAACTTTCCGATGGGGGAAGGGTGAAACTTTTATTATGATAATTTAGATTAATATCCCTTAAATTATAATATATAAATTATCTTAAAACCTGACTTAATTAGATACCACCTTTATGGTCGGTTGGACTTAATTTAATTAATTTTAACCTGACTTAATTGGATACCGCTTTTATGGTCGGTTGGAATTAATAAACACATGACTTAATCATAATACACCTATATGATCGGTTAGTAATATAATGTAAATTTATATATTATAATAAGAGAGATTTCTAGATTTGAAATAGTAAAGGTGGATACCCTAACCCCAGCATATTATTTTTAATCTAGGGAAGTGATGAAGCACAATATTCACGAGTTTAATAATTGATTTAATTATATTATGTGTGATACTTTTTGGCTTGTTTATTGAATTTTAACATTAATGCTTCTTGTTGCCTGATCACCAATAAGATTGATGTGGTCAACTTAAAATGAACTTGACAAAGGGATTTTAGGTTTCAGCCTTAGATTTAATAGCTCACGATCTCACATATTAGCGATTTCCTTCCAGGAAAGACATATACATGTCGGGCATGGGTAGCCACAAATGGAACTTGATCTTAATGAATTCGGAGTTTCTTGGTTAACATAGACATATAGTTAATTGGGTTACTTTGGGTGTTTGCATCTGACTATCGACGGAGGCTTTTGCATATCTTCGTGTTTCGAGTTAACAAACTAATTTATTACATATGTATAAGAGAATCAATTCATCATTATAATAATATTGTGTGGAATCAAAACTCTAGATGTTTGTGTCTTTTGTTTATTTTCCTTTGTATTTTCTTTTGTGTTTTTATTTATTTAGCAAATTCACATTCAACCAACCAATCAGCGATCATTCCCTTCTCACCCTAATTAGATACTTGTAAATAAATAGAATCAATAATTAATAACAACAGTAGAAATTAAGTCATTGTGGGATTGATATTTTTATACTACTTGAGCGATACGTGCGCTTGCGTTACATGTGTGATTTCACCGATCAAATGGGTAGGTCATCGATGGAGTCACTAAACTCTAGATGAGATAAGTGATATGCCACTATATTTTCAACACCCTTCTTATCCTTGATGGTTAGACCAAATACCTGTAACAACAAAATCCACCAAATCAACCATGTCTTAACATCCTTTTTAGAAATGAGGTACTTAAGGGCTGCATGATCAGTAAAAACAATGATAGATGAGCCAATAAGATATGCACGAAATTTATTTAAAGCAAACATTACAGCTAATAGTTCTTTTTCAGTTGTCGAATAGTTCCCTTAAGCACTATCTAAAGTTTTGCTAGCATAGTAAACAACAAAAGGTTTCCCTTCTCTCATTTGACCCAAAATTGCTCCAACTGCATAGTCATTAGCATCACACATATTTTCAAAAGGTAAGTTCCAATTATGTGATTGCCTAATTAGGGCAAAAGTGAGTTTAGCAACTAATATTTTGAAGGCACTTTCACACTCCTGTGTCCATTCAAACAAGGAATCTTTGACGATAAGGTTACACAATAGTCTAGATATATAAGAAAAATTTTGTATAAACCTTTTATAAAAAACCAGCATGCCCAAGAAAAGACCAAATATATTTTACAGTTTTAGGTATAGATAACTTGGATATCAACTAGATTTTTTATTTATCTACTTCAATCCCCATAAAAGAAACAATATGAACCAAAATAATACCTGAAGAAACCATGAAATGATATTTTTCCCAATTTAAAACAAGATCTTTTTCTTGACATCGACTTAACACTGCCTTTAGATTAAGTAAACATACATAAAAAGAATCACTAAAAATAGTTAAGTCATTCATAAACACTTACATGCATTTCTCTGTCATATCACTAAAAATACTCAATATGCATCTTTGTAATGTAACAGAGCATTAAATAAAGCAAATGGCATGCGACGAAAACCATAAGTACCAAATGGACATGTGAATGTGGTTTTATCTTAATCTTTTAAAGATATTTCAATTTAATAATATCCAGAATAACCATAAAAAAAGTAATAGAAAGGGTGACCTGCCACCCGCTTAAGAATTTCATCAATAAAAGGAAGTGGGAAAAAGTCTTTTCGGGTGATTACATTCAACTTTCTATAATCTATACACATGCGCCAACATGTGACTACCTTGGTAGGAACAAGTTATCGTGCCTCATTCTGCACAACAGTAAAACCTGACTTTTTAAGGATAACTTGCGTATAGCTAACCCATTTACTATCAGCAATTGGGTATATAATACCCACATCTAATAATTTTATAACTTCACTTCTCACAACTTCTTTCATAAGAGGGTTAAGTTCACGTTGAGGGCTCTGCGAGGAGTAGCTCTATCTTCTAGGTGAATCCTATAGGAGCAAATCAATGGGCTAATACCTTTAATGTCGCCTACAATCCAACCAAGAGCAGATTTATGCTCACTCAATATCTCAAGTAAATTCTTACTTTGTGATACACTTAATTCAGACGAAATAATATCAGGAAAGGTATTACCTGGTCTGAGAAATGCATGCTAAAAACCTTCTGGCAATGACTTTAGTTCAACTTTTGGTGTTTCAACTGTAGAAGGCTTCAATTTCTCTCTTTCTTCTGGTAAAGCCTCAAATCGTGGCTGCCACACTCTTGTTCCATGATTCTGCAAAATAGAGATATCAGTAATTACGATAAAGTCAAAGGTGTCTAAAACCTTAGAATCAAGAAGAAGGTGTTCAGATGGGTTAAAGTCATGTTGTATAGAGGCTATTTCTAGCAAGATTGTGTTTATCAAGTATGTATGGTGGCACTCATCATCATCTCGTAGTTGTTTCTCAACGTGAAAGATATTCACTTCTAGTATCATGTTCCTAAATAATAACTTCATGAGACCATTTCTACAATTAATAAGGGCATTAACTGTAGCAAGTAAAATGTCTACCTGAGATTAGTGGAATTTTTGACTCAGTTTTAATCACAAATTGAGTATCTAAAATCAGAAAATCAACACGACAGTAGAATTTATCGATTTGTAGTAAAACATCCTCAACTACTTCTCGCGGTGTTCTAATAGAGCAATCAAATAACTGTAAAACCATATATGTACCAAGTCCTAGCTGTATATAGATAGAATATGGCATAAAATTAACACTAGCACCTAAATCTAATAAAGCTTGACCAAACACATATGTGCCAATATGGCAAGTAATAGTGGGGCATCCTGGATCTTTATGTTTTGGTGGAGCCCTATGCACAATAATACATTTTCTTTATCTGTCAGTAATACAGTCTTCTTCACATGATGTTTTCTTTTCATGGTACATAGATCCTTCAAAACCTTTGCATATGTAGGCACCTGTTTGATCATATGTAACATATGAAGGTTAATTTTTACTTACTTTAAATGTTCTAGGATCTCACAATTAAGGTATGTAGCTCTCGCAGTAGGCCTAAGAGATTGAGGGAATGGTACTCAAATTGGGCTCTGCACCACTTGTTCTTCTCGAGGAATATCAACACTAATATCTGTAGTGTCACCTATAGTGTTGGAAGTGTCCTGCACATTTATCTCTTTACCACTCCCAGTGGTTATGACATTAAGACCCTTTACATTGGTTGCTTCATGGTAAGCATGTGCCATATGTTGTCTTTGCGGATTTGGTTGAGCCTTAGATGGAAATTTTCTTGGTTATTGCACATTTAAAACGTTAGTTAATTTATAGACCTGACTCTTCATCTCCTTATTTTCTTCAACCACATGCGCTATCAATGACTCAAACCTTTGATTTGTTGAGTTCTAATATATGTCCCAAGATCAACAAATCAAGCAAGAAAACGCATGAATACACAACATATGAGTGGCGAATATACTCACAATGGTCGGTTTTGATGCGAAGAAGAACACAAGCCATTTTCGTCCTCCATTGAGTTCGGCAGTAGCTCTCCTTGACAGTGGGCTGCTCGGTTTTGGGGTGTCTTCCTCCTTGTTCATTCGGCCATGGATGTCACCATTGAAGCTCCAAGCTTCAAGCTTTTCCATGCTCACAAATTCGTTTCCCTATCACCTATGTATCACTCATGGTGTGCTAGCACTAAGTCTTCTTCCTTGCTTCCCCTTGATTCGGTCAAACCAGAAACATTTGTGAAGAAATCGGCTTGAAGCCGTGAGAAGAGGAAGAAGAAAAAGAGGGAAAAGAGAAGGAGAAGGGTTTTCACGTGAAACCGTGAAATGGGAGAGAGAAAAGGTAAAATGGTTTTTACTTATATATTTATTTTATTTTCCAAAAATAAAATCAAATACAAAAGCATTTACATTTTTCCAAAATGAATTTTTGATAAAAAAAACCCTTCAAAAACCGTGAAAGGTTTTCCCTCCAAAAAAAAATCCATTAAATGGCCTCACCTACTTACATTGAGAATAGAGACAATGTATCATCCCATAAAGGTGACTAGATACATCCATCAACTAGTCGTGTCAAGTAATGAGACTTCGCGATGTGATTTGCGGGTCCCACTCGTTTCAAAATACGAATGTGTCCGCAAACACTTTCGGGCTCAGTTTCGCTAATTCCGAATTAACAAATTTCCGTCGCGACGAGAATTAAATGATTACGCCTAGCGAAATCACTATTCACGTCGCTAACGAATTAATTCTAATTAATTCGTTCGCCCGAATTAAAATCTAATTTTAATTCCGCGTCGAAATCCAATTTCTTATAATATATCGAATATATTATTTTATCGATTAATTCCAAATTAATCGTTCTCTCTCTTTAATTAATATTTTATCCCAGATAAAATATCTCCGCAATTAATCCCAGATTAATTTTCTCTCTCTTCTAATTAATCCTAGATTAATTAAAGTGCGAGTTATACATCATCGGTGAATCTTCAGGAAGCGACCCATGAGATCTCCGGATATGTTGGTAGTAAATGCGGTTGTCGGACTATCCGAACACGTAAGTACCTCGTACTACGTTTATACCGATTTACAAGACAAGGTTGGCTTCTAGCAAAGCGCCATGCCTACCTAATTCTCCAGAAATATTCTTACAGGAATATATAGATCTGTATCAAGCGTAGTATACCGTAGTATTGTGTATATCGGCCCAGTATCGGATAGTCACGTGCTAGGGCTGGGGCTGGATAAGTGTCTGCCCCGTCCGAAGCACATGTCGGATGTCTGGTAACTAGTCTCTATAATCGGATATACATGACCTTGTCATAATATCTCGATGGCCGGCCAGCACTTAAGAGCACTAATACCGTATCATGCGTGACATCATCTCCACTATAACTGAAGTGATACTTCCGTCTCGACATCACACCCAATACACTACGACTCTCTGACAAACCCAGAAGCGGTGTACGCAGAACCGGTTAAAGCCCTGTACCACCAAGACCAAAGTCTACCGATTATCGCAAGTATTAGCGATGCAAGTCTCAGGTTAAGACTATACACACCTACCTTAATTTCGGCCTCCCATAGACACATAGTCATAATACCAATGAGATTCCGAGGGGTCTATCCAGAGCGAAGCTGTTTCCCGTACCATCGGTGAAACACAACCTCCTATCGCACTTGCAAAAGTATCCAATACTTAAATATATGAGAACTATGCCGTTGTGCCCTCACAACGCGCACAAGTGCAATACTAGCCTATTCCGCATTATCGATGTCCTGTCTCGATAATACTCCGGCTATGGATATTTAATGATTAATCCTTCGTGGACTGATACTGTCTCATATCATCTCAATCCAGGAACTAATCACATGGACCTCTCTTCATTTATACATATATGGTGATCTAATCACAAATGAAGAGAGTGCAATTTCCTTGTCACATAGTTAATTTGTACAACAACACCGTGATCTGTACAAATAGTGACGCTATGGGTCATATTATCCAACAATCTCCCACTTGGCACATAGCCAGTCACTCGAGTGTCTAACACCCGAACTATGTACGGTTCGCTCAAATTGCTGAGGAAAGGTTTTCGTCAGGGGATTTGCGTAATTATCTTCTGACGCGATTTATACGATCATCACATCGCCACGATGTATGATCCGAACGAATCAGATGAATATAGAAGTATATATTTGGATCGTCGATGAGACCTTTAATTCCTTAGCCTGTGCTGACGCCTAGCTCAACTGCTAAAAGAACTATATCTAATCTAATTAGATTTATTATCGATCCAAATGGCTTCTATTGTTGCCTCAGTTGCAGCAATAATCCGCATTTGTTGTTAATTCGGCAACAGTTATCTTGCTCGGAATATTTCCAGCTTACTGTCCTGTTATTCAACTTTATAGTACCGCAGTATTTACCTGTTTGGAAACTTGCAGCAGTAATCCTAGTCACTTCAAGTTCTCCATCTCCATAGTTTAAGACAACATCTTTAGTTCTCTAAGATACTAATAGATGTCCTTAACTTCAATCCAATGACTATCAAATGGATTGTCCCGATTGTGACTCCATATGCTCAAAGCGTATGAGACACCAATACAAGTACATTTTAAATGTACAATTTCCAGAGAGTGTTAACACTCCAAATCTATCCCTGTAGATCTTTATTCCTTGAATAAAGGTTGTTACTTCCCCAGAATTCCACGGAGAATTTCTTATGAAAGCCAAGCTTTCACCGATTGTTTTATGGGAATTTCATTATCAGTGCTCTCTCCCACTAACCTCCTATATACACAAGAATTATTTCGTTTTGAGTCAAATCATAAACTATTATGATTATTTCAAAACGTCAGTTCCAAGAACCTTATGCTTGCTTCAATCCAAACATGGATCGAATAACCCGCAAAGCTTATTTGTCGGTTATACAAAATCGTCAGGATGTTGTAAGCATCCTCCAAAGGTTTTCCTTTTCAGAAAGCGATTTTGATCTGCAACTGACACATTTCATAAATTAAATATGCAGTTATCAACAAGCATCTTCAAAATGGATTTACCATGGCAACAGGTAAAAGGTTGAACCGTTATTAACATAATGTGATAACGATACATTTCCGTCAAAAGCCCGGCTTTGTACGTTGGTATGTTGCCTTTCATGTAAGTCTTCCTTGAAGACGTTAATGTACCATAAGGCACAATGCCTTGTGGTACAACAACTAGTATCCAAATAGTTGTTATACATGGAATCCATTTTCGGATTCATGGCACTTTGCCATAATAGGAGTCGATACCTCGTATCATTTCCTCAAAACGTAGTCGGCAGATATACCTTCATAAGATTGACATCTTTATGAGGTTAGATAGAAACCCATAACCCTAGGTCGTTTTCTGACTCTATCCGATCTTGGTTTCTTGTGTATCTGAAGATTAATGGTATAGATTCATCATAGATGAACTATTTGTGTTCCATTAAGGACTCGTGCCTTGAACGTATTACTTCGATTTTCATCGAGTAGCACTATCCTCCCCTGACCACTGCATATCGGTATTCCTCTCAGGAAAACCGCATGGTGAGCAACAATCACATTGTTCTCATGTGAGATTTACAAGTCTATACTTAATGGTTTCCTTTAGGATAACCAATATTGGCACTTTATCAATTTGGTCCTTAGTTTGGTATCATCCAAACGTTATGCCTGGCATAACCCAAATTGTCAGGAATAGAAACCCATTTCTTTCCGTTCATATCCTATATTGACATATGTCAACAGATTTTATATGGACTTAGTCTAAATAAGTTATTGCAACGTTAAAACTTATCCGTTGAAGGACATGGTTGCCTCAGAGCGACTCATGATTAGCCCTTATCATGTCTAACATGATTCGGTTAACCGTTCGGGACACACCGTCACTTTGACGTGTTCTGGGAGGAGTCCTCATTTGAAAGAATACATACTCTTTCAAGTATATAGAAACTTATTGCTTAAGTAGCTTCGCTCACAACAACCCACAACACAAACAACTATTCCGACCGCCGTGTCGAAATCTCGAAACCCACGGACAGGGATCCAAATTATGTTCGTCAAAGGATGGAATGGGGGGGTCTCCATACATCTCAATCCGGAATTAAAAATAGGACGATTACCCCCGAAACAAAGTACAACGCCAATTACCAAACAGAAAGGGAATTTAGGGAAATATGTAATTTTGTACAATAATACAATATATTCATTTACAAAAATAGTGACGCTATGGGTCATTACTGTCTAACAGTATGAGAATCCACCTCTAGCGATGACTGACATTGGTCTACATACATCAGAGTGTATGAGTTTTTATGTCTCCCATGCACGCTGTCCTTTACCTTTGAAGGGTCATTTGGTCATTTTACCAAGTAAACAAGACTCACAAGTTCATAAGGTTCATATTTGAATGGTCTGAAATACCCATCCTTATGTAGCTTAGTTAATCTTGTTTCATTGATATGACCTAAGCGACTGTTCCATAGAAGTGATTCATTGAGATTATTCGAGTTAACGTTGTATATATTAGAGGTTGAACATTCTTTGTTAGTTTGTAAGACATAGATACCTTTATTCAAAATACCATCTCCATATTCTATTGCATTGAAAAATAGAACATTCATTACAACTTATTAGGCATGAAAAGCCTTTATTACATAAAGAAGAAATTGAAATGATGTTCTTTACTGTAGAAAAGGTACAAAAACACAATCTTCTAAGTCTAAAACTAAACCATTCGGAAAAAATAATGAATAAGTCCCCACCACAATGCAACCAGTTTTTTCTCATTACCCATGCGTAAGTCAACCTCCCCATGACGGAGTCTCCTACTGTTTCTCAGGCCCTGCACATTGTTACACAAGTGAGTCCCACAACCGGTGTCAAACACCCAAGTAGAAGGTTCAGAGTTTTGAGAATATAGTTCAATCATATACAACATACCTGAAGCATTGGGCTTCTTGGGCTTCCCTAGCTTCCTTGGCTTTCAAGGATCTGCAGTCTTTCTTCCAATGACCCTTCTTCCACAAAAAAAAATTTCCCATTTCCTTTTTCTTCTCCACCTTACCATTGGGCTTTAGGTGATCTGGAGCCTTGGACCTTGCCCTTATTTTTCTTTGGGCCTTGTGGCTTCAGGTCCATACCCGTAAGCATGACGGAGGTTTTAAGCTCCGGTTTCAAGTCCTTCTCTGTTTGCTTATCAGATTGTGCAATTCTGCTAAAGTAGCTTCTTTATCAGATAGATGAAACTGCATAATAAAGTTAGAGAAGTCTTTTGGTAAGGACTGAAGAATTAGATCGTGACCTATCTCATGATCCATGATGAACCCGAGGTTGGCCAATTTTTCAATGTGGCCAATCATCTTAAGCACATGTCCACTTAAAGATCATTCCTTATACCTTGTTTGGAATAAGGCACATGACACTTGGAATCTCACGGTATGAATGGAAGTTGCATACAACTCCTTCAAGTGAAAAATGATGGTTTGAGCATCCATATCTTCGTGAGCTTTCTGAAGTTCATCCGACGTAGAGCCAAGCATTATGCAAACTGCTTGCTCATCATCATCGACGTGTTTCTTCCAAGCATCAAATGTATTTTGGTCAGCATTTTCTGCGGGTTCATGGGGAAGTGGTCTTTCAAGAACATAGAAAATCTTCTTCTTGTCGTAAGACAACTTTAAGGTTTCTAAACCAATCATTGTAGTTGTCCCCTTTGAGCTTATGCTCATCAAGGATGGAACGAAGTGATACTCTGTTTGCCATTTGAATGTTTGTGAAATATTTTAACCCACCTTTTAAGAGAAAATGTTAAAATTAGGAATATGTTTTCATTAATGTTTCATAATAACATGGGCTTTTAATATTATGAAGTTGCTCCCACTCAATTGTTTTATAATTTTAGGAAAATCGCATCAACCCCAATATGATGGATTTCTTGTGGGCAAGGATCCTATTATCATCATTTCATAACTCCGACTAGGGCCATTCATTATAAAATACGATAATTAGGTAGTTTCCCAACCAATTTATGATATAAATCACAATTCCTTGATCATTGGGTTGGGCAATCAAACATGTCATAGCTTATGATAGTCCTTGTGGACACCCAATCTTTGCCACTAAGTTATAAGACCACGCCTAAGGGTCGCTGCGTCTTATGACTCAGAAAAATCAAACCATTATCAATAGTACGATTTATGGACAAATTGGTATTGGTCTGTCTGGTAAAGCCTAGTCCTGCCAATACGGTTTAAGCCATTTGGGTCTATACTTTACAATGGGAGGCAAATTTTAGACTTAAATTATTATTGAGGATTTAACAAGTTTAAGTGAATAACTGTCAAATGGATTCCTCCATTGAAATTCCCTAGAGGGAGGGAGGAGCGAACTCTCTTAAATACCCAGACCTCTTAGGCTTTTATCGCCTTGGTGACAGTAATAAACAATAGATCCTCCAAATTAGTCCAACACTTTAAATATGCTTTAAGGTAAGCTTTGAGTAAATGATTATCTAGATGTCTTCACAGCTTTTCCTTTTGGCTATAAAAAGGTAGTGAGTGAAGGAAGACACCAAATCATTATCTAACTCTAGTAATACCTTTGGTTAAATTAACTTTAGTTTGGAAAGTTTTATTAACCCCTTGGTCCCAACCCACTTGTATATTTTATAATGTCTTTTATTATAAACAAGTGATTTATATTTATTAGCCTTAAAGGTAATAAATCTCTAAGTTCATCACATAATAATTACTTAGCTAATGGATAAGCAATACACTCTCTATTTCTTAGAAAGTCTCTAGATGCTTGCACCCTAAAATAATCATGCCAATTCTAATCACATATAGAATCATCAAGCATATGAGTTTTAATACGTTGGAATTATTTTAGGCATTAAATAACTTTGATTAATATTTAATTATGATATTGCATTTTATTTTATTCAAATAAATTTATTATTCACGTTTTTTCTGCAGATACGTGAACTTTAAATGCAATTTCACAATTCAAATCTTAACCAAATCATGCAAAACTTGTGCCTAAAATTATGTTTAGGGCGTTAGCTTTCCAACGAGCTTTTAAACACCCAATTAGATTTCAAATGAGAGAGAACTAATCAAAACAAAAACGGCGCACTGATACCACTGTTGGGAAGCGGCCGCGAGTGTGCAGCGGAAAATAAAAAATATTATGCAGCTTTCCTTTTGCCCAAGACCCATTTGTTTTGATTATTCTACAAGCCTAGGCATGTTACTATATATTCTAAGCATAAAACTCATAAAACATGCAAAGGAAAATAAACCTAAACATGCTAACTATCATAAGAACTCTAAATAAAATAAAGAAAGAAAAAGACTTACTTGAACCGTAGACTCCTCCAGTCCTCCCTCCAATCTACAAGCTTTTCTCGAACTCAGCAAGCTCTTCCATGTCCCAAAGAGCCACCCCAGTGTGTGGCCTCCAAAGATGCACACATCAAAGCCAAAACTCAACGGCAAAACTACGCCTTAAGTGCACGGGTATTTTGCCCTTGGTGCTAGCCTAGGCAAATACCTCAAAACTTTTAACTCGAGGTTCCTCTAGTCAATTAGACTTAAGGATCCTCAAAATCAGTGGGTTACTCTTAAACTTTATAGTTGCCCACTTATATAAACCCAAGATATGAAAGATTTGGTGTAAAAATTTGTGAATAATTCTTTGGGTTTATATAGTGCTCCAAAGACAACAAAATTAATTAAGAATCCGATGTGGGATAAAAGCTAATTTAATCTTAGCCATTGGATCTTAATTTAGTGGTTTAATGAGATTATAAAACCCTTATAAGAGTTTGGGCCGAATTGGAATTCAAAACAAATAACAAAAAAAATTTACTATTCATGTTACTATTCATGTGAATAGTAATTGTTTTTATTCCAATTCCCAGAGTGCCCCTATTTTCATTCCCCAATCCCTAAGCCACTATGGAACCTCATAAATGATCTGTTCAATAATTAAACACATTGAACCATTTATGAACAATTCCTACAGTAATCATATATGTTGTTATATTTGTATTATGCACTGTTAACCATTGATTTCGACTTTGTTGTGTGTGATCTTTTGGGTTCCCCTCAAGTTGGACATGAAATGAATCGTGATAATTTAATCTAACATAAATTATCCTCCGATCAAATGGTCGTTCGATTACAATGACCAAAGTTGACATCTAGCAACATGCCAAGGCCCCCAAATGAGAAGGAAAGATATATATACATATTTTGTATGCAATTTACATATGATACGGTCTCTCACCTCACTGTATCCCCACCTATTGACCTAGGGTACAAAAATTGTCTACCCATATGGTCAAAGGTATGATGTTGATAGTGTCATGAATCGTGCTAACCCAAGAATCTCACATGATTCTTCCGTTGTGGCCATAGTCTCAAGCACTGCTCACAAATATCAACCCGCGAACTGGAATACTACTCTTATCAGAAAATATTATCCGAGAGAGTGGCGATTCTCTGTTGTATCTTTACAAACTTCATATGTTTCAACAAATGACCCAATCATACCCTTATGACCGGATCTTTTGAACTGGGGAAGGAGAATGTCAAAGTTATTTGATCCACACATACGATTGTAAAGACCTTAAGTCTAATGACTAGTCATATAATCGATACATGAAATTTCTCACAGACACATGGGATAAACACTCTATATGAAAAATTTCGGCGGTCAGTTCGATGGACACGAGCAACTCATGCATCCATGTGATACACCAAGCTGACGGATCTCCGCTAGTAGCCTATGAGATCGGCTACCTCCCTTAAGGGCAGATCATATCATCATGCTAGTCTCTCCGTTTTGTGAATGCCCAGATTATTCACAAAACTATGACTAGGAACATTTAAGAGTAATGATTCTCATAAGGCGTGGAAGCCATCGTCTTATTACTCCAAGAGATTTATTACAGTGTTGATGATTCATATAAGTTATGTAAGACACATATAATAAAGATTGCCAATTTATTAATTAATGAAAATATTACTAATACATGTACATATAGTCCATCCAAAAGTTGGGTATAAGGCATATCCCTAACAGAGAATGCATGGTCCGCTACATGGAAGCCACTATGACAACTTGGGTGGTTACGTCTGGCTGAAGACGTTAAACTTAGCGCCAGCGGAGAGGCAACCCTTGCATCTGCAATCATTTTATTTTATTTATTTTGTTTTCTTTACTTTAGTTTTAATTTATTGTGTGCTAATTGCATGTTTATTATTTTCATGAGTATTTATGCAGGTGTTAGCGCAACCCACACAACCTATGCAACCAAAGTCTCACCAGAAGGAGCGTGATCAACTCCATATGCGGTAGTATTGTTCCTCACTCATTTTTCTTTATATTTATCTTACATTGAGGACAATGCAAGTTTTAAGTGTGGGGATGTATGCATGTACCTGTTAAAAAAATTGTAAACATTTTTATTTAGTTTTTAGTCTTTAATAGTAAAGCATAAGTCCAATGATGAATATTGTTTGCTTCAGGATGAAATCTTAGAAACAATAAGATCTTTAATGTACTTTTATCTGATGCATCAAGTAGTTGATCCAGGTTAGACTTGTAAGCACTTAACTATAGGTTTTTAGAAGTAAGAACCTAGGTAGTTGGCAAAGTGACTAGTTAACGAAATTACATGTCGATGAATGACCGTTTTCTTATATGTCTATTCTGATTTGCTAGTGTTATGATGTATGGTATAGTTAAAATTAAAAAAAGGAAGTCTTGAAAGAAAGAAATTAAACCACCTATAACCGATAAGCGTGAAGCTACCCATGAGCGAGTGTTAGGACCACCATGAGGAGAAATGCTACCTTAAAGGGTAGATGTGTTGGGAAAAAAAGAAAAGAAAAATTTTAAAAAAAGAGCTTTTGATAGAAGAAAAAGAAAAATCATACCATACTGAGCAAAGAAAAGGCAATTACATAGCACATTTGAGATATCTAAGTTGGTTTGACCCATCGGATCCCAATTTTTAAACGAAATCATTGATTTGGCTTACCTAGGAGGCGAGCTGTGAATGAACCTTTACACATATACACTGTAAGTCTGGGTTGGATGATTTATTCAAGGACTTGGATTTGAGTTGCGTGAGTACTTTGAAAATTCTCTAATTTCATTGCTAGACATTCTTTGAGGACAACAATATGTGAAATTATTGGGACTGTCTCATTTTGTTTTTGCATGATTTCATGTGTTTTGAATGACGTTTATGGGTGTGGTCGCTCTAAACCCTCAAGAGATTATAACTCGTCCACTAGGGCCACCTAGGGATTTAAAGGCTTATTACATACGCTAAATGCAATCGTGATCCCTACGAAATTGGCTTAGATAAATTTTATTTTTAATTTAGCATAGTTTTTATTTTCTTTTACGCTTGAATTGCTAGGGACTAGCAATCAGCTGGTTAGGGTTGTGATAAGTGCATGAAAATGTACTTTGAACATCACTAATTTGGCTTGATTATCATTTGTTTTGATCTTAATTATAGTTTATTTTGTGTCTTATTATTAGGGAGCAATGGAACATGATATTGGAGCAATTACACATGTTTCGGGACCTTACAAATGCATTGGAAGCACGTGGGAAGAGCGGAAACACAGAAAACACAGAACCAGAGAAAGGCAGTGGCGCTGTGGCACCCACTTCCTGGTGTCCATCTCATATCTACCTTACATGAGTGATAGGCTCTACCAAGACACAGAGTTCCAGGACAATGACATCAATATACGTTGAGACGTGAAACTCCTACTTCATCTTTTACTGGCATATATAAAGATAACCGTAAAGAAGTCTGACAATGGTATATACTAATCAAGAAACAAATAACGCTGAAAGATAAGATCACTCAGAAAAGGTCCTAGGAAATTTCTGTAGTTAGAAAGAAGAGAACCTAGTATAGTCCAAGAATCTAGGCAAGCCAATATGAGACTTGAGGTATTAGGAGAAATCCATATATTAGACCAATGTCAGTAGAATTCCATGTAAGTTTAAAAAGGACAGACCTATAATAATAGAGATATTTGGAAGTTAACAGGAGTACCAGTACGAATAATAGGCAAGTAACGGTAATATGTGTTCTCATGTCTCTATGAAATGCATCTAGTCACCCCTCATCCTAGAGCCCAAAAAGGTTTTGGATAAGTAAAAGATAACAATGGACAAGGTAGATAGATCATGTGACAGTCAAACCCAAAAACTCGATAGGATCTAGTTAAAGATCAGAAGACAGTAATATCTTGTATGAGATAGGGTGATTGGGATTCGAGGAATGTTTAGTCGAAATCTAGAAGAAGCGATCTGCCTCATCATAGGATTGAAGACATTCAAGCAAGTAAAGGCTCGAATGAATAAATGATCAGAGTATCTGACACATATAACGACCCTCAGAAGTAAAACCTATCACTCATACAAAACTTCCCACCGTGCTAAAAAGAAGGAAAATTAGTGAGAAAACAACATTCAAGTCAAATGTTCAATAGTGATGCTGTAATTTATGATGAAATATGGAACCCCCAGAGAAGTGATGACTTAAGAGATTCAAGAAACTGAGATAAGGAGGAAAGTCAAGTAATAGAGTAAAACTTAGTAGGGAAGAATAATAGAGAAAGTACAATAGGAGTTTGAGAAAGCATGAACTTTAAGGAAGTTCTCAGTGAAATGTAGTATGACCAATGTCCCAAAATGATTTACAAGTAAAGTTGAAGAAGGTAATTCAGATAGATCCTAACAGAAGTACCTTAGGGTGGGAGTCAACACCAAATATGTAAACAATGAGTCATAGACTTATAAATAAGCAGTATGTGCAACTACATCACAGGTAGCTAGTGAGATCACCACAACTAGAAAGACTTCAGGACCAATCCCCACCCTCCCAACCCTCATTATACAATAGCAGCAAAGATGGACCTCGAAGATTGCCTCAAGATACTCTATGAAACAAGTGAATGCATAGTGGAAGAAGACCGAAACATGAAACTTTCACACTTAGTATAAGAGCATAATAGAAGAGGGTGATAGCTCTAAGTAAAATATTTAGGAAATAAGTTGTCTAGATGAATCAATAAAGAGATAAAGTAGTATTCAAGCAATGGCGGGAATACAAAAGAACCAGTGTTAGACATAATTGTAGATATGTAAAAGAAGATATCCTTCGAATAAGGAGACAGAGACATAAACCACCGAAGTTTCAGGTATAAAATAGAGCAGGGAAGGAGACGAAAAAAGCACTAAGTTAAAAAAAATTGGAAGTGGAACTGTTGAGGTGCGATGATATGAGAGAGAATATTAAATAAGCAATGACAGAAGTACATAACAATTAGGTTTCTCAGTATTGGAATGAAACCAAAGATCCATTACGTTTTGGCTCATGTAATCTATATGAAGTACCCAGCCATAGTTTAAGTTGACCAAACCACCACAGGTTTGGGATGGCCATAGCCACGGGTATGGGTGGTTTGGTAGATATGTAGTATAATATGGAATCTAGAGGATAAGTTTACTAAAAAGCTGCATTCAGTGCAGTGGGTGAGTTATCAAGGTATATTATGCGTAAACGATCATCGGATGAAGAAAAGATTTATGAGTTATGTATATTTACATATATTGATTAACGACCATTGACATCACAAGACTATGGGAACAACAAAATGGGGATATACTAGGAAGTAAATATGAATAGAGAACAAGTCATGTGAAAGACGGTTAAACAGATTTAGAATAGCAACGAATTTTCAAGTAGGAAAAGAGTATGAACATTAGTCAGAAAAATATTAATATCAGGTCGAGCAAGTGAAGCTAAAGAAGTATCGAGTATAAGCATCATTAATAATGACAATGATCATTTCTGTAAATTTATTTATACCAGAATGAGAACATAGGGATCCCAACTATAGAGACACTAGTATTTCTGGAGAGAGTCAAATATATCGACTAAAAAGAACTCGATTAAGTCAAATAAGATATTGAGCATAACTAGAGGTCTAGAGGAAAAGGTTTATTTGGGACAAAAAATCTTGAGTGTAGCTAGAGGTTTAGAAATGAGATTTCTTTGATACGTATGGAGGCCTTATTTTGATATGTATAGAGTAGTTATTTTTGTATTAGAAGAAGTTATCTTGAGTTGAAACCTTATGAGCCTTTGAGACTAGAGAATTGAGAGAAGTCATATAGTAGTAGTATTAGGCCCTTGTAAGGCATTAGGGTTATTAGCGAACCTAATGTATGTGTTTGAGACATTTGAGACTAAGAATTCAGTATAGCATCGTAGTTGTGCTCGAAGTTAGAAGGAGTGTCATAAACCTTCGTAATTATTGGTAAGTAGCCATGAACTCTGGAACAATTTATCCAAGCATGACAAGAGGTACAATTCATGAAGTAGATAATAAGAAAAATAAAGAGTTATGTCTACTAGCTATATGATACATGATCATCTGGGCAGAGATCTTCGGTTTTAAGTTAAATAGAATTCCAAATGATGCACAATAGTTAATAGCAGAGTAAGGGTTCACATCAAAAAATTAGTGTACAGCCCTAATTATGACATGCAATTCATGGCATTCAAGGTTCATCATGATAATCACAATTGTTCTGTGGTGTAATGACAGCATAGAGAAGATCGTCAGGAAGTGGTATGATATAGTAGATGAGACAAATGTTATGAGTAGATAGTCAGTTGGAAGTTGATGGTTTAAAAATAGTCATGAACACCATGAAGTGTGGTAAGATACTTAATATCATGAATTTCAAGTCTAAGCAGATCCCAGATTCCGATTTTAAAGAGGATTCTAGGACGAATCCTATTTAAGGGGGGTTAATTTGTAATACCCCGGAAATCCCGACAACTACAAAGTTAGGGGTGACATGATACATGATATAAATCATGTTCAAGCATGTACGTGTTTGAGGAATTACATTTCAGACATTTGGTAAATCCCTTGCAGATCCGATATGGAAATCATTTCCGGTACCACTCTGAATTGCCCATAGTATTTGGGTTGTAACTTTTTCATAAGATCTCTGATTCTTATGAATTTTTTATCGACGAAAACCTAGGACCAAATCCTACAACTTTAACGTTGAATATTTTTCCAAATTCAAATCTGCAGTAGGCCAAAAATTGAGATTTCAACGGCTACTAAAGTAATTTCGGGAATACCCTAGAAATTGGGTGAGGTGGTAAATTTTGAACCACTCAATTGTAAATAAAAATCAACCCATTTGTCTATAAATAAGACACTAATTACTAATCCTTCTCAAGCCAAAAAACGTGGGTAGCCTTCAAGAAATCTCTTCATTTTTCTTCTTTTTCTCAAGCAAGTTTTGATGGATTGATGATGAGTTTCAAGTCATTTAGAGTCCAGTAAGCTTATTCTTCTTCTCTCTTATTCTAATGTTAACAAATAATCATCCATTTTGCATGTCCATTTTTGCACTTAGGGACCCTTTGATTTTGGGCTTTGTTGTTTGAGAAATTTGAGTGAGAATTGAGCATCAATATATGTTTGTAAGGTTGTTTTGAGGAGTCTATATTTGAATTTTGGATTGAATTATGTCAAGGTGTAAGAATAGCTATATGGTCGAATTTCTAGCATGATGTGGGCTATTTATAGATGATGTTGGGTGACTTGAGTCATGTAGTTGTGCAAAAATGGTGTAAAATGAGGAAATAGTTGTCTAAGATAACGAAATGGTTAGATTTGGGCATTTGACGCTAAGTGTTCGATGAAATGCCAGACTAAATGGAAACTTAGCAATTCAGTAAGTTTTATGCAAGATAATATGTATTTTATATGTTGAAAAATATGGTAGCAGTGGCCTAATTTTTTAGACAATTATGACCCATAGCATCACTATTTGTAAAAGACATGGTATTTTTGTACAAATTAACTATGTGACAAAGAAAATTGCTCTTTTATCATTTTGTAATTGGATAACTTGGATATATAAATGATAAAAGTCCATATGATTAGTACTGGATTAATAAGATATGAGACAATATTAATCCACGAAAGGTTTAAACATTAAAAATCCATAGTCGTAGTATTATCGAGACTGTACATCGATAATGCGGAATAGGCTAGTATTACACTTGTGCGCGTTATGGAAGCTTAACGACATAGTTCTCATATATTTAAGTATTGGATACTTATGCAAGTGTGATAGGAGGTTCTGTTAGCTGTTGGACCGGGAACAGCTTCGCTCTGGATAGACCCCTCGGAGTCTCATTGGTAGTATGAGTATGTGTCCATGGGAATCTGAATCAGGGTAGGTGTATGTGGTCTTAACCTGAGACTTGCATCGCAAATACTTGCGACAATCAGTATACTTTGGTTTTGGTCATCCGGAGCTTTAAGAGGTTCTGTGTACGTCTCTTCTGGGTATACTGAGAATCGTAGTGTATTGGGTGTGATGTCAAGATGGAAGTATCACTTCAGTCATATGGAGATGATGATCACGCAAGGATATAGAACTAGAAAACTTAAATGCTGCAGCTATCGGGATAGTATGACTAGGTCATGATTATCTGATTACAGAGAGTAGTTGCTAGTGATCCGATATATGTTTCGTACGGGCAGACACAATTCCAGCCCTAGGCCTAGCATGTGACATCCGATACTGGATCGTAATACGCAATACATTGTATACTACGCCTGATAGAGATTATATATATTCCATGTTGAATATATTTCTGGAGAATTGGGTACGCACGATGCTTTGCTAGAAGCCAACAATGTCTTGTAAATTGGTGAGAACGTGGTAGGGGGTACGCACGTGTCGGATAGTCCGAAAATCATTTTTAGTGCCAACATATCCAGGGATCTCTTGGGTCGCTTCCCAAAGATTCACCGATGACATTTGACTCTCATAGAATTAATCTGGGATTAATTATGAGAAAAAAAATTAATCTGGGATTAATAACGGCAAGAATTAATCTGGGATTAATTGCATCAAGAATTTATCTGGGATTAAATTCGTCTAGAAGAGAGAACGCGATTAATTTGGAATTAATCGGCAAAGTAAATTTAATAGTTAAATTGGATTTTACTATTTAATTTATTTATTGGGCTAAAATAATATATCGGATATATTAATTGAAATTGGATTTCAATACGGAATTAAAATTGGATTTTAATTCAAGCGAACGAATTAATTTGGAATTAATTCGTAAGCAACTTTCGTAATAATTTTGTGAGGCATTATTATTTAATTAAATTGGATTTAATTACGTAGCTTCGTTTAGTCAGATTAAACGAACCGGGCCCAAAGTGTGTTGTGTAAGCCAACACAAATTTTGAATTTGAAAGTGGTGGGACCCACTTTACTTACATCAATTGTCACACACTTGATGGAAGTAGTTGAGACAAACCAATGAAGTCAACACACAAGTTTTTAGAAAATGAGAAAAACTATTCCTCTTTCTTCTCCAACCAAAAACCGTGAGCCTCTCTTACCCATGGAAATTTTTGTTGCAAGAATTTCAAGCAAGCTAGCACTTGGGAGTCTCTTGAAGGTGATAGGGAAACTCACCCATGAGTTTGGAACAACAAAGAAAGCTTGGAGCTTCTACATCCATGGAGTTTTTAGAAAATTTCAAAGCCGATCAATGTGAGTATTCCACAACTCCCTTTGATTTATTCACACATAAATCATATTTAGAGACCTTGGGCATGTCTAGGACACTAACAATGGTATCAGAGCCAATCTAAACTTGATTTGAATTTTAGGATTCTAAACTTTAATTTGGGATTTTTTGCTTGGAGCTTGATTTACCAAAATTGGTTGTTTGGTTGTGTTTGGATGATGATGAATTGGATTTGTGTATCATTGGATTTTTTAAAATTTGATTAGATTAATTTTCCCCAAATTCACATGCATGGCCGAATGGTACCCTAGAAAGGTTCATGGTGATTTTTTGAATTTGACAATTGGATATATTAATTGGCATGAAATTGAATGTTAATTGTTGATTTAATAGGATTGAAATCAAAATTGGATGTTAATTTCATGTATTTCCATGAGCTTGAGCATGTTGGAATGGATTGATTTTGCTTCAATTTGTGTTGGACATGAATTGGATGATTAAAGCATGATTAATTAGTTTAATTGATGTTTTGGAAATATTGGATTAATTAATTAATTGTGGTAATTGCACTTTAATTAGATTAATATATAATTTTGAAT